>JANUYF010000015.1:9348400-9740900 GCA_026167975.1 Phrynosoma blainvillii
TCCCTCCTAGGAGAGGTGTTTCTTCTTCTTCTTCTTCCCCTTCTGTAAGAGATGGTACTTCTTTCCTTTCTAGAAGAGTTTCTCCTTTCCCGGCTAGGAGAGATGCTTCTTCTTTCTCTCCTCTAAGAGTTTCTCCTTCCTTCCCTTCTGTAAGGGATGCTTCTCCCTTCTCTTTGCCCTGCTTTCCCCCCAAATGCCTCGGACTCTCGTCTCCGAAAGCTCCTGCCGCCAACTTCTGCCTTTCACTTCGTCTCGAAGGTGCTACAAGGTCTCTCTCTCTCTCTCTCTCTCTCTCCATATTCTTTTTTCCCCCTTCTCGAAGAGTTTCTCCTTTCGTTTCTATACAGAGAGGGAGGGATGCTTCCTCTGGGATGCTTAGTTTCCCCCGTTGAGAGGGAGGGAGGGAGGGAGAAAGGGACTTCTAACCCCCCCCTTCCCTTCCCCTCCCTCTTGGTTTTGTCCCATGTCAGCTTAGAGGAACTGGTCCAGGAGGGGCTGAGACCCACAAGGACAGGCGATGGGGTTGCTTATAAGAAAGGGGGGGGGGCACACTTTCAACACGGAAACTCCTCGGGGTCTTTGTGTCCGGAGCCAGCCACCCTCCAGAAAGAATGTCAGGGTCTGGCTTGCTCTTGAAGTATTTCAGGGCCCTTGACTCTTGGGGCTTTCCTTGGGGTGGGAAGGGCTCTTCTGTGGGGTGCTGCCAAGGCAAAGCGGGGAGCCTGGGGGGATGGCTTCAGGTGGGGAGCCTTTCGCCTCTTTGGGGCCAGACAACTTCTGGGCTGGGCTGAGAAGATGGAGGAGGGAGGGCTGGTGCGGATCCCTGGGCTTTGGATCTCTCTGGCCTCTGTGGGAGAGGAGCGAAACTTTCTATGAACCTGATTCATAAACTCCATGGGGGCCTTCCTTTTTGTCTCCCTGCCCTCCTTCCTTCTTCCAGGCCCTATGTAGCTCCCTCCCTCCCTCCCTCCCTTAGGGATCCCCTTGGAGCATTGCCCTTCCACCTTCTGGCTTGCTTTCCCTCCTCTTCTTTCCTCCTCTTCTTGCTGCCTTCTGGTCCCTTCTACCTGTGGGCATGGGCCAGCGAAAGGACTTGTTTCGATTCTGTTGTTAACTTTTTTATTTTTAAAATCCCATCTCTCCGCTGGCTCGAAAAGCTGGATGCGGTCTTTGTGGCGGGACGAATATTGGTGAACTTTGGTAGTCGGGTTTCCAGATCTTCTGCCTCCTGTTTAATTTATTAGGCTACTTATTTATTCTGCTGATAATAATCTGTTGCAGGTTTCTATGGAGATGTTAAACTGATCTCTTCAAGAAATCAAACTCCATATGTGTGAGGAGCGTGTTTAAAGCAGCGGCATTGGGGCTTTCTGTATTTTTGTTTGTTGGTTAATTTTTCAAAACTCCACTTTCTTCCTGTTCTTGAGGTTTTCATGTTGATCTGCAAATAAAGGACTGAAGCTGGAGGGAAAAGAGTGGGACTAGCAGAAAGTTAAGGGGCTTGGTCCTCGCTTAAAACAGCTCTTGCTGCTTCTGTGCCTTAAAATGGACTCTGGTTTTGGAAAGGTTGTATCAAAATACAGAAAGTCAAGTTAAGCAATAAGGGATCGTCCTCTTCTTTGCTCTAAAAGCACAGCCCATGGATGCAGATAAAAGCAGATTATCTTTCCCTTTTTTTCCCCCTTCAGGTTAAAATAAACTCAAAAGTCTTTTTTGAAAAAGGGATTTTGTGTGTATGTGTGCCAAGTTGCCTGTTGACCCCATGAATTTCATAGGTCTTTCTGAGGCAAGGGATACTCAAAGGTGGTTTTGTCACTTTCCTTCCTCTGAACCATAACCTACAGCGCCTGATATTTCTTGGTAGTCTCTCCTCCAAGTACTCACCAGGGCTGACCTTGCTTAGCTTTCAAGACCCGCCAGGATCTACTGCCTTTGGAGTATTTGGGCTGTGGTTGTATTTTATTATTTGTGTCTGGATTATAGGAGGTCAGGATCCAGAGGTCTTAACCCATGGGAGGCTTCTGAGCCTTTTGTTTCAACTCAGTGTGTGCATGTGTTAATACACCTACATGGCATTTTTCATTGAAGCAGATGCTGCAGACTTCTCCTTCCAGAGTTGGCCAGCAAAACTTTTCCCCCTCCTTTTTTCATTTTCTTAAAAACCCATTTACAATGCTGTGATAATCTAGGAAGCTGTCGTGTTCCAGATCCATGGAAGGAGGCAAAATTTGGGGGTCCCTGTGCTGAGCGGGGCACCAAGTCGGTGCCAACTGAGCTCCTCACAGCGATGGGCAAAGTTGTGGCTTTAAAAATACATCCACGACATATCTCTTTTTGCTCGGAACAGTGTTGCCACGTTATCCATTATCGTACTTTTGAAACCTCTCCTTGTTTCTGGAAACAAATTTCTGTTTCTTTTTTTAAAAAATGTATTTTTGATTTCCTTAAAAAAACCAAACCTTCAGTATGCCTGTGTTCAAACAGCTCCAGCTAAAACAGCCCTAAACAGACTTAAAAACAAGGCAACTGTAAGCCTAACTTGTCTGATGAAATCCACATCCTTGATTGCTTTTAATCTTATTAATTCTCCTGTGTGTTGTCTTTTTTTCCCTTCTGGATTGCTTGCTCTGGTGCAGTTTGAGCACCATTCCTCTCTTCCCCCCCCCCCCAAACCATGATTTTCTTTCCTTTGTCATTCTTTTGGGTAGCTGTTTGTCCCCTCCCTTTAAAAAACAACAACACACACAACAGAATTTGAATTGCAAACTGGACTCAGTGGCAAGTGAAAAACAACCACCCAAAAGCCAGCATGGCAGCAGCAAAAAGAAACACTGTGGCTTTAAACCGGGGAGTTTGCATATTCCCCTTGTATCTTTCCCCTTTGCTAATTATTGTGTTGTTTTCAGAGCAAATATGTCATATCCATGGCGACCGGGCAGGTTTATTGTCTTTCAGAAGCAATAGCTCACATAAGTAATTAATGACTTTTTTTTTCCTCTGGCTTAGGTTAAACAGATCATTCAAGGAAAGTCATCTCTTCCCCCCCCTTCCCTCTCTCTCTTTCTCTCTCTCTCTCTTTTAGCTCAGTGACATAAGAACATGAGTTAGAACAAGAAAATATTTTAACCAAGAAGTCAGAGACTGATCCCCCCCAACCCTGTGCCACACACACACACACACACACACACACACATTTCTTTTAAAAGCAGTTGACTTTTAAAAGCAGTTTTCAAGCAGTTGGCATTGCCATTCCTTACAGAAGAAAAGCGTTTTGTTCAACATGGGGGAGAACCAAAAATCTAAGACTTGCTTGTTGCTACTATGGTCCGAGAAAGTGTCCCAGTTGCTCCTCCAAAATGTTGCTTTGAGAAGGTGGACTTGTCCTCTCCCCTGAACCCTCCCCCATTAAAATAATGAGACCTGGAAAAATATATATATTTTTTTCCTTTCAAACTCAAGGCAGGCACCTGTGTATACTAAAACACACACATATCTGAAAATACAAACGTCTCACAGAGTGTTTTCTCCATCAACATTATTCTGTGGTTTCCACCTTTTTCCTTCCTAAGCAAAGTGAGATTTAGCTCAGCATTCAGTTTAACTTTTGCAAACTTCGAGTTTCTGGTTCAGAACCAAGCCTTCTCTCCAGTTGTTCTGGTGCTGCTTGCATCTCATGGGGCTTATTTGAAAGTGTGCGTTCCCAGTTTCTCCTCCTTTGTGAATCCAGAATATGCTATTTGCTCAGACTGGGAACTTGTCATTCCCTGTGATTTACAGAGATGCTGTTCCCCTTCCTCAGTACCAGTCCTTACTGCCCCAAACCCACCCCACTTAATTTCATTTCAGGAGGATTTACATCCACAACTCATCTATATAAATACTGGGGAGAGAGAAAAGCTTTGCTGACTGCCATAAACAGAAGCTTCTTGGCTGTGCGTCAGATTTAAAAAAAGAAAATACTTGTGTGTTTGACTGAAAGCAGGTACATCTGTGAAGGCTGTACTCAATACTATTTCTACTTGAACTCATTTTTTTTAAAGTTTTCTTTCAGTCACCCCCAAAAATAACCCAAATGCACTTTCTGAACTATTTTTCCCCCCAGCAGAAATGTCAGAGATAAGCCGTATCTTGTTTGGTGTGTCTGACACAAATATTGGTGCGACTGACACAGACCCTTAAGTTCTAAATCTCGATGAAGCTGGTCTAGTGTCCTTTCCTCTCTGTCCTGCCACTATTTCTCCAGAGGCCTTCTAAGCTCAGGGGACCAAAGAGAAATTGAGCCAGGGAATGCCAAATCAAATTGACAGAGGTGAAAAAACACAGTTTGTGAATTTCTTAAAAAACAGGCCCGTATCCAGAGAATCAGACACCCTGATATATCTCGGCTGTTTTCCTTGGACTGCAAGCAGAAGAATAGGGCAAGGACGAAAGGTAAACAGCAAGGAAGGAGCAGCTTGCTAGAAGGTGGAGAAATTAATTGATCAGGGAAGGCTTAAAAAGTGGATCTTTGTGTTTCTTTCTCTCCCTTTGCTTGCCCCACAATTTTGAGGAAGCTTGGTTTTGAGTCTCAAAAGTGCCTTTGAGGAAGAGTCTCCTGAGTCTTTGCAAGCCGATGGAACTCAGGTGGATGCTCTCGGAAGCATGAGATAACCCAAAGTCTACAAATAAGACAGTTATATTGCCTGAGCCTCAGCTCAGCTGGTCACTCCAACCGCTTATCCAACAAAAAAGAGAAAGAGGGTAAGGAAGTCAGAACAGCCAGAGAAGTTGTGCTCCGCACCTCCTCTCTTTCTGATCTCCCCAGCTCTGCGCATGGAATAAAGCCTTGCTTTTCTCCATCAGGCGGGGAGGTGCCTGGCCTGCGTTTATGCCCTGCCAGACATGTTGATGTGTACAAACAAGTGTTGGCACATGGGAGGAAGAGTGCAAAGTACCAGCAAAGGAGGTGGCAGTGTCGGCAGTTTGGGGGGGGGGGGAGAGGAGAAAAGAAAAGAATAGAAAAGGAAGACTTCAGATGGACTCCACTTTGGTGGAACGCTGCAAGCCAAAGAAGAAAAAGCAGGAGTGCATCGTAAATTTTGCTAAAATTAATCAACCGTTTAAGAGCTTTGTGTGAAGGAGTCTTTGAGTCTTTCCAAGCAGGCCGGCAGTTTTCCTCTCCCCATCTTATGTCCCCTCCACCTTATTTCAAAGTCCAGGAAGGAGAAGAAGGGGGTGCCAGCATCTTTTTTTGACAGAATCCAGAGGGCAAAAGAAAGCAGAGAAGAAATTAGCACGGAAATAATACCAACATCCCTCCCTTCTCCAAAAAAGAAGAAGAGGAAGAAGAAGAAGTGTTAGGGGTTGGATTTATCGAGTATAAATCCTCAAGTGTCCTTGATCCATATTGTCAGCCCTTTTTTTTCCCTTTTGGTCTGATTTGTCCTGTGTGCCTTTGACTGAAAAGGCACGTAGAAAGAGAGAGAGAGAGCGACAGAGGGGGGAGAGAGAAAGAGAGGAACGTGTTCTCAGCTTTGTAGCTCATTATCATTCTTAATAAGTCTTAAGGAATAAAGAGAAGCATTGAGTGTAAATGCTGGGTAATCCTAACACTCCTCAAGGTGAGAGGAGTCTTGAGGACACGGGAGAAAGAGCGGAAGGGAGGGGAGAAACTGGTTGTGGAGAGGGATGGGAACAAAAGGGAGCCTTTTCCCTGGACACAGGGACCGAGGAGGCACCTCTGTTGGTGGTGGCCACATGGGAGCCTCCTCCACAGTGGCCCCCCTCAATGGATGCAGAAAAGAGCCAGCCATGGTTGGGGTGAAAGTGGGCGTTTTGGCAAATTTTGCAGCTACAAGACTGGTGGAGGGAAGGCATTGTCTCCTCTTTCCTTTACTTTCAAAAGTTCATCATATGGTAATATTGAGGATGAAGCAAGCTTGTTTTCTGCTGCTCCAGAGACACAGAGGAATGGATGCAAGCTGCAGGGAAAGAGATTCCCCCGAAACATTAGGAAGAACTTCCTAACAATGAGAGCTGCTTGACAGTGGAAGACACTCCCTCGAAGTGTGGTGGAGTCTCCTCCTTTGGAGGTCTTTAAGCAGAGGCTGGATGGCCATCTGTTGGGGATGCTTTGATTGGGAGTTCTTGCATGGCAGGGGGTTGGACTGGATGGCCCTTAAGGTCTCTTCCAAATCTGTGATTCTCTGATCATTTGGGACTTCAGCTCTTTCTTTTATTTCCTTCAGATTTGCCTCCCAAGGAGTTCCCTGGCCTGTGAATATTTTGGCAATTGAGGGGACACTCACAACAGTGACAACTTCCCTCCACCCCATACCATGTGCGGTCCTCTCTCTCCTTCTCTCCTATCTTCTAGTCCATTGCTGGAAGTACCACTGATGCTGCATGACTGCCACATGTAGGATTGCATCAATAGAGTGCCACTTTCCGTTGCATCGAATTGGCCTTTACTGCTGCAGTGGCCATGGCAGATACGTGTCAACACCCCAAGGCCCATATGCCAGGGGGGTATCGAGAAAACAGGCTCTCCTTTTCTGATGAGTTGTGACATAATGTGCGTTGCTTTATGGCAGTGCCAAAGAATAATTCCCATGGGAGATGTTAATGGAATACCACCTGGATTTCACAGGAAAGAGTTCTAAGGGGGAGACAGGTTTCCTGCCATGTCCTAGACAAGGGCCTTCCTGCAGCAATAAATCCTTGCGACGTATCCATTCCTTCGTCCTGAATTAAGGCACAAGTGAATATGAGAAAAGATCTTTCTAGCTTCAAAGGATACTCTCCCAAGCCCTCTGTAACCACTATCCCGCGCCCAATTATTTGGATTCCTCTCGCCAACACTCCATTATTTCCTAAAGAATTTATCTCCAGATGTGGTTGTCTTTTTCAACGGTAGGAAGAGGATGCATCTTCTTAAACGTGCGCTTTTGGACACTAGGTGGCTTAAAGTTATAGGAATGGCTTCTCTGTGCTAAAGGGGGAAGAGTCCGTTGCTTCTGCTGGGTGGGCTCAAGGAAGTTAACCTAACAGCCGGCTGCGGGTGCGTTTGATGCTTGCCATTCTCTTGTGCCTTGACAGTGTGCTCAAGCCCTTCTAACCCAAACTCTGCCAGAGGCAGAGCGGGAATGTGAATGATTCAGGCTGTAAATTTTGTTGGCACTTCTTTTGACGCAGGAGCTCCAAATCTCCCTCCCCATACCCTAATATCCCTTTGGACAGGTCTCCAGAATTTTTTTTTCCCTCAGCCCCCTGTCCTTAAATTCCTAGGGACCAACATCAGAATGGGAGGGAGGATTTTAGGATTAAACTGGAGAGGATGCAAGATGTTGAGAATTCCCACTGTCACTTCTGATCGCTCCCTAGAGATAACAGCAGGGAATCCTTTCTCCATGGCATGGGGTGAAAGGGAAAGCCCATGGAGGGACCCTCTCTAGGTTAGAGTTATCTTGTGAGCCACAGGTTTCTGAAAGCTAGAGAGTGCCTACCTTGTATTAGCAGTAGAAATTTACAAGAGTTTGCTGTTACTTTAAAAGTCATAGTCCCATCCTATAGAGCTCTGGGAATTGTAGGGCCACTTTCCTGAACTGCAAACTGCACCACCAGAGGTATACTGCAGTACTTCAGTGCTGCAAACTACAAATCCCAGGATTCTTCAGGGCAGAGACATGCCGATTAAAATAAACTGCTGTAATGGTGTAATGCAGATGGTCAGTGGGTTTCTGGGTGATTTCTCTGGCATTGATGGATGCTGTGAGTCTCCAAAAATGAACTTGGGCCTCCTGTGAGGAGTACTCTACACAGCAGTTACTATGAAAGGTCTAGTCTTCTACCATTCTCCATGTCCTTGAGGCAAAGCAAACAAGAAGTTGCTTTTAGTTGCTGCTGTTCTTCAGCATATTTTCTTATGTTTCTTCAAACTTTGGGGTCCCTCAACTGTTCTGCAGGAATCTGTGCTTTTAATAATAAAACTCTTTTTTTCTATCTGTTTGGATAGAAGCAGATTCTCCAAGAAACAATGGCTGTGCTTCTTTGTTTGTATTGTGTCTTTCCTTCTAAAGGTGGTCTGAGAGGGGTTAAGGTTAAGGTTCTTCACAATCCTGTAAGGAGTTGATCAGGGACAGCCTAAGTTAAGCAAAACCTGAGAGTTGGCAGAACCGGAAAAGTGCTGTTGATGTTTGCTTAACTTCCAGGGACCACTATTTCATGGCATCATGCAGAAGGGGTCTGACCAAAACAGACTGAAGTTGAAGGTTGAGGAAGAAAAGGTCCTGCAAGGGAGGGAAAGAAGCAGGTTGCATATAGATAGGCAAACCTAAATTGAGGCATTGCAGAGGCAGAGGATTAAGCCTGACCTGGAAGTATTTATAAGCAGGTCAGGTCATAAGCCAGTGTGGTGTCATGGTTTGAGTGTTGGAATAGGATCCTGGAAGACAGGGTCTGAATCCCTACTGGGTGGCCTTGGGGAAGTCACACTTTCTCAGCCTCAGAGGAAGACAATGGCAAGCCCCTTCTGAACAAATCTTGCCAAGAAAATGCTATGCTAGGTTCACCTTAGGGTCTCCATAATTCAGAAATGGCTGGAAGTCACACAGCAACAACAACAACGGGTCATGAAGATGCTTTTGGGCTCCACGTAGCTCAGTTTTCCGGGTACAGTGGTGCCCTTTGCATCCTCCCCAAAACACATGGAAAGGTTTTGGGTTCAAGTCCTGTCTGATCTCACAAGGCCTGTGGCAGACCTCTCTGGCTGAGCATCATTTGAGGTACCATGTCTTCTCCGCCGTGTTGGGACGCCTACAGAGCCCTAAAGAAAGGGATTGCCTTCTCTTGGTGGAAAGGAATTTGTTTGAGATCCATTCTTAAGTTGCCTAATGGTGGGAACCAACAGCTCCCCCACCTCACAGTCCCAGGGACCAGCACCGTATTTGTGCCTATGGGCTACAACTGTTTCTTTCTTTCTTTCTTTCCTGGAAACTCTCTGCAGACCAGCAACGGATGGCTTCTAAGTGGCACCAGTGGCAGACCACCATTTTGAGTAGTACTGTTGTAGATGGTTGTTGGCTCTTTCACGGCCTGTGCATGCATTTTAACAAATCAATAACCAAATGTACACAAGGGATTCCTGGGGTAGGGTGGAGGGATGGGGTTTAACACCCTAAACAAACTCATTAAAATAAAATACCTGGCCAAGTGTTAGAATAACATTAATAAATAAAGCAGGCAAACGCAAACAGAATATTCAAGTGATTTATTTTTAGCAAAGAAGTTCCCATCCCAAAGCAGCACCATCCATCTCTGCTGCTATGAAAAGGCCTGTGCTTGGATGCATTTTGAGCTTCATGAGTCTCTGAGGTGAGAAAGAGTCTTTGAGGATGAGAGGAAAAACCTGCTGTTGCAGCACAATGAAGCCACCTGAATCTCTGCTGAAGATTAGTTTTGCTTTGTTTATATCCTGCCATTCTCCTAGGATGGGATACAAAGTGGCTTACATTATGTTAAGAACAAAGTACACTAAAAACCTATTTGATACAAAAAAATTAAAAAGCATTAAACACTTCCATTGAAAATACTACATTGCACCAGCTAAAGGCACATTGCAACATAGTAAAAAGATAAAAACATAATATCCCATTAAAAAGATACTTCTGACACAATAACTTAAAAGGCCAAAGGCCTGCCTAAATAAAAAAAGGTCTTTGCCTACGAACAGAGAGCCTTTGCAGACTGTCAGAAACAGTGCAAATTGAGTCCACTTTAACTGCCCTGACTCGGTGCTAGGGAATAATGGAAACTATAGTTTATTGTGGCACCAGAGCTCTCTGACAGAGAAGGCTCAGTGTCTCAGGAAAAAAATACAATTCCCATGATTCCGTAGCACTGAGCCAGGGCAGTTAAAGTGGACTCAATTTGCACTATTTCTAGCAGTCTGCAAAGGCCTAGAAAGAGAGTAGAATGGGAGCCATCTGAGCTTTCTATGGGAGGGAATCCTATAGTTTGTGAGCAGCCACAGAGAAAGCTCTCTCCCTTGTCCTCACCAATTGTACTGTTTCTGTGGTGGGACAGAGAGAAAGCCTTCCCGCAAAGATATTAAAAGCTGGGCAGGTTCATAGAGATATCTCTGAATGGCAGCAATTCCTGCCAGATCTCAGTCTTTCCCTCTCTGCAATGGGCTGTTCCTTTACAATGTTATGAATAGCAATAGAGCTTGGACAGAAGAGCTTTCTGGAGGAGGAACTGCATCTGTGGTCAGCATTTGAAGTGCTATGCTTCAACAAAGCTTCTGTGTTGTTGTTGTTGTTTAGTGGGATGCTACAGTGGAAAAGGACAGCCTAAATAATAATAAGAAGAACTTAATAATAATAATAATAATAATAATAATAATAATAATTACTCTAAAGGCCTCTTCTAGCTGGTGTCTTGTCAACTTTGACTACACTCGGGTATGGTTTGGTCATGCATGTCCCCTGTTTTCATCATGAATTGTTGGAAGGTAGAATTCAAAGATATAGCTGTGTTAGTCTGTAGAATCAGTATGTTGGGAGATCTTGTACCACCCTAAAAGGCACCAGATCCCCTTTGATCTTGGAATCTAAACAGGGTCGGAACGAGTTAGTACTTGGGTAGGAGACCACCAACAAATACCAGATGCTGCAAGCTGTATTTCAGAGGAAAGAACTGGCAGCACCACTTCTGAGTATTCCTTGCCTATGAAAACCCTCTGAAATTCATGGAGTCATCATAAGTCGACAGACACAAACACAGAGAGAGAGTGGAAAAGAAGATTGTCATGCCAGCCCCACTTGCTAGGGTTGTTTGGCAACAAAATCTCCCTTCCTCCTGGCCCTGGGAAGAGAGGTGCAAGTTGGGCAGAGGAGAAGAGAGAGGACATTGATTGAAAGAGAATGAAGTGTCCGATAACACAGCCGGTGTGTGTCCCCTTTCCCCGCTTTGTGCCAAAACACACATTCTTATTTCGGTAACTGTGATCTTTTGAAGAGGTTAATTTCCATGACGAACTGCGGGCCACGTGCCCGCTGGATTTATCTAATGAGACTGACACTTTTCTCTTTTCAAAAAGGAAAATTAAGCTGCCCCTTTGGAGGGACTTAAGTCTTTTTAAAACTCTGCAGAGCAGAGGTGGCAGCTGGCAGAGTTGGCACTGGTAGCAAAACTAGGGAGAGTAGAAGTTTTTCTTCATAAAGAGGGACCACACACCATTGGACTTAGCTAATGTGCGACTGGTTTCTAAGTACTCTTTCTGGCTATCTCTGCCAGCTCCCCCCACCCACCCTGAAAACTGTTGTTTTTATAATAAATATATTTTTTTAAAAAAATAAATCTCTATTGTTATGTTTTGTTTTAAAGATTCAGTTTTGCAAAGAAGCCTCATGGGTGTGACAGCACTTCTTTTCCTTTGATGGGTGATTTGGTTTCTTATTCATTGGCTTCTTTAAAACACTAAAAAGGCAAGCCGGGAAACAAACCACCAAAATTAAACTGCAAAATACAACAGCAATACTTACACCCGTTTTTATGGGAAAGCACCAGTTGTCAGATTAAAACCAGGCTTTCAGCTGTCACAGTCCCATTCTAAATGGCCAGTATTTGTAGGACTTTCAGGCTAACCTACCTCCAAGGGGTATTGTGAGGTAAAATGGGAATTGGGAGCCATTGAAAGAAAGGTGAGATAAAAAGGAAAGGACAAATCAGGACAGTGGGAAGATACAGAAATGACCCTGAAGTTGGTGCCACTCTGGAGGAAGAGTATTGCCCTACTGGGATGGCACTATAGAAAAGGCTCTTTCTCCCCACAGCTTGTGCCAGTCTTGCCAAGGATGTCCAGAAGACGGCCATTCACAAACGATCCCTTGTTTCTGAGCAGACATACATGGATTCAGATTGAAGTGGGCAAAGTGTTGTCTTGGTGCTGCAAGAGGCTTCGAGGCTATGTTTGTGGCTTTTGATTCTACCTGGTCTGCCCTTTTTCTGACCGGAAACAAAAGTGAGTGGTCTCTTATGGAAATCTTCAGGAATGGCAGTTCACCTTGAAATAGGTTGCATTGCCTAAAACAAAGCAAGAAGTAGCCTGCTAGCCGCTCCCAATTTTGTTTTGTTTTGTTTTGTTTTTCCATTTGGACTATCTTGGTGGCTTCTGGACAGAAAATTGGCCCCCAGACCTGCTGCCATTGCCCACTCTTGTTTTTAGGTATACTGGTTATAAACTATGAACGCTCTTAGAGGTTAAAAATAGACCTCAGTGTAAGCCTTTAAACATGTCAAGTCAGAATTTGAAGGGTTGGGGTGGTAGAGAGACAAAAATTCACCACGGAATTGCAACACATGTCTAGAGAGGCCAGGGAAATGAGGCAGAATTGAAGATTTATTTATTTTGTTAAAAATAATTGTTATTCAATTTTTATTTGGAGTTGTATCAACTGTTTAGAGAAGTCGAGGGGATGAGGCAGGACTGAATATTTATTGATTTGTTTGGAGTTACATCAATTGTTTAGAGAAGTCAGGGAGATGAGGCAGGACTGAATATTTATTGATTTATTCGGTGTTACATCAACTATTTAGAGAAGTCGGGGAGATGAGGCAAGATTTATATGTTGTCTTTCTCCCAATAAGTAGCTGACAAATATACTGCAAGTACAGTCAGCCCTCTGTATCCACGGGCTTGTTTTATCCATGGATTCAAGCACCCACAATTTGAAAACATTTTTAAACTGTATAAATTCCAAAAAGCAAACCTTGGTTTCCCCATTTTATATAAGGGACACCATTTTACTATGCCATTATAGTTAATGGGACTTGAGCATCATGGATTTTGGTATCCACAGGGGGCCCTGGAACGGTATCCATAGCAGATACCAAGGGCCCACTGTAGTCCTCAAAGGCTTGTCGAAACAGAAAGGTGTGCAGAAAGAAAATAAGGAGGGTATCATTCTGTCCTCTCCAAGGAAGGAGATCCAGAGTGTGGGGCAGCCACTGAGAAGGCCCCGTCTCCTATGTTCCCATCAGATGTACCTCTGAGGTAGTGGGACTGGAAGCAGGGCCTCTTCACCAGATCTCAGATCTCAGACTTGTATTCATAGCCTCTTAATTCAGAGTTATGAAGGACGTGTTGCATTGTGTGGGCTCTGGGAGGTTTGCTCCTTGGATCTTTACAACAACCCTGTGAGGTGGGTGATGATGAGAGTGAGCTACTGGCAGAACTCCAGGCCCTCCGTGAATTTTTGTTAACTGAAATAAACTGGAAGCTTTAGGCTTCATTAAAATATGATGTTTTGTGCTATTTACATTGATTGGATTTATACCTTTGCTTTCTCCCCAAGAACAGCACTTAAGGTAGCTAACAAATCAAATCAAATAAGGGAAATTAGACTATAGAACAGATTAAGAACACATGAATGAATGAAAGAAAGAGTAAAACCTATAATGTTTGAAAGCCCCTTCTACAACAAACCAGTACACTTACCAACTACAATATATATATAGCATATTTCTATATACCTATATGTAATTAGCATTGAAATGACTTCTCCAAGACCGGGTGATGCTCACTGGTTTTATGTAGCTTCCACAGAATGGAAGTATAAGCGGGTCTAATATTTATTAGCGAAATGAAGACTCCTGTTTCAGAGGTTCAGATAGATAAATGGGGGAAGCCATTGCCTTCTGGCTACAAAGAAGGATGGGGTGGCTACTGTTTGGAAAAAGAATATAGCAAACTAACAAAGCAATGCTTCTAATCTTTATATCTATATATCTATGTATATCCTGAGACTAGCACCTTAAGTTGGGTAAATCTTTATTTCTATTTTCATTGTCATTTCTCCCACCATTTCTCATACCATACACTTTCCTCCTAAACCTGACACAGTTTAGGGCCTCCTCATGACTTAATCTGGCCTTGCTTGAGATTCTTTCTCCTGACCTTTCCATATTGCTTTTCAAATTTTGCATTATGAAACAGTGTCTGAAAGTTAGCTTGCTGAGAGTTGAGATCTGCATGCTTTCCCCTAGTGATCCTGTAGACAACACACGAGTAGCCGCACTTATAAAGTGTTTGCAGTCTGCCATCAGAGAGTCTATATTCTTCTTTTCAGTCTTTTTATCTCTGGGCTAATGCAGAAGGGACTGTAAGGGTGAGTCAGAACGTGTGCTCCCTGCTAGCACCTGTCGTCCTTTGCCCAAAGCCTGAGAACTGGTAAAATAAAAGATAAAATTCTGCTGTATGTGCCTTTTTTTCTCTTTCCTCCTTTGCCCTGGTCGGGTGGAGTGGGTTGGCATTTTTTTCTCCTTTTATTTATTGAGGGTGGAGCAGCAAAAAATAAAAGAAAATAAAATAACGGCCGGGGAGGCGAGGAAGCGAAAACCAGGTGGAACTCGAACAAGTCCCAAGAACCGTTCCAGTCTGCCAGCAACCTTCTCTGACTGGTGAAGAGAACAGGAAAGAAGTTTAACAATGAAGTAGTGCAAAGTTTTTGCAGGGCACTCTGTCTTTTCTCCTCTGGGCACTGTGTCTGTCATCTTGGCTTTTGTTCTGATTTGTGTTTTTTTAATTCTTGTACTCACACAGTTGAAGATGAGGTGCATTCCCATTAATGTTGGGCAGGGACGAGGCAGTGAGATTTCACCTCCACAGTTGTTGCTACCATGTGCCTTCAAGTCCTTTCCGACTTAGGGCAACCCTAAGGTGACCCTAACATGGGGTTTCCCTGGCAAGATTTCTTCACAGGGGTTTGCCATTGCCATCCTCATGAGGCTGAGAGAGAGTAAAAGATCCACACATTGTCTTTGAATAATTGATTGAGTGATGCAACCTAGGATAATTTTGGCAAAATCACACAGATTTCGACTCTTAGCAACCCAAGAATCTTCACTCTAGAGACCAGGGTTTGAATCCCTGCTCAGCCATGGAAATCCTCTGGGTGACCCTGGGCAAATCACACTCTCTCATCCTCAGAGGAAGGCAATGACCAACTGACAAATCTTGCCAAGAAAACGCCATGATAGGTTCACCTTTGGGTTGCCATAAGTTGGAAGCGACTTGAAGGCACAGCAACAACAACAATGTATGGCATATTGTGTCTGGGTCACAGGTACACTTAATCCACAGATGAGTTAAGAGGAACCCATTTTGCCTGGTCCTATTAGTTGTATTAGTGCCTCCCCTCTCCCCTTTGTTCTGGTTTAATGTAAATGCTCTGGACAAGGAGTGCGTACTCCATACAGCTTCTGACCTGTCCAACCTCTCGGGTGTGATTTAGATATTTCTTACACTAGTATATATATATATGACAGTCGTATAGCATCATCAACTCGGGTTGTTGTTGTTTTTTGTACCAATTTAAAGAGAAGCTGTTAGAATGAGTCAGAGTTGTGCTGTTTTGGAGTAGTAGCTCAGTATAGCCGATAGTTAAGTAAGTGTCTGAGCCAGCGCCTTAGTAAAAACATCGCTTCTCCCCAAGCGCACAGCTATCTTTCATGATAGCCAGTTCCGAATGCCAGGTCTGACTTGGGGAGAGTGATTTTGAAGCCACCAATGCAGAGATTAAGGGGGATGAGAATGTAAATCTTAAGTAAAAAGGTAATTGAATGTAATAGCAAACACAGCGCAGGCTATGTTAATTTTAGCTCTTCCTCTGGATACAAGGCGGTGTATTAGTGTTTTATTACCATTTTGTTTGCTCTAATAAAATAGTAAAATTTATTTCAAGGAAGTTGAACGATGGTTTTACAATGCAAATTTAAAGAAATTGGACTTTTCATTTATGCCCCTGCTTTTTTCACCCCCATTTCTTTAAAAAAAGAAGTAGACCTCAAAGAGTGTAAATTAATCCTCAGCTCCACGGGAAAATCTAGTCATTTGGTGTATGTGCACAGATGCGTGTTTGTGTAAGCCTGGCTGTGAAAGAGAGAATCACAGAGTTGAAAGGGTCCTCATACAGGCTATCAGGTCCAAATCTCATCTTCACTCGATGCAGGAGATCCAGCGAGAGCATTTCCAGCAGGTAGCCATCCACCTGCTTTTTGAAGAGACCCTACTGCCTCTCTAAGCACTTGGTTCCCTTGCCAAACTACTCTTTCTGCCCAAAAAAACCCTTCTAGTGTTCAACTGAAATGTATCCTCCTGTAACCTAAAACCATTAGACTGGTCCTGCCCTCTGGGGCAGCAGAGAACAATCCTGCCCTTCCTTTCTGGGACAGCATGACCCTTTCTATGAGAGCAAAGAAAGAGATTTGGGAAGGTAGAAAGGTTTGATGCAGTTGCGGCAGGAGTAGAAAAAATGACTTCCTAGTCCACCAAGTTTTTCAGAGTGATGTGGGAAAGAGACAGGGTTAGAAGGGCGCAACCTGAGCATTAGAGTCTGCCAGGCAGAAACTGGCAAATCTGGAAAGAGCTAAGTCCAGGTTTTGCATCAACTCTGGGTTGAGTTTCTTTTGATGAGGCACTTGGAGGTGTGATGTATGTGGAAAATGAAGAATAGCAAAATCTGAGGAGAGTAATTTTTCCCCTTACCTGAAGAGAATTGAGAGGGCCGGATCGACCAGCATTTTCAACAAAACTAGAAAACAAATTGGTTATTTGGCTCATCTTAACCAGAAGGTCATGAGTAGGCTGGGAGGGTTGCGATTCTTGCCTGGCTGCAGTTTTGGCCTTCCGAGGTTGGCTTTGAAAGCCTCAGTGAAGATAGGGTGAAGCAATCCTGTGGCTCCCCATTGCTGCCCCTCCACTCTTTTTCTGTTTCCTATTCTGCTGGAGCTGGGGAAGCGTGGTGTGGCTGTGTACCGAAGGATTTAGACAGCCCATTAAGCAAAAGAAGAGGTGACACTCCCGGTGGATTTCCATCAGAAACTATAATTACATCAAATAGTAAACGGAAATTGGGGCGGGGAAAGGGGGAAGTAAAGAGAGGAGGAAAGATTAAATACTCTCTCCAGAAGTCTTTTGGCGGCCAGACCAACCCAGCATCTCAGTCCAGGGCTGCATGTGCATGCAGGCAATAATCTGCCATTTTAGTTTCCTTGATACTGTTGTTGGCTGTTCCTCCTTTCGTCTTGCTTTGCTGCCCTTGAAAAGGGTGAGGAAGGCAGATAGCCTCATTCCAGCATCCCCTGAGCATAGTGTAAATGCCTACATGCAGACATATATCACAACAGCACTATGCAACCCCCATGCAGAATAGCATCATTGTACAACACATGTCAGTGACTGGGTGCCATTGCACAATGCTCAATACACTATGCACTTCCACATTGGAAAGTTAAAGACATACAACTGCAATGTGTAGGATCCACAACCACAGTCCACAATCCACAACTTGCAAAGACAAGGCACAGACAAACATGCTTTCTGCACAAATCTGCTTCCACTGCTATCAAGGCTGACTTTTTGCCCCCTCATATGTAGCATGACTTAGTTGTGTGTGTGTCCCTAAGTGAATTCTGGCTTCTGGGTGCTATGTAGACATTAGCATGGTCTCCTTCAGGGATGCGCTAGTCTCCCATCAGGCTGATCCAGAACTCCTAGGGTCAGTGCTTGGTCTGGTAGACCTACTGGACACTTGCAGCATCGAACCAGCACTAAAGCAACTTTTTTATTAATAGAAGGACAACAAACCATTGTCCTTCTTTCAATTTTTCTTTAAAATCAAGGTGTCATTTTGTCAATAATAATAATAATAATAATAATAATATATGTAATTTCTAGGACAAGCAGGATGGAGGCCTCTTTTGTTTTTCACATCAATATTGTTGCATTGCTGTCTCAAGGGAACCTATCACATGGTTTTCTTGGCAAGGTTTGGTCAGCAGGAGGGTTGCCATTGTCTTTGGAGGCTTTGGAGTATGCTTTGCCCAAAGTCACCAAGTGGGTTTCCATGGCCAAGAGGGGATTTGAACCCTGGATTCCCAGATTCAGCTCTCAAACCACTGCACCACCACACTGTCTCAGGTGAGATGGTAGCCATCTTTAAAGGCCTGAAGGGATGTCATGTAGAAGATAGAATGAGTTGGGTTAGAGTTCGGTTAAAGGGTAGAAACTGAACCCCAGTGGATTCAAATTACAAGAAAGGAGATTCCATCTAAACATTAGGAAGAACATGTTCACTGTAAGTGCTTTTCAGTAGTGGAACAGACTCTCCATCTTGGGAAGTCTTTAAATGGAGCTTTAGCTGTGTATTTCTGAATGGCAGGGTCTGAACTAGATGGCTCTTGGGGACCCTTCCAAGTCTATGACTCTGTGCTTCTTCAGATTCTGATTTTATTCCTCTGGGTTTGGGTTTTCCCTCACTCTCATTCCATGCCTTTCATTCTTCATTGCCACCCCCTCCCCGGTTGTTCCCTTCCTTCCTGTCGTGGTCTCGCTGCGCCTCTACTTGTCCACCTGCACACCTGAGGTTCAGAATTGCTTGGGACAGCTGGGTGCAGGTGTTTCCCCTCCCCTCCTTCAGACGCAGGGATAAAGCTCTAAATCCCCCACTTCTGTCTTCCCAGGCCCTGCTTCCTCTGATGGCTTTCCAGACGCATAATCCTGGAGCCCACAGTCTAGCTCAGCCCCGTTTGATCCCTGTTTGATGCACTCTTTGCTTCTCAATTGAAGTTCGGCAGTGTGGAGCGGCTATCCCTATTCTCCAAGCATGTCATCTGATCAAGGATGTATTTGCGCTGCGTATCTGTATACTCATGAATGGCTAGGAGTCTTTAGCCCAGATATGGAATTAACTTTTTACTGACAACCTGAACCACTGGACTCAGTTAAAATTCATTTCTGGCAATAGTTGTCTTTTTGCCTTCCTCTCTAGGATGACGACATGCCAAGGTGAACGCAAGACTCTTGTACCTTTCAAGCTCAGGGTACCACTTTGCTGCTAAACAAATGACACCCATTCACCCAAATCCACCCCTCTGAGTGCATCTACACTGCTGAATTAATGCAGTTTGATACCACTTTTAACTGCCATCGCTCAATGTGATGGAATTCTGGAATTTGTGGTTTTTGAGATATTTAGCCTGCTCTGTCAGAGAGCTCTGGCACCACAACCCAGGGTTGTTGGTGCAACACTCCATGTCATGGAGTCATGACAGTTAAAGCAGTGTCAGACTGCATTAATTCTGCAGTGTGGCAGCAGTCTAAGTCTCCAGGGCAGTTAAAATACAGTGATAAAACACATATAGTTCACCATTTGCTTCTCTTTTGTGAGGCTGTGGCCTCATTCTACCTAAAGATAGGGCAAGCCTTGCTCAGCATTTCTACAGGAGAGGATACACATGAAGCTGACCACTGATCTATAAAGCCCGATATGGTCCACGCAGGGGGCATCTACATGCAGTTTGACATGACTGTGAGTATTGTAGCTCCATCCTATGGCACTCTTGGATTTGTAGTTTTACAAGGTCTTTAGCCTTCTCTGCCAGAGTGCTGGTGCCTCACAGGACTGTACATCCCTGGCTTCTGTAGGATGGAGCCATGGGGCAGTTAGTGGTGTCAAAGTGCATTATCTCTACAGTGTAGATGCACCCACACACTGGGAGCAACTGTCTGGGCTTTCAGATAGGCTGCTTGCCCAGATAGGCTGCTTGCCAGCCCTGCCTGGAGATGTTGGGACTGAGCCCAGGATCTCCTGGATGCTGGGTGTTCCACCTCTGAGCGACAGCTGCTCCCCACAAGGACTGGAAGAACGTAGATGACATTCTCCTGGTACATCTTGCAGTAATCTGGGCTGTGGCGTCAGATCTGGAAGCAGTTTTGAGTGAAGTCAGAGTTGGTAGAAATGGACTGACTCTGACACTGGCTTCAAAATAAAAACATACTGTAAATAGTAAACACCAGGCTTGTTGCATTTATACTTTCATAGGAAAATTAGGAAAGTTTCCCTGCTTCAGAAATTTTGATCAGATAAATATATTGTATTTGTTTTGTTGTTCTTTTACTTGTAAAGCTCCATGTACAGGGATGGTGCGATAAAATAATTATATTTATTACAAAATTATTATTATTATTATTATTATTATTATTATTATTATTATTATTATTTTAAAATGAAATAATAATTAATATAATAATAGGTCTATCAGTCTTCACATGATGGTACCGAAATGCCTTGTGCCATCACTTTAAGTAAACTTGGTATTTCCAATTAATATACATTTGCCACTTATAAAAGAGTGGGGGTCAGAGTTGAAGGTTTAGTGTACCAACTCCGCAGCTCTTTTGGGAATTTTTAAGTAGGGCTTTTGACTGCCATTGACTGAAGAGCAGCAACATTAGTTCTGTCATCACTGACTTCCACAGGAAGGAAGGAAGGAAGGAAGGAAGGAAGGAAGGAAGGAAAGAAGTTGCTGAAATGAAGACAGTTATGGAAGGAAAAGCAAAAGAGGTGCATTAAGCTGTTGGTGGGGCAGAAGGTAGATCAGGATCTGATTTGACCAGTTAGGATCCTGTCTCCCAGCAGTTTTAATAGTAACAAAAGCAAAAGATTTACCTCCCTTTCATCCCGCCTTTGTTCCTCTTCTTTTTGATTTTATACTGGGTTAAAATAACCCAACCTGGGGATCTGGTATAAAAATGTCTCTGATCATACTGAAACCTGGCAGAAAATATCCTGGGATAAACAAAACGTGTATGGATTTCCAAAATAAAATGGGAAAGAACAGGAACAAAATAGGGGACTTTCTGGTCTTTTTAGTCATCCTGGATGTGCCTGAAGAAAACGCGGAGATGAACATCAGGAGAGGGTTTAAGAGTGACAGGACCATGAGCTCCATTCTGGCACTGAAACCTTTTGAAAGCATGGCCTTGACTAGCGTATTGTGGCTTTTGTCATTGTTGTGTCTCTTCAAGTCATTTCCAATTTATGGTGACTCTAAGGTGAACCTATCATGGGGTTTTCTG
This sequence comes from Phrynosoma blainvillii, assembly GCA_026167975.1. NCBI lineage: Eukaryota > Metazoa > Chordata > Lepidosauria > Squamata > Phrynosomatidae > Phrynosoma > Phrynosoma blainvillii. The sequence goes on from JANUYF010000015.1 coordinate 9,369,300, forward strand.
GGGCGGAGAGTGTGTGACTAACCTAAGGAGACCTAATAGGTTTCCGTGGCCATGCAGGGAATTGAATCCCAATTTCTAGAGTTGTAGGCCAACACTCAAACCACTACACCATGCTGGCCCCCAGAAGGAGGGAAAGCAAATAAAATTATTAATTTCTGTTAGACTAGAAAGGAGTTGCTTGGACTGTAGTGTAGTATTTCCTCCTCGTACATGCAAAGATCCTGGACAGAGCTTACTATTTGCAAACAGCAGTTATTTACCTCTGCTTAAAGTTTGGTGTAGAGTATTCTGATCTTCTTCTAGAGGCATGAAACTGTATCTTGTTCTTATTATATTTCTCAGAAATTCTGCTGGCATGTTCATTCTATTCTGGTTCTGATCAGGTGGCAAATTTCTCCCCTTTCTGCCCTGCAATTCATGTGTATCTTTATTTGCCCTTGACAAAGGCACATTATTCAAGTATGTGTTTTTAGTGTTGTGCCATTTCCAAATGAAATGATTCTGTGAACACCCTTTTCTTCGAAACACACCACAAGCCTGGAAACATGCAGATTTCTCAGGGAAGGTCCGTTCCTTTCCATTTCCATTCTTGGGATGTGCAAAGCTGGTAACCCCATAGTGAAACGTGAACCCAGTGAATTTATTTTCCATCCCTGTGCTCTTCTTTGCTGCTAAGCATCTGTTTTTCCCTTGATAATTGTGGGGGAGGAGGGTGGAAGATGCAGCCTCCCCAGCTGTTTCTTCAAAGGGGTTAACAGTCCAGATTTGGCAGGAGATCAGTATGGCCAAGAGGGACAACCTTGCATCCAACCCAGAGATGGGTGAAGCTGCGTAGTGTGATGGGAAGGGAAGCAAATGAGCCACGCTTGCAGTAGTTAAGGCTTGGGGGCTACGTCTTTCAGAATTCCCCAGCTAGGTGGAAATAAAGAGCCAGCCATTCAGAGAGGTAGCTCCATGTAGTCAGATACATTTGAAGAATGCATCTCTTGTTCAGTGTAATGATTTGAGTACTGGATTAGGACTCTGGGGGAATAGGATTTTTGAATCCCCACTCAGCCATAGGAACCCACTGGAAGACCTTAGGCAAGTTGCTCTCTCTTAGCCTAAGAGCAAGTCAGTGGCAAATGTCTTCTAAATAGATTCTTGAGATACAGGATGGTTTGGGTTCTGGATTCAGACTCTGGGAGACCAGGATTCAAATCCTTGTTCAACCCTAGAAATCTGTTGGGATACCTTGGGTCATTCTTCCTCCACCTAAGAGGAAGGCAGTGGCAAGCTTTTTCTGGAGAACTCTTGAGAGCTAGCGTAGTGTAGCAGCTTCATTTTGGACTAGGATTCTCAGAGAACAGCATTCAAATCTCCATTCAGCCATGGAAACACACTCGGCAATTTGCACACAGTCAGCATCCTTTGAAGGAATTGTGGCAAGAAACCCTATCATAAGCTCACCATAGGTTGAAGTTGACTTGAAGACACTTAACGCCAACCAGAGATCGCTTGTTCACCTAACTCTGCACAAACAATTTGCTGTTCTAGGAGTGTGTATAAAAGAGGGCTTAAAGGGGGAAGAGGATGGAGATATTGCAAAAAGGCCAAAAGAATGTGGAAGAAAGAGTTGCTGGTTTTTACAAAAGGTATTTTTTATATTATTTTTGTGTGCTGCTAGCAGTGGTAAAGAGCACCCACAGCACTTTTTCATGGAGATAGGAGTTGAAACTTTCCAGAAACTTGGATGTTTCCTTGCTTTGAGGGTGGCATGGGGGGGGGGGTCAAGTCAGCCTGAGTCACCGATATCCTGGTTCACACTGACTCACTTTTCTCACCCTGAGTGTGCCAACTCCATCAGTTTCATCATGTAGCTCGTGACTTATTTATTTTCTTTAGGGTGGTTCCTTTTTATAGATGAAACTTGAAAAGCTGGTAATGATAACAATCTCTGTGTTTGTTCCAAAGAGCTAAGTTACTAGTCCCCATGCATTTGGAGAAGGCGGCCTAAAACTCTGATTGGTGGACAAATGCCCAACAAAGTGGGGAAATCTCACGTATAAACAATATTTGAGGTGGGCTGTGTCCACCAATGTGTGTTTATCTTGTAGTCAGTACTTTGGGATTTACATTTTAACATCACTCTCGTGTTTTATTATAGGTCAAGGGGTCAGAGCTGGGGCTATACTCTGGCTTTCCTGTTTCATTTGCCAGATGAGGATATGGTCCTTGAATTCAGCTGTTAACACAGTAGCTGAAGCCAGATTCTAATCGCCAAAACAGCAACACAAAAGATGTTTTGCCAAAAATAGTAACAGCGGCATGACCCCTGCTGATCATGGGCCAGAGGAAGCTATATATAAAATCTTTCATATAGATGCTTTCAAAATCTGTTTTTGCACATCAGCACATTTTAACAGGAAAGGAAACCCACCTATTCATGAATACCTTATTAAGTTTGTTTTTTTATATATAAGTCTGTGGTTATTGCATACATGTATGTGGATTCTGTGTACTGGATTGGATATTTGTTTTGCTTCCTTTTCTTTCCTTTCTTTAAAGGTTGATATGTAGGAATGTTTTAGCTCTTTTGACTTTCTGCAGGGTTTCTGTTAGCAGTATTTGGTTTCTCTGGCCACTTTCTCAACTTAGTAGTTGACCTTTTTTTCATTGGCATAAAAGTTGCCTTCCTGGATCAGACCAAAGGCCAGTGCAACCCAGTATTTGCTCTCTAGCAGGCTCCCTCCAAATGCCCCTGGGATGCTCACAAGGTGGGCCTAACCCAGGCAGGCAGGTGTATCCTTTCTCTTCCAGCATCTTTCCTTTCCTTTCCTTTCTTTAAATGCTGTGGTACACTGCTTTGAAACGGAAAGGTTCCATTCTTATTTGTCAGCGCTGAGAGTCATTGATAAGCCATCTGAGCTGGGAGTCCTTGCCACATCTTAGGGTTGTGAATTCCATGTTTGTTCCTCTATTATGGCATGTAGGCAGCAGTCTTGTACTAGGTAGGCTCTGTATATCTAGACTAGCACTATCTACTTCTGTGGTGAGGAATTTCAGGCTCTGGGTCCAAATCTGACCTTCCTTGGGGGCCCAGTCCAGCATCTTATCTTCCTCCCCATGGCCCCATGGTTCCCCAGATTCCCCCTTCCTCCATTCTGAAAGGTTGAAATGCCTCTCTTAAGGCTTAGGTACTGACAGCAAGAGATGTAAGCTAAAATATGCCCTTACTTTTGGTCCTTAGCACCACCCATCACTAGAAAGTGGTACTTCTCTGTAATTGAATCCAGACCTCAGGTGGAAAGAGACTAGCCACTTTTGGTTCTCTGGAATTTTGATAGTGATATGCGCATGTGTAAGTCACATTATACATGAAGAGCAAATTATCACTGTAGTGCAACAGAAGTATTCTGCTGACAGTGGAAGAAGTGGCAACATGGTGCATTGTGTTTATGCACTGTGTGTTGGGCATTGCTGCTTCACATTGCCGTTGCACATTGTGCATTGCAGATGCTCACTCCACAAAGGCACGCAGTTGCCTAATGTTGCTATTCTGCATGGGAGTTGTGTAGAGCTGCTGCAGTGTATCTCTGAATGAGGATTTATTTTATCTTTTACACTATTGAGGCAATACTGGATTGCAACCAGAGACTGTCAGAAGCTTCCATGCATAATCTTTCCTTCCCATCAGCTGGTCATTCTAACTAAAAACGCCAGAGATAGAACTTGGGACCTCCTTCCATTCATTATGTCTGTTTCCTTCCTCCATTCTGAAGAGGAGGAAATCCATTCATTTAGCCTAAATGTTTAGCAGTTTCTTTCATAATGTGTTTCAGAATGGTGTAAGTGAAAGGTAGGCAATCTGTGGATGTTGTTGGACTACAGCTCCCTTTACTCATCCTCTAGTTTCCTTTCAGCTTCCCTCACCCTTCGTCATTGGCTATGCTGGCTGGGGATGATGAGAAGTGCAGTTGCCTGACATCTGGAAGGCCCATGAATTCCTGACTCATGGCATAGTGTTTTTTGCCTGCATTGGATCTGGAGCAGCCTACCAAGACTCTGTGCAAATCCTTGAAACTGTGCTGGAATGCAACCAGTGATGTGACATCTAGTATAATGATGCTGAAAGCTACATCAGTTGGATATTTGCCTGTCACACGATTCATAACGTCAGGAAGCCTCTTAAAAGGCAGCAAGCCATTTGCTCAAGATGGATTGAGGATAAAAAAATTAAGGAATTATAAAACTCCTGTGAATCAGGTTAATGATTAATATTTCTGGTATTAATTATATGTACTTGGCGCAATGAGGTCCACACCACCCACTCCTGCCTTCCTATCTCCAGAATCTCTTTATTATAGCTTGCCCAACTGCACGGGAGCAGGATAGGTTAACTAGTCTTTTTCTCAGAAAGGAAAATAATAATGGGCCATTTCCCTCTTTTCGTGGGGCTTGCTAGAGTAGTGGTGAGCAACTTGCAGTCCTTCAATTATTGTTGGACTGTCACTCTTCACAAAAAGCTGTGCTATTTCAGGCTGATGGAAGTTGCAGTCCAGTGACGTGTGGAGTATGGATTTTCTCCATCTTTTGAGTCTTAAGGAAAAAAAACTCATAGAAGAATTTAAAGACCGCGTTATGAATAATGCCAAAAAAAAAAAAAAAGAAAAAAAGCCCACTTCCTTCACTTCTGCTCATCCTTTTTCAGGTTCCTGAGAGACTCCTCTGCTTCTTAACCTTGACTTGCCTCCTAATAGCCAGACTTTAAAGAAGTTCCATGAAGACGTGTCCTGCCTTTTTACCTCCATTGGGGAACGTAAAAGGCGGGAAGGGATGCGGAGATGGCACAAAGGACATTCAAACGCAGACACAAATAGCCCTCAAAGTGGAATCACACAGCTGTGTTTATAAGCCCAAAGGTCATGTTTAGCATGCAGAAGGACTGCCTTTGATCCCTGGCACCTCTGCTGAAAAGGTTGAGGTAGCAGGAGATCGGAAAGACCCTTCTTTGCCAGTGTAGATCATGGTGAGGACGATGGGAATTGCAACTGAGCAACCTCTGGGCCCACACCTGTCCAAATCCTTACAAAAACTGAACAGCTGTAGCTTTCAGAAAATGAAAGGCAAGATCTTAACATCCAAAGATCACCTGAAAAAAAAAAAACACCCACCAATTGATTATTGACTTTTCTCTATTGACTTCAGATTTTCTCTGAAGATGCCAGCCACAGATGCTGGCGAAACGTCAGAAAGAAACTCTTCTAGAACATGGCCACACAGCCCGAAAAACCCACAAAAAAACTATGGATGCCGGCCATGAAAGCCTACAACTTCACATTGATTATTGACTGTTTCCTGGTCCATTGAGCAACAGTTTCTTTTCAATATTCCGCCTGGCCCTGCTGGTTTTGGAGGAATAAAGGACTGGAATTCATTAGGAAAACTTGTTTACAGCGTAGCTTTAGTCACCAAGGTGCTCCCATTTTTAAACTCTATCGTAAGCTGCTCATTAAAATAAAAAATGAAGCAACAGGTACCTTTCTGCTGCTTTCACCCTCCTTTTCTCCCTCCCTTATAAGTTTTAATTGCATGATTTTTACATGGTGTAACTTATGGAAACACCCGGTGTGGCTCTTGGTGCTTTGTTTTTTTTCCAAAACAATTTTTGTTTTATTACATTTGAATTTGTGATTCAAGAAAATAGATGACTCAAGAAAGTACAGGTATAAACATATATATTAAAATAAAGCAAAGCAAAGCAAGCCACCTAGGAGAGATCTCTGATAAGTGTGCATAGGACACAGATTCTGCAATCCTGGGACCTTTTTTTAAAAAGCCAACATTTTCCCACTTGAAGGCTTTCTGCTGGGATAGGATGAAAAGGCATCAAGCCCTCCATACATGGAGGACTGGCATACCTATCATCCTAGACCACCGGTTTTGCTGACACATTGATGGGAATTGTGCTCAGCCATATTTCAAAGGCTACAAATTCTTCAGCCATACTCAGTCCTGCTCAAAGTGGGGGTCTCTGGACCAGTTCTGGTCCCCAAACCATCAGCTCCCAGACCCTGGCAAGTTTCTAGGAAAGCGAAAAGCAATTGTAGCTAATAGGCACAAATATGGTGCCAGTCCCTTGCGCAATGGGGAAAAAAATAATTGCCGGTCTCCTCCATCAGATAGCCTGAGAAGAAACAGCTGAAAATCAGACTAGGAAACATGTGCCCTCTCTGAGGTAGGAGTGGGGAATGTTTTCAGCCCAAGGGGGCCCATCTCGCAAGCGGGCAGGGCCACCCACATCTGGCACGTGGCCCTGATCTGATCGGCCAGGGTTCATTCACGTTCATTTTATCTCTCTGCCCCATGGGCTGGTTCAGTTGTTTATGGCTTTGGCTCCTCAGCACCTTCCTGTGGAGGCCCTTCTTGCTTTTTCCTTAACAGCTTTCCTGAAGTTAAGAGCACCTTCTTCTGCCAGCGATCAGTTTGTGTTTCTGCAAGAGGGGGTCTATCCTTCTCCCATCAGCCTCCTCAGACGGTGGCAGAGAGGCAGTGGGCAGTCTTGGCTTGACTACCTTTGTCTGTGGTCCCTCTCCGCTGCTGGCTGGCATTGTGCCTCCCATGCCAAAGTACCTCCATGGCAATGAGGGTTTCAGTAGGGACAAAGTTGACTATGTTTTAGAGTTTTTATGGATTTTGCCTCCTCTTCATTATCTTTTGAAATGATCTCTCTTGTGTTGGAAGGAAAGCAGACTTGATTTTCTGTCAGGGAGTCTCCTAATGTTGAGGAGGAATCTCTTTTCCTGTAGCTTGATTCCATTTAGGCTCCATTGTGTCCCATTCTCTGGAGCAGCAGAAAACAAGCTTGCTCCATCCTCAATATGACACCCCTTCAAATATTTAAACAGGGCTTTCGTATCACCTTATTGAACAAACAATAATAATAATTCTGTGTTGCCTTTTTGTCTCAGATGGATCTTGACTGTAGTTTTGCCTTACAAATGACTGTGGGACACCGTTTTGTCTCTCCTTCCATTACCACCTGTCCAGATACTACTACATGGTTTGAGTTGTGCAAATCTGTACCAAGCGTGACAAGACCTACGGTAATATTACACACTCCATGCCAGCTCTTCTGGACCCTTTACTACTAAATTGTGCCACAAAATCCATCCAAACTGCCGAAAGGTGAATGAATGCAGGAAGCAAGCGAGAGCCGTCAGTGAAGTGTAAATGGGGTAAATAGTGGAGCTTATGAGTGTTTAAAAGTACACAAGATTGCTGATATCAAAATAAGGACATGACTGAAGGTGGTGGTAGCAATTTTATTTTTCCATTTATGTCCCTCTTTCCTCCAAAAATGGAGACTCAAGGCAGTATTGTTGTTGTGCGCCTTCAAGTTGTTTCCAGCTTAGGGCTACCCTAAGGCATGGAGTTTTCTTGGAAAGATTTGATTAGAGGGGTTTTTCCCTTGCCTTCCTTTGAGGCTGAGAAAGTGCGACCTACCCAAGGTCACCCAGTTGGTCCAGGTCCAACACTCAAACCACTACACCATACAGGCTCTCTACCAAGGCAGCTTGGAAAAGTTAAAACCAATGCAAATAAAAACATACATTGGTAAAAAAAAAAAAAAGTATAAAACATTATTGTTGAAATACAGTTAAGTCAACTATAGCATGAAAACCATTTAAAATGTTATCAGTTATTATTTTATAGGTCTATTGGTCCAAAGTATGCCTGCTGAACAATAAAACACACCACTCTAGCTGTTTTGCTTTAATAAGTGCATGAATGTCCATAGCAAGCGTGTATATGTATCTACACACATATGTATATACAGGCCATCGAGGTGTAAATTTTATGCCCTGTTTTTTTCTTCTTCAACAAGTACCTACTTGGCAAGAAAGATGACATGAAAGAATCACTTGTAGTCATTCTCTAAGTCTTTCATAACCCCCAATAACCAACCTGTATAATGTATACTAGCTTTTCCCCTGTTGGGGCTGCTTTAGGTATTGGGGAATTCTGGTCCAGAACATCATTCTAGAGGCTTCCAGATTGGAAGAGGGCTGAAATATCTTTCTTAAATGGCAGACTACATTTCACAGGACAGCACAATTATCCATGCCACTAAGTTATAATTCTCTTTTACATTGTATCCATCGGCTTTTGGCTTTCTAGCTGAAGTTGTGCTTTAAAGCTGGAGTGGCCAAACTTTGGCCTTCCAGATCTTTTGACCTAGAGGTGCCATTACCCCCATGTGGCATGGCCAACGGGAAGGGATTCTGGGAGTTGTAGACCAAAACATCTGGAAAGCTCCCCATCCCTGATCTAAAGCAGGCTTCCATTAGGTGCCTTCTGTGCATTTTGGAGTACAGCTCTCATCATCCCCAACCATTGGCCTTGCTAACTGAAACTGAAGGTGTCGTAGTATATAAAATTTGGAAGGAACCAAGTTGGGGAAAACTATCCTATAACCTCAAGACTAGAAATCAGACATGAAAGTTTCCTTGATTAAGTTCAGCGTTAGAGGTAGGAATTGTGTGGCTTTCCAAATGAGGATGGACTGATACTCCCATCAGCTCTAGCCAGCACAGCCTTTGGTGAGGGTTGATGGGAGATGCAATCTGGCCACATGGGCCCCCTGTGTTTTCCACTTTGACCTGTGCGTTCTTCCATTTCCTTTGCCACAGACTCCTTGTGGACTGTCAGGAAGTCTCTCGGCTAAGTTCATTGTGGGTTTTCTATGGATAGCTGTGAGGGAGAAGGTAAGAATGTCATAATGAGTTGAGTTTAATGACAGCCGGTGTGGTTATAGTATCAGATTAGAGGGATTGTGGCCTAGCCTAAGCCTTGAAGCTAGCACAGTGGGACCCGGTGCCTGTTTCAGGCCTTGGAGACTCATGCCCCACCGGACGATGCTGGATGGCATCTTTCCCAGCTCTTGCCAGCATCGCCAGGGCCAATGGCAGGGGAGAGATCAGCAGTATCAGGAGGACCAAGCAGTCTCCTCCCCAGCAAAGTCACTTCCAGTTTGCCCTACCTTACAGGGTTGCTGTGCAGATTTGGTCTTTAATAGGTTGCTGAAGATGGAGCTTTTAATAGAGAGTGTTGTGTCCCTATTTTATTATATTTTAACATTTTTAAAACTGCTTTTGGCATGTGTTCTTAACTTGTGTGTTTTTTTTTAAACAGAGGCTTGGTTTAATTGTGTTCAGCTTTTGCACAAAGAGTTTTTTAGGTGTATTTTTAAAAGGTTGCACGCCGCCTTGAATCTGGCGCTGGGAGAAAAGGATATACATTAAATAAATAAATAAATAAATAAATCGAGGCGCCTAAGGGGGGAAACTATGGCTGCCCCCTCTGAGCAACTCTGAGGAAGAATGGGATGAAAATGGCCCTTCTCAGAATGTAGGATGCATCCATCACATGCTGCGATAACACAAATGTTCCAAAATAACAATACTGGGGCCTACCTTACAAGGAATGGCATTGGCAAGAATGAGGGAGTGAGAAGGAAACCACTTTGGAGAAGTGCTTTTGTCTATACGGTTACTGTTATAAGGTGGAAGCATGTCCCTTCTTTAAAAAAACCCCATCCTACTGTACTCTTCTAACTCTTATCTAAACCCTTTTATCAAGGGAGGGAGAAGTGGGATATTTGAGAACGTGAGCCATAAGTTTAGCAACACTGAGACCAAAAGAAACACAACTCTCTGAGTCCCCAAACTCTTTTTAGAACCTGATGTTCATTGTTGTGATTCCTCACAGAATTTGTAAGAAGGAGTCAAATATCACAGCAACTTGTTAGAAAGCGGGGGAGTGGAGGGGGAGAATGGGCAATCCAGCATTTTTCAAAAGCACCCCTTTACGGGTACAGATCTCTCTCTCACACACGCATCTCATTCTCTTGATCTTAAGGAGATCAAGATTAGAAATCTCCATACAAAGGTGTGTCTTTGAAAGATTTTTTATTGCTGCTTATCTCTCACTCTCTCCAACCTGAATAAGAATGTGGGACATAATCCAAGGGGAATGTCGGCTGCACAGCCCCTTTCAAGTGACATAGCCTTGCTTGGGCTGCTGTGGTGCTCAATGCACATCTCCCGAGTGGTTTTGGGCTTGGAAGTTCCCAGTGGGATTTGTCCCGGATTATCTAGATTGTCCCTTGAAATTGGTGGATCTGTGGTCAGGGAATAAAAATGTAGAAATGTACACGTTCGTGTTCCTTTAGCAAGTGGGAAATGCTGCTTATGGAACTTTTGGCAAACATGATGCACGCAATATGGTCCGTGCAAAAGGCTGCGGTTCGGAAAAAGCACAATGAGCGAGATAAAAACAAAGCAGTGTTGTGCTGTAGCTACTAGTTGTTTGGAAATTTTTAGAAATTTCGCTATCAGTATCTGTAATTTTATCATTGCCTGTGTGAGGCTCATTCTGGTGTACAGGCATAATAGATACACATAGTACACACAAGTGAAGCCTGCAACAAACTGTTGCAGGGAGGAGTATTTCTGTTCCTATCCCTATCATATCTAAATGCATCTGAGGAAGTAGACTGAAGTCTACAAAAGCTCATACTGCCAACTTCTTTATTTAGTTAGTCTGGAAGGTGCTACAAGATTTCTCTACATACTGGTACATATCCCAGTCACAGGTTCCTCCATGATATTCCTTCCTTTTCCCTTCCCATCTGTTTTCCTTTCTCATCCCCATCCCAGCTTTCCATGGTCACAGAGCTTTCAGGGTTTACTATGCTGTTTTAGGGGCTTCTTCCCTTAACCCCCACCAAATTTTCCACAGCCTGAACATAGAAAATATACAAGAGCATATATGTGTGTGTGTGGAAGGTGCGTTCGTTTCCTAATCTGCATCAAGAACCATGGGGCCCTTTCACATTAAACAGTTATAAACCTCTGATTCCACTTTCACTGCAACGGCTGCATCCTAAGGAACCCTGGGATTTCCAGTTGAGGTTGAGGTATTTAGAATTCTCATCCAGAGAGTTCTAGTGCCTCCTCAGATTACATCCCAGGATTCCATAGGCAGTTAAAAGAGGAACCATACCACTATAACTGTGTAATCGGAACCAACCCCTGGATTCGGAAGAGGAAGGATTGTGTGGCTTTAGCATTTTAGTAGAAACTCTTCTGGGCCCTTTGGGTCCCCAAACCTTGACTGCCAAACTCCTCCTGACTTCTGACATTTCAGATTGCTCTTCATAGTTTTAAGGACTAGAAGCCTCTCTTAAAACATATACCTGTAAGATAGGCCAAACAATACAGGCTGCTGAATTCTCTGTCCAAATGATGGCCTTTTTGCTCCTGATGCAGGGAACTTGCCTGCCCACACAGGACCTCAACATTACTTCAATAAAGCCTAACACTCTCCAAGTGAAAAATCTATTTTAGCCTTATAACATCAATTATCTTTTTACCCTGCTATTCCTTCTATGGAACACATTGTTCTTCTTGTTTACACTTTATACTTACAAAAGCCCTGAGTAAGTTTCACAGCTGTTGTGAGGACTTGAACCCAGATCTCCTGGGTCTCATTCCCACACTCTAACAATGGCTTTGTCTGCATTGCAGAAATAATGCCTTTGACACCACTTTAATTGCTATGGCTCAGTGCTATGGAGTCTTGGGATTTGTAGTTTGTTATGGCACCATAACTCTCTGACAGAGAAGGCTAAATATCTCCCAGTACTACAAATCCCAGCATTCCAATGCAGTGTATAGAAACATGCAAACATAAACCCACAAGCACCTCAGAACTCCATACTATCCCCAATTTGATTTTTCTTTAGTCCCCAGATTTTAAGCAGTAACCTAAAACTTTGGTTGTGCATTTAGAAATGGAGTGTAGGCATCCAAAAAAAAGGAGTTCCCAAGGGAAGGCAAAGACAGCAAATAAGACTTCTCAGATGCAAATGATTTTTTTCCAATCTCTCACTCTCTGAAATGCTAGAGATGTGGGGATTGAAATAAATTTTCATTGAGGGGCAGAATGCTAATTTTGGGAAGCAGTGCCCTTGTTTCTTCCCTCTGCACTGCAGTTACTACACTCAATAGAAAACCCAGTTCTGACAAATGGCTCCAAAAATGGCCATTCAGCACTAGTGAAAGTGAGTGGGAAAGTGGTGGCACTCCAGCTCTTGTTGGAATCGCTCTCCCATCAGCCCCATCCCCCAGGGACAGTTTTAGAGAGTAATGGGACTTACAGTCCAGCAACAAACTACAGATGCCCTACCCTTGAATTTGAAGTCCAGCCACAGAGGAGGAGGAGGAGGAGGAGGGTCTTTTCAAACTCTCCTAGTTGTAGGGTAGCTGCCAACATGACCAAGCAGGGAACAAGTGGTTCAGATTTAGAAAGGCAGGGTTGAAGGAAAGGGGAATCCTCTGAAAGAAGCCCATCAAGTCAAGTCCCCAGTGCTGGCCATCCACAGTGGATCGTCGAACGTGGTTTTGGAAAAGTTGGAGAAGGAGGAACCCCCTCTGCCACAGAGGAACCCTTTGTGGTTGGATTCAAATGAATAATATCGGGGAAGCCCACATGAGAATGCCTTCCCTGAGAACTCTTCCCTGTGAACATGAAGTTTAACAAGCATCATCCAGGCAGGATTAAGGGGTGATGGAGGTCAGGTTGGGTCCCTCCCAGCAGGTGGAGGGACCAGATGAGGCTCTTTCCTTGGAATTTCCTGCCTCGCTGTTTGTGCTTCTGCCAACACAATTGGGGCTCCTTTGGGTGTGCCCTACAATTCCCACACAGGCACCTCTCTCACCTGGGTGCCCAAAATCTCTCTCTCTCTCTCTCTCTCTCCAAAGCCTGTGGACTTCTTTTTCCCTTCTCCAGCTGCCTGGAAGAGTTTTGGGTTGGATGCAATATTCTCGATTCTCTCACATATGACACACGCCAGGGCTTCTTTTCTTGTGAAACGTTCAGCGTATGTATCTATCCCTTTTTCCAACCATTGCCCCTTTCCTTCCAGAGAACAGCTCCTCTGCCATAAACCTCCTGGACGGCTAAGCAGGGTTTGAGCTGTTGGGTGGCCCTTTGGAAGCCAAAGCCTGAGGGAGAAGGGAAAAAGGAGAGAGCCAGGAGTGCCGCAAAATAAGGTGTTTATGTACATTCTTCCATTCTGAGATCATGCAGGGCAAATGTGGGGAATTCAGTGCTGTGCAAATTTCTTTTGTTTGTGTGTGTGTTTTTTACAAAAAGGTTTCTGGTTCCTGTGAGACTAAGAAACCTGAAAGTGTGTGAACAGTTAATCTGTTGACAGAGTTATAGGATTGCAAAAACTTAACATTGCTCTTTGATGTTAACACTTATTATTTCTTCAGGACGACTGGGGAAGGGTACTTGGATACTTTGATTTTCCCACCCAGTGGTCAGATCAGCCTCCCCCAGTCTGGTACCCACCAGATATGTTGGATTCCCATTATCCACAGTCCAACACATCTGGAGGGTGCTGAGTTGGGGGAGATTTAGAAAGAGAAAGAGAAATAAATGATTTGTGTGCAATCTAAGTCACAGAATTAGAGACTTCTTTAAGTATGGAGTCTTGACATGGGATTTGTCTGTACATGTAGCTGGAACATCTCTTAAAAAGACCTTAGTAGCATCTAGGAAGCAAAACCATTTAAGACGAGTTTAATTACAAGCCAAGGTTGGAGTGTAAGAATCCATTGGAAGCAACAGGCGAGATTAAAAAATCCAAAGCCTGATCTGGCTGTTGGCTGGGCCTGATTTGAAGATATTTATAACTGGATCAGGAGAGAAGGACCGGGGGCTGCTGGGAGAGTAGAATGGTACCGGAGAGTACCACATTGTCGTTGTGTGCTTTCAAGCCATTTCCAACTTATGTCAACCATAAGGCAAACCTATCTTTTCTTGGCAAGATTCATTCAGAATGACTTTGCTTGTATCTCCCTTTGAGTCTGAGAGAGTGTGACTTGCTTAAGGTCACCCACTGAGTTTCATGGCCGAGTGGGGAATCAAACCCTGGTCTCCACAGTTGTAGTCCAACACTCAAACCATGACAGTACGCTGGCTGTTTCCGTGCTTCTCTTCATTTTGATGCAGTGTTCAGACCAAGAAGTAGCTGCTGTAGGATTCTAGCATCAGGTCCTCTCTCCAGAAGTGGCTGGAGTGGACCTACCTGGACGTCTTCTGCCAAAGGGAAGTGATGACATCTCTGCTTTCGAGTTCTGACTCGCTTTCTTGATGAAAATGCCGCCTGGCTTTTCAGATGAGGAAAAGCAATTAGTGTGCTCTGGGGACTGAGAGCTGGCCAACTTGTCACTTTAGGCCATGGATCTCCTTGCTGGTGTACTTGGAGGCTTTCTGTCTCACGGCAGTGTGTGCTGCTACGGGAAACCGAATCGAATGACAACCTCTCTTCTGGGCATATTGAGGCAAGGCATCAAAGGTGTTGTCTTGGACCATAGGTCTTTATTTTCATGGCACCTCAGATAGCATGCATGCACAGGGCTGACCCAAGACATATTGCTGCCTGAAGGAAAGGGTAAAGTGGTGCCTCCTGCCCAATTCAGTGGACGATTGAACATAGCAGAATCTTACTTCAGCACTAGCAATGAGCTAGCATGCTCCACCACATCTGAGTCAATTGGCATAGCTTAAGGGCCCCACGCTTCCAAGAGAAGGAAGCAGAGAAAGAGTTCCTGAGCAAAGAACTGTGGTATACTGCTGCCCCCCCCCCCCCCCGAGCAACTGCTGTCTGCAGCAGTCACCTCAATTGCTCTAATGGCAGTGTTGGCCCTGTAGATGCCCCATCATATGTGCCACTTAGGTAGGATAGCTTTAAAAAACAAGAACTATGCTGAGCATATTCAGCTGCATGTTGGTGGAGTATGGGCCTAGTCGTAGAAATCTGAGGGCTAGGAAAATGTGAGAAGGGGTGTGCATGGGACCTATGCTCCATTCCCAATAGATCTCTGGATTCCTTATTGTCTAACCTAGGACCAACTGATTGGTTCTTTGGGGATGCGCTGGCAGATCTCACTTCTGAAGAATTTAATAATTTGGAAGTGGATTGCCCTAATGATGGGTTGTTGTTTTTTTCATGGCAACCTGTTGGGTGAAAAGACTACTACAGCGGTTGGGAATATGTGGTGTTGGTGGACTACAGCTGTCATCATTCTTGATCTTTGGCTGAGCTGGCTTGGGCTGATGGGAGAGATAGTCCAATAACCTGTGGAGGGATTTTATGTTCTCTATCCCTGGATTGCTGTGTGACAGAAGCAGCCCAGCCTATAAAGCAAAGAAGAGGAACCAAATGACCTCAAGTGTCCCCTATCAGTGTAGGCTCTTAAATGGTAGGAGGGTGTATGGTCCTGTGAAGATTCTTCTGTAGTCCTGAGGAACAATACCATGTGGCCATCTCCAGAACTACATTGTTGGATTTCTCTAAGCATCTTTGCCATGCAGGGATTCACTGCCATCGTTTCTGCTGCCGTGGCGGTTACAGTCATAAATTCCTTACAGATGTCTGCTTTGCTTTGGTCATTGCACTTCAGCAAAATGAAGATCCTGATGTGTTATGTCTGACTCCCCATGGACATTGGCAGCCTCGAAAGGTGAAATATGCCCCTGTTTCTGGGAATCAAAGGTGGGGAGAGGTTCCAGGAACAGATTGCCTAGTGTTCTGTCTTCTGATTTCAGGGTGGTCTGACATCAGGGACAACAAACTGGCCAGCAGTCTGCAGGGTAGTGTAGGTGGAAAGAGGATGAAGCCAAGGTTAGAAATGGCACAGATATTGGTGTTTCAGTATCTTCTACTCATCTAAGGAGGTCGACTGGTAAATTTCAAATATTCTTTGTCTCAGGAGATTTTTGTACCACAGGCAGAACATCCAAATTGTGCCCCCCTCTTTTTTTTTCTTTTATTTTTAGGGGATAGGCCAAAGCTGCTATTCTAAGTGTCTCCTTTGCTTTATACCAAGGCAGAGGTGGGCAAAGCATGGCCTCTAGGCTGCATGTATTTCCATGGCCTCCAGGAAAAAAAAATCTCACCCAAATTTTCTTAAAGTGATTTTTTTTTTATTTTTGCCCCCACATGTCCCCTGAAGGATCTCAAAGACAATTCGGTCACTTTTTGGGCCCTCTGTGTTGTTTTAGGCCTTTTTTTTCTCTCTCAATAGGGAGCAATTGGAAGTCAACTTTTGCATCACTTTATGTTGGAAAAAGGGTGTATCCTTGGCTTAAATTGACTCGGAGAGGGTGAAATTGCCTCTATATCCCATGGGTAATTTAGGACACACAAAAAATGTCATTAATATAAACCAGTCCTGTAGACACTTTGGAATATAAGCCACAGTCTCCCTGCCTAGCAGTGGGAGAGAGATTTCGGGTGGCTTGGGATCCATTCCTCTTGATTTCATCATGCCATGCCAAATGGACCATGGATAGCATAACCTCTTGCTTCTGGGTCTGCATGGACAATGTGTTTGGACCCCTTAAATATTTTCAGGGTATCTAATGGAAGCAAGATGCCAAAGTAGCCAGATTAATGAAACTTTAATGTGTTCAGGCCACCCTTTGCTGTGTACCATGGAGGGAATTTATTTGGTTATTCATTCATTTATGTTTTACTTACATTCTTCCTTTCCCTCACCGAGTTCCTAGTGTTAAATAATTGTAACAGATGGAATGTTTTGTGTCTGCAATACATAACAAAATACCATTTTGCATCCCAACATTCTTCCAAAAGGCTTAGGCACAGGTTCGTTGGGTTGGTTTTATTCCTGTATGGGAACTTGTACCCATGTGTTTCTTTGTTTTAATTCCATTGCCTTTTTCTGTTCCACCACTTTAGCTGTAATCCTTGGGAAGTTAAAGGGTTGTTCTTTCTCTTACAATATATTTCAGTCCCCCCCCCCTAAATCTATTGCAAGGTTGGTGCAATGAAAGGGCAGTCCTCTCCATTTTTTGTGGGATGACTGACCATAACTAGGGCAGGGTGGCTGACCACAGCAACTGATAGTGGGATGGAAATCATGTGCGTTCATCAGTGCTTGTTCCATACCTCCATCTTAGGTCCACCTCCTCAAGACAGCATTTTATAGAGAAGGAAGAGTGAACATGAAGAGGGGCTGTACCTCATTGATAGAACACAGGTTCCCTGACATTTCCAGCTAGGAGTGAAAAAATACCCTCATCTGAAACCCTGGAGTGCTGCTGCCTGTCAGTGCAGACAGTGCTGAGCTGGATGGACCAAGGTTTTGACTTTGTTTAAAGGCAGCTTCCTGATGCTTAAGAGAAGAAGGGCTGTGTCCCAGTTGTAGAGCACTGACTTTTTTTGCAGAAGATCTTTAGCCTCTTCAGGCGATGCTGGGAGGGAGAGAAGCTGCCAGGCAGAATAAGCAGCACATGGACCAGTAGTGTAAGGCAGTGGCTGCTGATACCTCCTTCCTGGGAGAAACCATCCTCAAGATATCTTCTGATGCAAATATGAAGCAGCCATGCCTTCTTTGTGCTGGGGAGAAATAGGTTGCCAGGAAGAGCCTCTCTCTGTATCAAGACAGACCAGTAAAGCATGGGGGCAGTGCGGGAGGGAGGGCAAACTCATCCTCAAGTTGGGAGCGCTGCTGGAAGCCAAGGCCGGTCGTGCTGATGAGGTCCTTTCTTCTGCAAGTGAATCGTAAAATATGGCTCAAATTTTCATTACAGGCTCTATTGATTATCTTTGGGGACAGATGAATTATGGGGGACATTAAATTAAAAAAAAGAAAAGGAAATATTTGAATGAGCTGGAGAGGTCGATGCCAGAATGGCTGACGCACCCCTCCAGCCTTTCCGGCACTCGCAGCCTCCAGGGCCTCGAGCCCCCTGGCCAAGGACAGCTCTCAGCAGTTTTCTGTTACCCAAGACCACATACATCCAAGAAATGTTCACCTTGGGAAGGAGGAGCAGATTTCTTGGTCTGCAAAAGTGGTTCTTAACATTACTAGATGGCTCATCCACCCGTCTTGTGTCAGATACTGGTGACCAAAAGACAGTCCTTTAATAAGGAACATATATTCCTGGGTATCACTTTTGAAAACAGAAAGTTTGGTGCCAGAGGCTGAAATAACATGGAAAGAATAGGAGTAGGTTCCTCCACTGCAAAAAAGAAGAGCCATTGAATCCATTTCAGCAAATGTTTTATCCAAAACTAACAACGTGCACCTGTGAAATGGAGCAAGCAGGTCAGGTAACCCTTGCACAAGCAAAGGAAAACATTTTGAACTGTCTAGAGCCCACTTTAAGAGTTCTTCCAGGGATGATTTCCCCCCTTTCTTTCCCCAGCCTTCATTTCTCTTTATGATTTCCATTTTGGTGGCCAAACTTGCACATTATATCTATGCTTTTTTCACATGCTGGGAGTAACTGGTGAGACAGGCTTATGTGCTCTTCCTTTTTCTCTCTGTTTTGTAGTTTGCATGTGGTCACTAAGGGATTCTGGAGGCAGCTGCAGCTTACCTTGCCTGTAGCTAGAAGGCACAAGCAGTTACAGCAAGATTGGCTAAAGCAGAATCCCATTCTTTCCCAGCCTTTATTGCATTGGTTACTGCAAATTCATTGATGCAACTTGGCACCAAAGAGGGACATGGACGAGGTCCTTCTCAGTGACTACTCCCAGCGACTACTCTGGAACTCCCTTCCCAAAAAGGAAAGGCTGGCACTCTCCTTGCTCTTCTTTCGAAGACCTCTTTGTTTTAGCAGGCCTTGGAAGACAGATTGCTCAAGGGATTGCACAGTCTGCTGTATTGTCTATTTATTTCCTTTTTAATGGCTATGTTTTTACTGGTTTTAGTTTTATTGGTAGGTTAATTGCATTGTAAACATTTGTATGATGAGAATTTTTAGCTGTATCTGTTTTAAGGTGCTTTGAGTCCTGAACCGGGGGGAAATGTTGTAGTAGTACTGTTAGTAAAGAGCCAGTGTGGGGTAGTGATTTGAGTGTTGGACTATGACTCTGGAGACCAGGGTTCGATTCACCGCTCACTCATGAAACCCACTGGGTGACCTTGGGCAAGTCACACTCTCTCAGTCTCAGAGGACGGCAATAGTAACCCCCCTCTAAAGAAAATGCCATGATACGGTCACCTTAGGGTCACCATAAGTTGGAAATGACTTGAAGGCACACAACAACAGACTAGTAGTAATAGTAGTAGTGGTGGTGGTGGTTATTTAAAAGCATCCCAGGGATAAGCCCAGCCTACTGGATGCCTTCAAGCAGAAGGTGGATCTGCTGGAGGTGTTATTTCTGGATTTTCTTGGTTATGCTGGTGGCTATATGGTCTCCATGAACCTCTTTCAGCTGTCTGAGTGGTTCATTTGTATGCATGCTTGCCTCTTGATTTCTTGACTATAGGTGAACTACAACTTGAGGACTGTCATCTGCAGGTCTGAACTGACTTGTGATTTTTGAAGTGATGTGAAAATCCTGAGCCATGGTGTTGAACTGTCATGGCTCCTTCTCAGAGTTTGAAAGAATTACTTTCTGGACTACACTTTCCAGAATCCACTGCCAATAAGGCTGTATGTTGTAATTCAGAATGTAACTTTTCCACGCTCTGTTCCTCTCACATGGGAAGGCCCTATGCTGCAAAGAGGCATGTAAGAATTACCTGTCATAAAATGTACTCCCTCTTGGAGCGTGTGCATATGAACTTGTATGTGAAAGCTTCTCACCCTCGCTAAGCCTTTAATTTTTCTATCCCTTTCCATGCCTCTCCCAGTTTTTAAAAAACATCCCTTGGGAGACTGGAGAGCCCAGTAACCGGTACCAAAAAATACCTTTTCTTTTCACTTATACTGTGTGTTTTCTTTAGCCATTCAGTTCAATCAAGCTGCCTCTCAGGAATTTTCTGTTGTCTTTTGTAAGATTGTTGAGGAATGCTGTCTGGATCCATTTTCTGCTTCCTGAGGTGTCAGGCAAATGTCCTAACGGAGTGACCTTTCCCTGCCCTGCATGTGCTCTTCTATCGCATGGCTTGGAGTTTATTCTCTTCCTTGCTATTATTCAGGAGTTCTCATGCCCCATTTGGGCTCTCTTGTTTGGGAAGCCTCTTGGTCATCGTTCCTGCGTCGCTCTTCTCCCTTATCCCTCCCTCTTCTTCACATCACAAGCCGTTTTAAAAACTTATCATCTTAGCCACATCAAATAGCCTAGGAAGTACTGTCTCTTAGCTCTATATATCTAAGGGTGGTTTCACACTTCCACCTGATGACTTTGGCACACCAGCGCTTGCCAGGTAAAATGGGAAGAGTGTAGATGGATGGGAATCCACATCTCCAAATGTTTGGGAGCATCTGCTGGTTTGTTGAGACTGCTGTGATGAGAGTCCGCTCCATGGCTGGAATGGAGATAGGACAGCTTCTGGTCAAGTAAATGCTGCCAGCATAGTGTATTAGTTGAATGTTGGACTTGAACTCTGGGAAACCATGGTTCAAATCCCTGCTCTGCCATGAAAACCCACTGGGCAAGTCTTACTCTCTCCGTCTCAGAAGAAGACAATGGCAAACCTCTTCTGAATAAATCTTGTTAGGAAAACTCTGTGATAGGTTCACCTTAGAAACAACAAGCTCAAAAAACAGTAACAACAAATGTCGCTCATGTTTGGTGCAAAGTGCGTTCTGTCCTATTTTTACAAAAAATTCATGCAGATTTGGATTTAAATTGTGTGCCTCTTCACCCGACACCATCTGGCCCATGGGAGGTTGGTGGGAGGGGGGATCCAGCTCACCAATCCAAATGGATTCCACACCACCACCCGAAAATACATACTTCTGCATGCATTTTTCTTGTAAAATATGTATGTCGTATGCCTTTCTTGAGCTGAGAACTGTCACAAAATTTGGAATTCATGGCTGAACAGAGAGCCGCTGTTCTAATCCACACATTAGTCTGGGAAGTGCAAATTCAGTTGTTTCACTTGAAAATGCAGACTAAGCAAAATTCTCTGGCATCCACAGTTTTGAGACTTGCGCCATTCTGCTTGATACCTCTCCTGTGGCAAATACTGGGAAAACATTGGTGTGCTCAGTTTGCACAAAGTAGCCACATCTGACATTTCTGTATAAATAAAGAGACCTCACAAGATCTACATCACTAATGAACACTCTGGTTATATGTGCCATAACAACACCTTTAGACTATGCACTTGCAGATGATACTTTGCCAATCCTTGTGTTGCAGTTTGCAAAATGCTGCACAATCCTAATTCCCCATTACACAGCGTGAGAAGTAAGTGATTTCCTCAAGGTTGCACAGTGAGTCTGTGGCAGAGATGGGACTAGAGTCCCAGGTCCCACACTGAATCCTAACTCTGAATGTACAGTTGATCAACTTCTTCTTGTCGTTGTTATGTGCCTTCAAGTTAACTCTTACAGCAGTCCTGTTGAGAGGAGTTTCACCATTGTTTTACAGGACATAAAACAAAATTTTAAAAAGGGATGCAATTTTGTTCTTTGAAACTTATTCTGAAGGTTGTGCAAGGCCTGGAAGGATGAGGAGAGAAAATGCAAGTTGGTTGCACTTTTATTGGAACATCCAAAGCGAAGTGTAAACACAAAAGTAGATGAGACAATCGAATTTTTATTATTTTCTCTCCAACTGCCCCCATTTGGCAGGGACACTCCTGTTTAATCCTCTGCCATCACATTTTTTCATCTGCTTTAAAAGTGTCCTGGTTCCTTTCTCTTCCTCTCCCTTTACCCCTTTTCCTTTGTTTACTTCAGTTGCTGCAAACTGAGTTCAAAGCACAAAGTAATCTGCGCTGAATTGGAGCAGTGGAGGGACTGAATTTTGCAATTCCCAGTAGGCTCAGGAAAAAGCAAAATGCTACAGCCTCTCCTAGCTTCTAGCTTCTTCCTCATGAATAACTGTGACCACATTCTGGTTTTGTTTGGTCACGTGTGTCCCTGTTTTCATTGTGGATTGTTGGAAGGTATGGTACACCAAAAGGCACCAGATCACCTTTGATCCTGGAACTTAAGCAGGGTCACATCTGGTTAGTACTTAGATGGGAGACTATCAATGAATCCCCGGTGCTGTAGGCTCTGTTTTAGAGGGAGGAACTGGCAAAGCCACCTCTGTGAGTATTTCCCCATGAAATTCATGGGGTTGCCACTTGAAGGCACACACATAGCAATTTCTGTCCCTGAACTTCTCTAGAGTGAGGCAGGGGCAAAAATATCCTCCATCTCCGTCACCTCTCATTTCTTTAAGGTGAACTATCTCTCTGAAGACTTAAGAGCAGCAAACCCTCAAACCGTAACTTAATTATAGAAACATACTTTTGCAGGCATTGTGGTCTGTTCTTGGCCTTTTCAGACCTGCCCTTCCCAAAGAGTATCATTTACATTAAGTTTATTTCTTTCCTTTCTCCTAGCATCGGACCCAAGATGCCTTACAGAAATGCTAAAGCAAGACAAAGCTCAAGACCTGATAATAAAACGTTTAAAAAATAAAATGATATGCCAGATTCCTAATAAAATGGCATGAAATGTTAAACAGTGGAAAATAATTTAAAACCCATAACAAGAAAGTTAACAATACAACATGCCTGTGCCATAAAATGACTCCTTGCAACCAGTTCATCTTTAAATGCCTGTTTGAATAAAAAGAAGGTCTTTGGCTGTTGGCAAAAGGAGAGGAGGAGGAGAAAAGGAGAGCCTAGCCTCCTATAAGAGGGAATCCCACAGTTTGGGGGCTCCCACGTCTCACCAGATGGACCCATGATGGTTCATAGGACCAAGGAAAGCCAGTATAAGATCCTGGCAAGTTCATAGAGATTAAGGTCTGAAGTCCTGGATTTGAGGAATCCAGATCACCATCTGTGTGTCACATGCCATTGCTTGCATTCATATTTATGGACTGCACTTTGCATGCACCCAGAGAAAGAGAGAGAGAGAGATGCGGGGTTTTAGCACTCTTTTCTGGACTTTATGTCTGTGCAAAAGGTGAGTGTTGTGTTTTCCATCCCACTGTTTCAAACTCCTTTACTGATCTTGGTGACTTTTTTAAAAAACCCAGAGAATTGCGTCTTCTGCAAAGCTTGTGTTTTCACCTGGGCTAACTCAAAGGACCGATGGTTTCCATGGTTGCCTGGCCTCCCTGTGGCAACACACCCTTTTTTGTTTAAGTCAGTTGATTGTTGTTGGTTTTTTAAAGACTGCATAAACTTCTCCAAACATTTTAACTGTAAAAGGGATTGGGAGGAAAGAAAAAGAGGCCCACCGTGGACAGATTGGAGAGCAGGTAAAAAAAACAAAAAAACAAAAACTTTGGGTCCTCCTGCTCTGATTCTGAGGAAGTGATCTCTCTTTGTAAAACTGTGGGCTGGGAGGTTATCTTCTCTTTTTCTTTCTTCCTCAGATCATTTATCTCATCTGTTTTCCTTTCTATCCTGACTTAATGGAGTTAGAACTCGCGCTTGTAGCGGAGCTCACTTAGGATTAGCAGGTGTCCCCTCTGTGCCATGCCAATAGGCAGAGTGAGGCAATTGCTTAATAATAATAATAATAATAATAATAATAATAATATGTATTTCTATCCCACCCCAAAAGCAATTGGGGCGGCTTACAACAATAAAATACCACAATGTACAATGTGCTTCGGGGAAGCTATGCTGAGGAACAGCAATGGCAGCCCCCTGGTTGCTCCTCTTTGGCCCACTAGCCATTTGCCCCTGTTGGCTAACAAAGCTGTGTGTGCCACATGCTCTGTCCTCTATTTACTAACTCAGTTTGCTGCCCTCGGTAGTGTGTGTACAGGGAGAGGCAACACCATCCCATGCCAGGTCTGAAGCGTGTTTCAGCACTCTTGTATGGAGAGGGATGCCATTTTGCCCTTGGTCTCAGGCAGCAAAATTGCTCTGCACCCCTCCACCTCTGAACTCTGAAATCTCAGAAGAATAGGGCTTCACCGGTCGAGGAAGTCATCTTGCAATGGTTGAGCAGAGAGACTCTGGTGGTATTTCCTCAAACAACTCCAGGGTTTTCATGAAACTGTTCCTGGTTAATCTGACCATGCGTTTCCCACTGGCTCCCTTACTTACTTGGTTGGACCCCTAGCTCTTGTTTTACCACCCTAATTCTTGCATTTTTCCAAATGCTGCTGAATGCTCTCCATGTGTGACGTGTTGCAGCTCTTCCCCTTCTGAAAATCTCATATTTAATTCCTGTTAAGAGCAAAAACCAGGTTCTAGCCCTATTGGATGCCAAGTGGCTTAAACAGGATCTGGCCAGGGTCAGATGATTTGCTTGGCCGGCCCACACTTCTTGTCTCTCCCCATTAATTAACAGAAGAAGAAGAATATATGCACACGTACATACATATACGGATTGTATAAATTATCCAGTTGCGTTAATTTGTATAGTTTATGCAGGGCACAGGATGTGTACTAGGTGGCTTCAAGTTATTGTTGGCTCATAGGTGGCAAGTCCTTGTCCTAGGACAGGATGATCTTGAACTCATCCTCCTCCATCCTCATGGTTTCATGAGGATGGTTATTATATACACAAATGTATCCAAAGATGCCAAAATCCGTGTAGCCACTGGCTAACATGACCCTCCAAAAATGCTGGCTAGGTTATTTTCACCTGCACAAAAGAGGTCAAGAATCCAGTTTCCCTACTAACTGGCTCCTAGAAAATTATGCTGGCTCTTAACTTTTAGCAAAACATATATATCTTTATATATATATATATATATATATATATATATATTAATGTTGCAAACCTCTCTCTCTCTTAGGGAGTGGAGTTGGCACAGATGCCAGTTGATTTAAATATTTACCAATACTCTTTCTTGCTGTCTCTGCCTCCCTCACTGTGGGTGTATTTTTTTTCCTTTTTCTTAATTGTGTATATATTTGCTCTGCATGTATCCCATAAAATACTTGCTGTTTTGGGCGTACCCCGTTTTGCAGGGTACATGAGATCATGCTGTAAAAATGCAGTGAAAAACACTTTCGTGCCACAACACATCAAATGGGATTTTGTAGTAAGATGAAGATAGGTATTTTTTCTCACCCTATATGCTGAGTGCAACATAATTTCTGTCTATGTGTTGTTAAAAAATTATTAAATGTTAAACTTTGCAAGTCTTTCTTCATTATAAAAGTGTGACTTCTCCAAGGTTGCCCAGTGGCCTTTCATGGCTGAGGTAGGGATTTGAACCCTGGTCTCATAGAGTCCTAATCCAACACTCAAACTATCTGCATTTTGGGAGATTCACGTTCCGATCCCAAGTCAGCCATGAAACTTGCTGGGTGATTTGGGGCCAGCCATGCTCAGCAAGCTTGGCACACTTTACAGGGTTGTTATGAGGATATTGTGGAGAAGAAGACAGCCATTTCCACTTTCCTGAGATTGCTGGAGAAAAGGCAGCATAGTAATGTAACCAACAAACAAGTTAGTAAGTTCTTTCCTGTTGAATATTCTCTAACAGATGTTCTTGAGGCTCTGTTTAGGCCTCCTGTTAAATCTCCCTATGTGTACAGTATGTGTCTTCAAGAGGGGGATCGCCATGGCCCTCCTCTGAAATTTAGCCTCCGGCACCTGCTATTCCCTAGCAGTGTCCCATCCAAGTACTAACCAGGGCTGACCTTGCTTAGCTTCCAAGGCAAGAAGGAATCCGGTGCCTTCAGGGTATTGAAGCCCCTTTTAAATCCCTTCCCACCTTCCTAATTGATAGCCATTCCTATATTTGTGGGAATGATGCATCCTGTAAAGAAATATTTTCTTTCATCTCCTCTGACTCTCCTGCCTCTTGGTTTCATCAGATAACCTTGGGATTCTAGTGTTACAGGATCTTATCACTGACTTTACACACTGCATACTTTGATAAATACTGGCCAGGCCCTTCCACCATCTCCCCTTTCATCCTTCCACTCCTTCTAGTTCTGCAAACTTAGAAGCTTCATGGGTTGAAAAGGTGCCCCACTGAATTGATAATATTGGTTGATGTTTTCTGGACCTGGAGATTTGTCTCTTGAATAATGGCCACTGGTGGTGATGATGGGGGTGATAGCACTTCTCTGGTACTTAGGTTACGATGCTCATCTAGTCTGTGCATGCCAGAGTTTGCTTCCTCCAAAGGAAGCCCCGTGATTTCATAGGGACCAGCTCTGATATTTTTCAAAAGTGTGGCAATCTTAGGCCAGGGACTGTGTCCTGGGAGGCGTGCATAGAATTTATTCGCTGTGGACTTGTCTATAAGGAGAAAAATGGTTGGCGTGCCTTTTAAGTTCACACAGATTTGACGTCAGTTCCGTGGCTCTGCCTTCCTTCCAGGAATCATAGAGAAATGTAGTTTAGGAGAAGGCTGGCTTACAAGTGAGATGCTCAGCCCCTTCCTAGAACAACCCTTAGGTGGGAGATGGTTTTGCAACACAGTCATAGCCTCCTCTGACCTAGTTCTGTCAGCCATGTGTTTTCCCCAGTGTCTCCCAATTAGAGATCCTTTCTTGGCTCTGGTCCTGGAGCACCTGAATCGCAATCTTTGGTGCTAGATACTAACATTCATAGCCAGAATTGGGCCAGTAACAAACAAGATGGAGTTAAATGCATCTGAGAGCACTCAAGGTTTGCAGAAGTTGCAAAAATCATTGGGATGTGGAGGAGCAAATGTATGGGAATACAAAAAGGTACATCCCTCAAACTACCTACTGAAGACCATAGAAAACTGAGGGGCTGTCAGATGTGGATGGGAATGGGAAGCTGGCCATTGCATGTACAAAACCTGACTGGTCTGGCAGATGGATTGACCTGGCAGATTAATCTTCCAACAGTGCTAAGGATGTGATAGAGCCCATCACCACACCGAAAGGCAGCAGACCTGCTTAGGAGGACAGGCCATATGACACACAATTCCCTTGTGTCCGTAGCTTGCTGCCGGAGGCAACTGCCTCAATTTGCCTAATGGTAGAGCTGGTCTGCTTCTCTCTGTGTGTGTTCTGGGGTCTAGAACTGAGCAGTTGCAAAAATGGCAACTTTGCCCTGCTTCTTTTGAGGAATGTAAGCCAACATGTTGTGCCAATGGCTTGGGAGCCCTGCAGTGTCCCCAGAAGATCCCAGTTGTGTAGGAAGGCTTTCTGCAGAGTTGCCCAATGGCTCCAGCTTCACCACCCTCCTCTTTGATCACTTATTACTTTTCTATTACAGTATTTCTTTCTC
Organism: Phrynosoma blainvillii; assembly: GCA_026167975.1. NCBI lineage: Eukaryota > Metazoa > Chordata > Lepidosauria > Squamata > Phrynosomatidae > Phrynosoma > Phrynosoma blainvillii. Next base: position 9,396,468 of record JANUYF010000015.1, read on the forward strand.
GTTGCTGTAATCATTGCAAAATCTCCCGGCTTTTTGGGAAAGCTCCAGCACTCCAGGGCCCAGATTGCATCGTACCCGGCTTTGGAAAAATGGGTCACAAAGCGTGGTTTGAGAAGAAGGGAAAAGATAGGCATCTCTCTGTAGCCTTGATATTTATATAAGGAGATAGAGGAAAGTTTGCAAGTCTGCCATTTCATGGAATATTTCGGGGGGGGGGGGGGCAGGGGGTGGAAGCCAGAAGAGGGAAGCCCTTTCATTCCTCGATGTTGGGCTCCTCTCAGCCCTGCTGTGTGTCTTATGGGTTTTTTTGGGGGGGAAAGAAATTGAAGGCATGCCTACAATCTGTCTTGAATGCATGTGGTCTTCCCCCAGATGAGAGTTGGAGATGACAGATACTGATAAGTCTTTAGGATTGGAAATTGTTTTAACTACTATTCCCTAAGATCCTAAGAAGTGAATCCTAAGAAATCCTAAGTAAAACCTAAGAAGTGAAATGGAATCCGCAATAAAGGAAACGGGGGAAAATAAATCACTAGGATTAGATGATATCCCAATTGAACTGCTCCAGTGCCTACAGACAGATGCAACTTCAATGCTAACTGAAATATGCCAAAAAATATGGAAAACAAAGCAGTGGCCAACAGACTGGAAACACTCAATATACATACCAATTCACAAGAAAGGAGATACAAAAGACTTCAGCAACTATAGGACATTAGCACTACTCTCACATGCAAACAAAATAATGCTCAAAATTCTGCAGCATAGACTCCAACCATTCATAGAGAGAGAAATTCCAGAGGTCCAAGCAGGATGCAGAAAAGGAAGGGGCACTAGGGACCACACTGCAAACATACAATAGGTAATGGAGTGTACCAAAGCATTCCAAAAAAGAACCAGCATGTGTTTCATAGATTATGCAAAGCATTTGATTGTACAGATCACGAAAAGCTATGGAATACACTCAAAGATATAGGGGTGCCCCTACATCTGAGAGTCCTGATGAGGAATCTGTACCAAGGACAAGAGGCCACCATCAGAATAGAAATTGGGGAAACAGAATGGTTCCCAATAGGCCAAGGGGTCAGGGGAGACAGAAAAAGGAGGAGTTAAGATAGGAGGAAGCAACATTAACAACCCAAGATATGCAGGTGACACCATATTATTAGCAGGAGACATTCAGAAATTGGAACAGTTAATTGGGAAGATCAAAAATGAATGTGCAAAGGCAGATCTGATAATGAACATAAAGAAAACAAAATAATGACCAAAGAAGAAATACACAAATTTAATCTAGACAACAAAGAAATTGAAATAGTTAAAGAATTCCCATATCTAGGACCAAACATTGACCAGAATGGAGACTGCAGTCAAGAAATAATAAGAAGAAGAATAGGAATGTGAAGGGCAGCTATGAAAGAACTGGAAAAGAGAGAGGGAGAGGCTAAGGTTCATTGCCTCTGAAGGCCTTAAATTCAATCCCTGGCATCCCCTCCACCCTGTTCTTTTTCTTAAATTCAAACAGGTGATGGAGAAGACTTCTTTCTCTCTCCCTCAGATCCTGGAGGGTGGCTGTTGGTCAGAGCTGACAATAAAGGTAGTCCCATATTGGCAGAAAAGCTGAATATCTATCTATCTATCAATCAATCAATCAATCAAATAAAGGTCTAGATCAGTGATTCCCAAACCTTGGTCCTCCAGATGTTTTGGACTTCAGCTCCCAGAATTCCTGACAGTTGGCCAACCTGGCTGGCTCTTCTGGAAACTGAAGTCCAAAAGACCTGGAGGACCAAAGTTTGGGAACCACTGGTCTAGGTGGATAAGTAGTACTGATCTCTGAAGTGTCTTACACACAGCTTGACAAATTTACTGTGGGGACTGCAACTCCAGAATCCCCCAGCTAGCGTGGCTACTGATTATGCTGAATGGGGGATCATGGGAGGTGGAATAAAAAAAAATCATCATCTCTGAAGCCATATCCTAGCATCAGAAGGTGTGCCTTCTACCCCGAATTGAATCCCAGAACCTTTCATTTTAAGACCCGAGCATCCTTTCTTGTCAGGTTTAAGGAGATCCTACTAATTTCAGCATGATCTTCTGGGAAGGGCTGTGCTGGATGGGTGTGTGTGTGTGTGTGTTGTTTCCTTATAGTGATTAGAACAAATTCTAGAGCATTTGAATTATAAAATGATGGTTGTGACACTACATTAGCCTATCTACATCTTCGATTTCATCCTTTTGGGGATGCACTGCAGTTGGTGTTGTTTACAGAAGTGTCGTAGAGATGTACCACTAGGCAGTGAGTACTCTGTGAAGCCATCTTTCTCAGTTTAGTACCTTACATTTAAATGAGCCAGGGGCTATGCAGACTGGGGTGGATGGGGTTTGTCATTCAATGTGTGGAAAGTGCCCAGGTTGGGGAATGCTGCCATATAGTCTCTTTGAATCACCATTCAGGCTTGCTTGTTGGAGTGGCTACTAAATTTACAGTGCTATATTGTAGATGAGAGGGTTCTGAGTTCAAATTCCCATTCTGGCATGAAGCTTGCTGGAATCTTCTCTTTCAGCTGAACCCCCCTCACAAGATTTTTGTGGAGATAAAGGAGTGGCCAAAGCATGCCAGTTCACCACCCATTGTAATTACCCCATAGTGGCTGCATCCGCACTGCAGGAATAACCCAGGTTGGCACCACTATAACTGCCATGGCTCAATGCTACGGAATCCAGGAAATTGTAGTTTGTTGTGGCATCTGAACTGTAAATCGCTCCCAAAACTACTGTCCCCTGAATTCCATAGCTTGAGCCATGGCAGTTAAAGTAGTGTCAACCTGGATAATTTCTGCAGTGTGGATACAGCCTTAGTCAACGCAGCAGGTTACTCTACTTTTGCAAAGTCAGGACTGCCCAATCCACTGGTTTTTTCCCCCTTTTTCCACTTGGCAGTTTATCCACACCACAAGCACTGGGTTTGCATCGATGGTCAAAATGGAGAACAGGTAGTTCCCAGTGATTGCCAAGGGAGGTAAAATGGTGGCCTGAGTGGAAGAGAGAAGAGCAATGTCAGGGTCAGCAGCCAGTCTGTCCTGAGGAAGATTTCTTTACCTCCAGTATGGTGATCAGTTGCAGGTCTTTAACTTGCCTTTTAAGGTTGCTTGAAGGATTTCACCCTACCCTTGGAAATAAATCCACCCAAAAAAACAGTTTCGCTGTGCTGGCACATAGCTATGCTAATGGGTTGTGGCTCCTTGGCAGCATAGCGAGAAAGAATAAAACCTCAGCTTCTTTCATATGTACAACAGCTTGATCGCCTGGAGGTGATCCTGGTTTAACAGAAGAGACCAAGCAATGGGCTATTTCTGATCCTGGCCAAAAGGTCACCTTATATAGCCTAGTGCCACACATTGTCATTTGTTTTGCTTATACTAATGTTATTTGTTTTCCTTGGGTGTAGTGGCAGAGACCTACACATCTTGTACTGTCTTCTTTCTCTTTACAAATATTGTATCTCTTAACTACAAAAGGGAAATTTTTGGCTCTGTAGATCCAAAAACCACATGGCCTCAAATTTTAGAGGATAATACCATCATCCAGGAAAGAATTCTGGAAAGTGTCTTAAACTGCCACCTTGGATACAGCTCAGTTTCATCTTTAACAACTGAAGAAGGCGGAAGCCAATACATTTTGCTTATGTTATATTTTTCAATCCTCCTTATTAATCACTTCAATACATATATCTCTTAACTGTAGGTATGATTTGTTTCCTTTCTGGAAAGTCATGTTACAGTCTATGGTTCTGTACACTGCTTTATTTTATTGCAGAATGGAATACAAACCTGTTGCTTTTTGCTAAAACTCTTTTTTGACTAATGACCTATGAGCATAAGAGACGGAGTTTTAAATGAGATCAAATTTAACCTCTGCAATGAAATAGATTTTTAAATTTTATGTATTTATTGCATTTTGAAACTGCCTGATCACCAACATTTTCTAGGTGGCGTAGATATATAACAAACAATAAAATGATAATTAAAGGCAGCATATCGTAAACCCAAGACTAAATCTGTCAATAATAATAATAATAATAAACTCCCACCAAATCAAGTCAGTGTAAAGCCAGCTGCAAAAAAAGAAAAATGGTAAATACCAAAATCAGTTTTAAAAATTGCTGTTGTTGTGTTCCTTCAAGTCATTTCTGAGTTGTAGTAACACAAAGGCAAACCTATCACGGGATTTTCTTGGCAAGAGGAGGTTTGCCATTGCCTTCCTCTGAGGCTGAGACAATGTGACTTGACTAAAGTCACCTAGTGAGTTTCCATAGCTGAGCCCTGGTCTCTAGAGTTTTAGTCCAGCGCTCAACCCTCTACGCCAGGCTAGCTCTCAGTTCTTTAAATGCCTAACAGAATTTAAGAAATTTTTACCTGATGCAGAAAAGATCATAACATAGGTGCCAGGTGAGCTTCTCTGGAGGAGGCATTCAACAGAAGGGTGCCATCACTAAAAATCTCTCCCTCTTTTAGTCAAAACCCTCATTTCATTTGGCAGAGGCACCTGAATGGTCTGGATAGGGAGCTGTGGGAAGAGATGATCCTTCAGGAATACTCCCCCATAATCGTGAGGTGCTTTGCTAACAGTTAGAACAATCATATGCCGCTTCTACGAGAGTAGTACCATGATGTAGTGGTTTGAGTGTTGGATTAGGACTTTGGAGACCAGGGTTCAGATCCCCACTCAGCCAGGAAAACTCACTGGGTGAGCTCAGGCAAGTCATTCTCTCTCAGAGGAAGGCAATGGCTAACTCCCTCTGAACAAATCTTGCCAAGAAAGCTCTGTGAGGTTCACCTGTGAGGACCCCATGAATTTCTTACACAAGGAATACTCAGAGGTGGTTTGCCAGCTCCTTCCTCTGAAATAGTACCTGCAGCACTTGGTATGCATTGTCGGTTCCCATCCAAGTATTAATTGAGGCTGACCCTGCTTAGCTTCCAAGATCAGAGGGGATCTGGTGCCTTTAGAGTATTTAGACCTGAGGTTCATTTTGTTGTTGTGTGCCTCCAAGTCATTTTTGAATTAGGGAGACCTTAAGGTGGACCTATCATAGGGTTTTCTTGGCAATTTTCTTCAGAGGGGATTCGCCATTGCTGTCTTCTGAGGCTGAGAGAGTTTGCCCAAGGTCACCCAGTGGGTTTCCATGGCCGAGCTGGGAATCGAACCCTGGCCTTCAGAGTCATAGTCCAACACTCAAACCACTACACCATACCAGCTCTTCCTCACCTTAGGGTTCCCATAAATTGGAAATGACTTGAAGGCACATAACAAAAACAACTACCATGAAATCTGCTATCCACCAAAATATTGTAAAAACCAGTTTTCTCACACAAAACATAAGCCATTGATAGTATAAGAAATAGAAAGGGACAGGTTTCCCTAATCTAATAACTTGTTTTCCCTGTGCGGTGATTCTTTTTCTCCCAGGGCAACTGGGCACCTAGCTATTATAAGCCTTCCTCCCCTATTTTCTGTGGTCAGGGTGCCATGTTCATGTATGTTTCTGCTTTCAGACAGTGGCCTAAAACAAGGTAGAAGGAATGCAATGTACAAGTTAACAAAACTCTGAAATGAATTTAGTCTGGAACATTGGGTGCAGCAACAGTTTAGAAGTATTATGGAATCTTAGTTCCCAGGATCTTTGGTTTTTTATCATCTTATCTGTAAGGCGTATCCACTGTTCAATATTGAAACTGAACCCAACCAGCTTGCCAATATTTACGCCTTCAAAGGGCACAGCTCTTTTCAAAGTTTTTAGATAGATTGATCTTGCTTCTTTTTCATTTTTGGCAGTTCAGTCCTGGGTTTGCTTTTTTGACATTTCTGCTGTGGCGAAAAGATTTTACAAATGCTCCCCAGTGCATGGAGATGATCGTAGCTTACCACGCGGGGCTAAAACAATCTTACCATTTTAAGATTTAGAAGAGCACAGTGAGCTACAAATTTTGAAACATGCAAGAACCGTCTCAAAGATGGCTTGTCACACCCAAATCCTGGCAAAAAGCCAACTTGCAGCCCAGTTGTTTGTTCCCATCATGCATAGTTAAGTAAAGAATTCATTGCCACAATTTACTACATTGGCCAGTAGCACAGATGGCTCCTTGGGAGGGTATGATAAAATTGTGGATGATCAGTTGTTACTTCCTAAAAGGCTGGGAATGAATCCTCCCTTGTTGAATGACTATAGGTCTCTTTTCGAGAAAAGGATAAGGTAAGATGGCTCTCTCCATCATGTTTTCTTTCTGAACTTCTTACAAGTCGTGTGACTAGCCCCTTTTGAAGGAAGAGGGCTGGTGTCTATAGCTGTTTGAGTCTAAAAACTAGCTTGGTTTATAAGAGACTGCTGATCACTGATCTGTCATGAATTGATCTTTTCCTTCCAATAAACCATCTGTGCTAACAACCATCATGACATCTTATGGCAATAAATTCTTCACCCCAACTATAGATTGTGGAAACAGAGCAGCATCTTTTATTTGGCATCAGTGTGAACTGTCCATTTGGAAGCACCCAAATTGAGCTGTCAACATACAGCCCTGCAGATACTGTTGGACTGTAATTCCCATCGGCCTTAGCCATTATGGTAGGGATGAGGAGAGTTGTCATCCAATGGCATTTGAAGACCCACACATTGGAATAGGGTGCTTGCAGAGGAACAGTTCCCAGTGCTACAAGTGAAGAGATGTCATGGAATTATTTTGTGTTCCCTGCTCAGGAAAAATAGCTAGGGGCACCCAGCAAGATTTGCTGCCTGAGGCATTTGCCTCATTATGACTAATGGTAGGGCTGGCCCAACATCTCATCCTGGATTTGTCCCTAGTACTTGCTTTTATAGATTTCCTATCTCTCTCTCTGTGTGTACACATGTTATTATCCTGGCTAACAGCTGTAGAGGGATCTGACTTCCAGTTGTCTCTCCCATGTGAAGTTGACAGCTTTCACGACTGGCGTCCATGGCTTTTTGTGGGTTTTTCGGGCTAGAGGAATTTCTTGCAGGTGAAACGTCAGGAAGAAATTCTTCTAGAATACAGCCTCACAACCCGAAAAACCCACAAAAACCCATGTCTCTCCCATCTTCCTTAAAAAAGAGTTGTAGTCATCATCCCATCTCATAGTGAGAGTGAATTTTACCCAGCAACCCGCCTTCTTGAAACAGGTTAAAAGAATAACAGGGAAATTAGTTGTGCATTTTGATCCTTTGCTGTTGTTTTTAAATACAAGTTTTTAAATAAGTCATCTGGATAATAATGTCAATAATTATCACCCCTCCATTCCCTGCTTCCAAAAATGCCATTAGCAGAGGCAGAGAAAATTCAGTCGACCCAAGTGGCATTGCCCTTGCATGATGTCTTGTTTGGGCTCTGGTGGTTGTGTGAGTTATAAGCCATTTTTTCCAATCTCCCTTCTGGGTATTACCAAGGTGATTTCATGCCAACCTAACAAATAACAACAGCTTAGGCTTGGCTGAACCAACAACACTGGCTAGTCCCTCCCCGCTTTCCCCTTTTCTTTATTTCTCTAATTCTGCTTTGGGCTGGTCTATTTGTTTTCTGATAGAAGAGGCTCTGTTGGGTGAGGCGGTCCCTCCCAGGACAGCGCAGGGGGTGGGTACAGTAAATCCTACTCTTTCACCGGGTTTCTTCCTCCTCATTGTCTGATGGAAAGACGGAGGTAGTCCAGAGTAAACTTTTGACATTATCTCTGCCCCCTCTATCACCCTCCATTGCTTGAGTCATCTCACAGAGGTGGTTGTGGAGGAACTGCTGAGCAGATCAAGCATCACCGAGAAGAAGGAAATGTGCTTCAGAAAGGTCTCTGTCCCCCGTGAAAAAAGGTTGAAGAGTTCACAGGCTTGACCCGCACATGGAAAATTGTGTGTCTTTGTGGGGAGAGGCATAGCAGCTGCAGCTGTGTGGAGGGCTGATCTGTGGACCAAATCATGTGAGGTGTCGCACAATTGGGAAGAATCTGGTTGAATCCTTGATGTTCACACACATCCCAAGCACACTCAATGCACTTGTTTTGGGGAGAAGGGCTGGCAAAAAAAACCCACTTAACCCAGGATATTCGATACTGTTTTTCCCCACCGAATTTTCCTGAAACATCATCCGCAGTGTGAATATGCTTCCAAATCAATTCAAATCACTCTGTATCATAAAAGGAAGGGGGGCGGCTCCATTTTAATCCAAAATGATGGTATATGTGAATAACATAAGGGTTAAAATGACTTGAAGAGATTCACGAACCCAAAACATAATGGGAACAACAAACCCAACATACATCCGCATGGTGATCTGCATCTCCTCAGGACAAAAAAAAATAAGAGTGTGAATGGCCCCTTAGAATCTGGCCTAAACATTCACTAGAAGAATGCTTCAGTTCAAGCTGTATCCCTCGCCATGTTCCTATGCGTGTTTGCCCTTGCATAGGATTGCAGTGTCCAACTGGAGCATGCAAAGTTACCTGTTAAAAGTAATCCATTCTTATTACTTGTCTTGTTTGAGAAGTAATTCGCTGTCACTACTTTTTATGGTTTTTAAAAGCTGACTTGTTCCATTACTTGCCACTTCTTGTTGCTTTTTGCTACTTTTTGTAGGGCAGGGAATTCCTTAGGACTGATTCAGGTTGCGACCTATAAAGCCCTCTGCGGCTTGGGTCCGGACAGTGAAAAAAATAGTGTCTTCCCATTTGAGCATGGCCAAATTTTGAGATCCATCCTTCCTTCCAGGCTGTTAAACTCCTTCCCACTGCAGGTTCTGCTCTTCTTCTTTTGGCTCACAAACACATCTTTGACCACTAACTGGTTGCTTTGGGAGGGTCTTTTAATGGACTGTGCTGCATTACCCTCTTTTTTTTTCATTTAAGTTTTTAAATGCTTTTAAACTATCTCAGTTCAGTGTTGGTTTTAACATAAATCTTATTTGTTTTTCATTGCCCTTCAGGGCTATGATTGATTGGCTTTTAGCTGTATTCTCCTTCAGTTCATATTGTAAGTTGCCTTATTGTAAGAAAAGAGGGATAATAAATAAATAAGAGAATGGCACAAAAGCTACACATTTATGTCAAAATGCTTCTGCAATTCCTGTCAATATATCCTTTAAGGTAACTTTGAAATGGGTGTTGAAATCTTTACTTGTGATGCCAGTAGAGTTACTTCATTCAGATTTTAATTTTTGAAGTGTGGTTTTCTTGTCCCATCATTACAGTGGGGGGAAAAGTAACTTGTTGCAAGTTCCAAGCTTCTATTTTTAATCAAATTGCTACCCAAATAAGAAGTAGGGGGTAAGGATTTTTTTCAATTTCCACATTCATTACTCTGGAGTCAAATAAGGCAGGATATGTGTGTGTGTGTGTGTGTGTGATGTGTACCTGCCTGTGTGTATCCACGCATTTGTGTTCCTTGAAAGCTGCGTCCTTTGACATTTTGAGCTTTCATGGCGATTGCAGCTCCTGGACAAACAGTCCTGTTGGATGATACGACATTTCCAGAGAATGTGAAAATCCCAAAGGAAACGGACTTCCCCAAAGTTACACGTTAGGCAGATGTTTGGAGCCTGGCGCCAGTCCCTTACGGCCAGGAAATTCAGAAATTAACCACTGCTTGACCACTGGGAAGTCTAGCAGTTGCAACACTGGCATTGAAGGGCTTGAAGGTATCTTGTGAGAAGGGAAGGGACTGTTGTTAGAAGGACCAAGTTAATATTTTGGAACAACATCCATACTCCATTATTGCTTGGGTTGCAGGGTTCTCAAACATATGAGTGTGGGTGGAGTGTGTAGTTTTTCCTTAAGTCAGATTGTACTGCAAGGGTGGGAAACATGTGGCTCTCCAGATGTTACTAGACTTCACCTTGTTGGTTGGGGCTGATGGAGTTTGGAATCCAACCATATCTTGTGGGCCACAGGCTCTCTCTCCCTATTTTTATGGGAATGTAACTCCTAAACTGGATGCTTTGCACATTTGATTGAGAGATGGGCCTTTCCATCAGAGCCGAAGGAGGGGGGCCTTAACATGTGCATGAAAAAGGCAGCCCTGCAGATTGAAACTGGTCTTATTGGTTAGAGTTAGCCATCAAAAACACCCAGCAAGTTCTTGTTCTGTGTAAGGGGGCAACAAGGTTCCTTGCATCTTTGCAAAAATGTGATTTCTAGGGATTGTGGTTGAGGATTTGTACTACAAGATGAGAGTTCAGAGTTGCCATGCCCAGTGTGACTGCTTTCCAGTGGCAGAGTGCATGCTTTCCATGGCAAGGGTCCCAGGTTCACTGCTTCGCATCTCCAGTTTCTCCTTCCCTCCTCCTCCTCCTTGGGGATCATGTTTAACATAATCCAAAATCGCTCTGCTTGAGAAAGGAGAGTTCCTGAAAGTTGGGGCAAGGTGCACAAATAATATGGGGGTAGATGGATTGACAGCTGGGAGTTAGGCAGCTTCCATAGTGGGCTTAGGCTGAAACTCAACATTTCTAAAACAAACCCTCAAAACTTTTCTCAATAACTGAAGTGGCAAGGGGTTGTTTGCATGTTTTGCCAATTTTAGCGTTTCCAAAGTGAATTTCCCCCCCACCCACCGTGTGTGAGTGACTTTTGATGAAATCCCCCTTGTTGCTGCCTTCTTGCATGGGCTTCTGAAAGGATAGCCACTGAGTGGGTTGTTGGCTTCTTTTTATCCACAAACTTTTCCCTGCATCCTAACCATGCCTGTGCCTGGCTTAGCAAAGGGAACAAATCCTACACAGAGGTTGCTTGTACAAATTATAGGGCAATTGATGGTGGTCGGGGGGGGGGGATAATGATTTTGGCTTAATTTTAATTGTTATTTTTGGCCATAGCAGAGATGGCTCCATGACGGTCAATGAAGCAGTCAGGGCCAGGGCTATCCCAGGATGTTTTGCTCAAGTGCAAATAAGATGGCACCCTTTTCTCTTCCATGTAGGAAAGCTGACAGGACTGGCAGAGGAAATCTTTCTTCAACAATGCAAGCATGCCCCTCTCCACCCATAAGGCAAAAAGCTAGCTAAGGAGGCATAGGGCAGACAGTGTGGCAGCTCTCTCCATCACAGGGCTTGCCGCCTCACCATTATCAGCTGCCTGAGGTGACCATGTCACTCTCCCCAACGGTAGGGCTGGCTCACTTTGGGACCAGTACTGTTTCCCCCCAAAGCCCACCAATGTGAGCAAAGTACGATGGTGGCTTGTTTTCCTTTTTTCCTGCTTTCCTCCCCTCCCTGCCTTCTAAGGGGAACGTGCGTTAAGGCAGAAAATATTTACAGGTTTTATAGCTGAAGCACAAACAGGAAAAGCCCTTTTTTGAATGTTAAAAAAAAGTGAGCGTAGTGGATATTCAAAACAGGGATTGCCATGGAAACACCACAATATTTGCTTAAATTGACACAAAGGAGGTTGCTAGTTGCAAGGTTTCGGCTTCTTTGGGCTGCGTTTTCTTTGGCCTGTCACCTATCTCCAGTGAATCTTGGCAACCCAGTTCCCTGTGTCTTGTCTTTTCTCTTTTGTTTTTTTTCTGAAACAAAAAGAAAATCTCATATTGGTGTTTGGGAAATGTTTTGCGTTTTTCTCTTCGCTTTTTAAGGTTGACACTTGCATCTGAGGTTCACTTTTTGCCTACCAAAAAGCCATGTAGGGTGGGTCATTGAATTTATGGAGAAGCAAAAATGACAACAGAGTAGAAGGGAGTTGAGGCGAGATAGTCTGCATACTGCCTGAACACACAAACAGGGACACCATTTAGGATGCAACCTGGGAGTTAAACCCATGATCTCAATGGGCTTTAGTTCTAAGTAGACGTGTTTAATAAAAATGTACTGTTAAGGCAGTTGTTCACTTTCCTTACCATTGCATGCATCTCAAAAGAGGCATGGCTTTGCTTTTTACTAGAGCCCCAGACTCCCATCAACTAGAGCCAGGTTGCAAAGTAAAATAATCCAGATAAAACGATGGCCCAGGGGCAGTAGTAGCATCTATAGCTGGGTAGATGAAGGATGCTAACACGCTTGCATGACACTAAATATTAATACTGTACCTAGCAATTAATACCCCTGTTTTACAGGTGAGATACAAGGCTGGTCATGGTAGAGGGTTATTGTTATTATTGCATAGATGGGCTAGGAAAGCCCCTTGAAGTGTTTCCAAAGAGCCACAACCGGCTGAAATTGACAGCACTGGGCTAGCAGGTCCAATTGTAGAACAGGGTGTGCCTCTTTATGGTATTTTGGGGCTACATTGGCGATGGATTCAAAATACAGGAAAAGAGATTCCACTTAAACATTAGGAAGAACTCAAAGACATAGCTGTGATAGTCTGGAAAATCACATGAAAAGGGATCTTGTAGCACCTTTGACACATAACTGAAAGAAAGGAGCTGGGAGCATGAGCTTTTGTAGACTTGAGCTTAAATGTTTAAATATGCACCTGAGGAAGTAAGCTGAAGTCTAGGAAAGCTCATGCAACTGCTGCGTTCTTTCACCTATTCTCAAAGATGCTACACGTTCCCTTTGCATTAGAAGAGCCTCCTGACAGAAAGAGCTGTTTGACAGTGGAATCTCCTTTGGAGGTTTTGAAATGGAGGCTGGATGGCCATCTGTATGGAGTGCTTTGATTGTGGATTCCTGCATGGGAAAATGGGTTGGATTGGATGGCCCTGGAGGTCTCTGGCAACTCTATGATTCTATGATTGTAGGGTTTCCTGATCCTTGAGAAGCACATTTTTTGACATTTTTTCAAATATTGTTGAATATTCCTTCTCTTCCTATCATAACAGGGCTGTGGAAAGGAATGCTTTTAAAATATATTTTTTCCCTTCTGTTTTCAGGGCAAAGAGACACCGCCAGGTTTAGGGAGCCTACTAGACTCAGCTGTTTCCTGAAACACCCTGGGAGGGGTTAACTGATCCTGACCATCCCTCCTTACGGTGTGATTTGGAATGGACTTCAAGCCCAGCATCCTGGATACAAGGTATCTATTTGCTTGTGTGATGGTCAAAGTTTGTGACCCAGGCAACTTTATGATTATGATTATAAGCCTCTTTGGAAATATGCAGTTTCTCTGCTTCCGTTGAAGCTCCATGTGAATACTTCTAGTGTGTACATCCGTCAAGGAATGCTCTGATGTCTCCCAATGCTCAGCACATCTACAATTTCTTGTGACTACCACCTTGTGTGCTGTTCAATATCCAACTGATATCTTAAGGAAGAAAGCTTTTGCATTACTCCATGCTGTGGATGAAGTTCTGCATGAAACAAGCGCCATGAAAGACTAGATGTTAGGCATGAGGTGCCACACATCTGTCTCCCTCTACTAGAAAATTTAGATATGACCTGACAATGCAGAATCCCCTGCCCCATCCCTCGTGGTTTGCTGTTGCTGGCATGGGAAAAACATATGGATCTTTCTGTCATGTAACTGTAAGCTGAAATAGTCGAGAATGTATTGTTTATGAGCAATATGGTCTTGCCTGCTGCGTGTTTGCTTTCACTTGACTCTTCTTGCCAGCAGCTCTACAAACTGGGAAATGTCCGGTGTTAGCTTGTTTAGCATTATGTCCAGACTAGGATTTCTGGCTTGTTATTTGCAAAAAAAAGCCAGGAATCAGAAGCCAAGAACAAGCCCTGGCTTGAAGTTCTGATTTGATGGAAGAACAGAAATCACAGTTTGGAGGTAACACTAAATAAATTGGTGCTGGAAGTTTCTTGATGCATTTTATCCACTTCTGCTGGTAGGAGAAGCCAGACTGCATGCCTTTGGACAGCACACCGGCACTTGCTCACAGTCATATATGTATAGTGGTTCTCTCTTCTTATGATGTACGTACCAGTCCATAACATTGGGACACAGGTTAAGTTATATTAGATATTTTTGGTGGAGGAGGTAGGGTTACGGGAACTAGATGTGCTGCTGTTGTCTTCAGCAGATATAAATTTAGCACTGCAGCCAGATTTAAAAACCAGGTTCATTGTCAGCCATGTGAGTTTTTGTTGCCTTTGAACGCTCAACAAGGGTCCCAAACTTTGGCCCTCCAAGTGTTTTGGACTTCAACTCCCAGAAGCCCAAGCCACATGGACCAGCAATCAGGAATTCTGGGACCTGAAGTCCAAAACATCTGGAGGATCAAAGTTTGGGAAACACTGGGTTAGAGGGTTGCTTGTTGAAGGCAATGATTGAGGAGAACCTTAAAATCTCCAGGTAATCTTTGTCTAACAAACTTTCTCAGTCTAACTTCCCTCCCAAGATTGCTGAGGAGGTTGTGTGGGGTGGTGAGAGAACTGTACATTTCAGCCTGAATCCCTTGGAAGAAGGGCAGGAAGTAAGTTATCCTGTTTGTAGGTGTGTTTATCTAGGACTTATGCATAGGAGACAACTTCACAGAAATACAAGAGGACAGACACGTGCCCCAAGGAGCTTGGCAGTCTAAGATCTGTCACAGCTGAATAAGAGGAGAGAGATGGAGGCAGGGCTACACTGGGGAAAGACCCAACTGTTTAATGTGTGTGCATATTTGCAATAACGTATGGGAGCAAGGAAGTTGTTCTGAGGCAGTGACAAGAATCATGTAACCCGCTTATATTATTGGACTTCGGTTCCCAACATTTAGAGCGCTTTAAACAGAGACTGGAGGGTCATTTTTCAGGAGTGCTTTAGCCATGGATTCCTGCATGGCAGAGGACTGGATTATGTTTCTATGCTTTTCTGCTGGGACTGGGACAGTACAAAGACACCCCTGGTTTTTTCCTTTGCATGGTGTACACCCTTCAACCTGGGGAAGGAGATGGGTGACCATTATTCTCATAGGTCATTTGCTTTCTGTCTCAGGAAAGTGACATTAGGATAGGGTGGGAAGGGAGGTTAGCAAACAGCGGGTGAAGAGTAACATACAAATATTAAACAATTATATTTTATTCATGTATTTAATTACTATCCCATGTTTCTGTCATATGAGACCCAAAGCAGCTTACACAGTACATTAAAACAATATAGCTAAAATAACCAGTAATGCAAGAATTTTTAAAAAGCATTAAACAACAGTCTACTTAAAAACATTAATTTAGGACAGTTAAAAAGGCATTACAACCTCTTCCACATTAAGGCTAGCATAACCATTGCACTACTAGTATGGTGTATATTGATCTGTTGTTGTTCCCCACCTTGATCCATGGGGAGAAGTGGGTAAGAAATAAATATTTGTTGTTGTTGTTGTTGTTGTTGTTGCTATTGTTGCTGTTATTCAGAGCTGAAGCCTGTATAAAGAAGGTTTTTACCAGTCAAAAAGAGTGGGGCTGGGTGAGCCTCCTGGAGCAGCCGCTGAGAAGGCCTTGTCTCCTGGGTCCTCAGCAGCCATAGTTGTGAAGGTGGTGGGACCACAAGCAAACCCTTCCCGATGTAAGAATGTATGGAGAGATAGGGTCTTTCAGATAGTCCCATAGGGGCACATAAGTCATAACCAGCATGTTGGATGAGGTGAAGTTATCTTGGTTTGCCCTGCTGCCCTTGATTCTGCACTCAGTTGCTTTTTTAAAATCTCAAATCATGTATATTCTGAAGATAAAGACATGTTAAAATGTTGTTAAATTCTTCAGAAACTGAAGTTAAATTCTTTCTCCCCCCCGCCAGCCCTTTGCACTATTCAATAAGTACAGATGTTTCCAGCTTGGAGGGAACCCTGTTCTATCTGCTTGCCATGTAGATGTTAAAGAAAACGAGTCTCTTAGAAAAAGGGAGACAGTATACCTCATTCAACGCCACATATATGGTTGAATACACAGATACACAGCCTTTTAAAGCTTGGGTGGTTGGATTTGTCTATTTCTATTCTCTCACATTTTAATTTTAAAATTGTAAGTGGTTTCCCTTGTGTTTGTGAAGAAATCTGTGCGTTTTGGTAAACACGTACAGAAATGAAATTCTCACATGCTCTTAACCAGGTTGGGCTCCATAGCAGCTTCTGTGAAATCATTTTGCGTCGCACAGTGGATTGTCTCAGGATGCAGCATGGTTTTGTGGCTAAGGTGAGATAAGGCTAGTGTTATCCAGGCTCTGTGGCTAAGAGCGAGAGCTGGAAACCAGCAAGGGCTGAGCTCACATCTTCCCTAGCCACACGCTCATTCTGTGGTCCTCACCTTACTGACTTCATCCATTTCGGTATGACAATAACACTAGACTACCACAAGGCACTGGTAATTGCCTGCTATTGAGTCAAATTCTTGGTCTGTCTTCTTGGGATGATTAACAGCTAGGTTCACAACTTCCAAGGTTTCGGGGCTGCCCCACGCCTGCCATTTTTGCCCTTGAACGCTCCCACCTCTAAAATGAGAGGGAGCTAAACAGCCTGTTGTGTCTTCTTGAAACCTATAGGCATGTAATTGGACATTTTAAGGCAAAATATTAAAAATAATCAAGATGGGGTGGGCTGTGAGAGCCATAGAAGCAGCCTTGGGACTGCATAGAGTCCATAGGCTAACTTGCCAAACTCTGATCTATACAGATTACTAGTGGCTCTCCATCTTCCATCACTTTATTTATACATTACTCACACACACACACACACACACACACACACACACACACACTGGGACTCAGAGGGGTCTTTCCCACCTCTAATCTGAAGATGCTTGGGATCGAACCCAGGGACGTTAGCATTTCAAACAAATGCTCTAACATTGGCCTGCAGGCTGCCCCATTTAGATAAATCAAGATTTCAGCTAAAAGGTCTGATTGAAGTAGGAAACCATCTTATACCAGATCAGATTATCACTGTAGTATAAGTATGGTGGGTACTGGTTGGCAGGGGGGTCTCTGAGCTTCCAGGCTTCGCTGCCAGCAGATAGGGAAGCTGTACCGATAAGCTGCAGCCCTCCCCACGGATACTGCACAGGGCTATTATAAGGGTTAATAAGATCACATATGCAATCCTCTTTGAAGGCTGGGCACATGCTCATTGAAAGCAAAACGTTGTTGTTCTTACCCAGAGCTGTTTAACTCAACTACCTTGTTGTCTTGAGTCTCCCGCCTGCTGATCACAACATCGCTTCTTCTGACAGCTTGCCCTGTGGGTGGTTCTCACTGCTTCCACCATTGGTTTGCCCAGAAGGTAGCCATAACTTTCCCCAAAAAGGGCCTTTCACACACCCAGTTGTTTGGGCTAAGCAAACAACTTTTGTACTTTATCTTTGTATTACTATTATCACTATTTTTGTTTTATTTTCTGAGGCTGCGAGGGAGGAGGAGGAGGAGGAGGAGGAGAAGGGAGGAGCGAAAGGCATCTCTGGGCAAAGAGCCGGGTTGTCGCCTCCATCTGCTCAGGCCTGATGTTTGGCCAATCCATATTGTTAACATATTGCCTGCCATATGGATCAGCTCAGCTCTCCAGGAACGCATGGGAGACCTGACCTCTAGTGTGACAAGATGTGAGCATGAAGGACGGGCCTGACAGCAGCCCTTGGGTCTTGGAGTATGAAACGGTGTTCCAGACGCCTCTCTGCTCCTCTCCATGCTCTCTCTCTCTTTGAGCCGGCCTGCCTTTTCTCTCTGTCTCTGTCTCTCTTATTTCAAAACTTCCCCATCCCTGTTTTTCTGTATCCCTGGTCTGTATTGGATCAATGACCTTCACTCATAACAAGACCAGACAGTTCTGACCTCCCTCCCCCAGGCCTTCGATCAGATGTTTGGTTGACGGCTGCAGATAGCTGAGCAAAGAGAGGGGAAGGGAAAGGAGAAGAGACAACCTGTTTATGAAGGAGGGCCCTGTGTTATTGAACCTCCATATCTTTTTAGCATACTCTTCACTTGTCCCAGTTTGGAAAGGACAGTCTGGATTAATCCTTTGCTGTCCCGCTTTTTCGGCTGCTTTTAAAATGTCCCAGTTTATGTCTCCTCCCATTTCTCCCATTCCTCCGAATGGGAGTCTTAACAGTCAGTGGTATGGACTGGTTTTAAGTCAGTGGTGGAGAATCTGTGAGGCCTGGGATGTTTAGGACTGCAGTTCACATAATCCCTTACCATTGACCATACTGGCTGGGACCAAAGTTCCTAATCCTGTTTTACATTGAACTGGACATTTGTGCTCCTGAGAATGTACTTTGAAGACTGGGGGTGTGTTGTGGCTCACTGGTAGAGTGATACAACATTTTCATATGTAGGTAGCCCCACATTCAGCCCCTTGCACTATCTCCAGTTGTGGTAGGAAAGGCCTCAGTCTGAAACCAATGTAGTCATTGTTCATCTATTTACTAATAAATGTATAACCCACTTATGTGGGCGTTGTGCTGTAGACAAGGAAAACTAATCTATAATCTGTAATATGTTGAAGTCAAAGATTTCAACAATTGGTGTGCAGTAATAACCAAATATACAAGACACACAATACACAAAATCAAGATACATTGTTTTCATTGCCCAGGAATTCAGTGCCTTAATGGAAAGGCTTCCCAAAAGAGGTAATTTTCAACTTGTGTCTAAAATGTAAGGATGTCGGCTCTCAGAAGGAAGGTTATTCCTCATTGTGGGTACCACCGTTGTAAAGGCCCTGCCCTGAATGAGGACAGAGAAGACCTATCAGGAGGACCTCTTGGTACAAGGCAGCTTCGTAAGATTACCCATGAGTGTTCAGGCTTGTCATGTGTTTTCAGCTTGGCCCATAAGGACTAGAAAAGATGTACCAGAAAAGCAAATGAAATGTATCCTTCCCCCTCCCCCAAATCCTGTGGCTGTCCTAGATCTGTCACTTTGCAGCTAGTCTTGTACGGGTGTGTTCTCTAGAACCTTATCTACATCTATAGATTCGCTCCTTCCCACATAGATTAATGCCTGGTGTTTGCAGGAGTATTGAATGGTTGCCCGAGTTATTGTGAAATGAAAATGCAAAAAGGAGCCTCAAACAGGGGTGATGCAAGGCTCCTGTTTTCCTGCTGATAACAGGTTTAGGGCCTGAAAACAGAATGATGGCTGCAGGTGAACCAAATTTGGCAATTGCTACAGGTTGGAGGTTCGGACTGTCACAAAGAAACATGAAGGGGCTCCGTCTACTTTGAGGACTGAGGCCATTTTAAAAGATAGCGTTTCCCAACCTGGTGCCTTCCAGATGTGCTGGCCTGCAGCCCCATCATCAGTGGGCTGTATGGGCTAGGAATAGTGGGAGTTGTAGTCCCCAAATCCAAAGAGCACCAGGTTGCGGAGGGCATTACAAATGGATACAGCTACCCATTCCCGATAGGCTTCTTTGTGCCGATGAATTTGATAGGATGGGTTTCCGTTACTTCCAGAAACAGAACTTATAGTTAGGAAAGAACGGAGGATTCCAGCTTCTGAGTTTATTGCAGGGAAATGCAGCTATTTATACAAACAGGCACACCATCCCCAACTGTGCTGGAGTTCACGAAAGAAGCAACTCTGCAAAACCACCACTCAAACACAAACTCAGTTGTGTATTATGGATATGGCAAATTGAACTAATTGAGCTTGGTGATTCTGTCAGTTTTTGATCACGTCTATGTGTTTTGCCCTATAAATTCTATTGCATTTCCTTTCTTCACAATGGCTGTAATTTTGCTCATGCAGCTAAGGAAGTAGACCAAGTCTACAAAAGCTTATGCTGCAACTTCTTTAACTTAGTCTCAAAGGCACAACAAAATCCCTGCAGACTGATATTCCAGACCGACGCAGCTATGTCTCTGAATTCTGTAATCTTGTGGGTTAGTCCAAAACTGGACTCCAACCATTCAATCAATTCTTGACTCAACACATTTTCATTAGTAGCTTAGAACAAGCAATAGTCCAATATGTGCTTTCTTGGAAAAAAGATGTTCTGAATCACACATTACTCCAAGGGCTGTGGATTAGGTAATCTCATTTAAGAATTTGAAAAGATCAGATTTATCAAACATTCCAGATTAGGACTATGGAGTTATAAACACCTATTAACCTCACTCTGTCCAAATGCCATATGAAGATGACCTGAACCAATGTCAGATTAGTCTTTTGATGAAGATCTCCAATCCCTCCCTGTGTGTGTGTATATGTGTATTTCCTCTTGTCCAGGATACTCTTGTGCTTTCCTCCCAAAATGGGCAAGATGTATTCTGGTATTTGAACATAAACAATTCCTAGACCAAATATTTAAAAACTGGAGGAAATCATTAAGCTTACAAAGGTTTTTGTTGTTATTATTTTTGGCAAGGTTTGGGTTCTGCCCTCTCCAATTAGGCTTCAATAATCCATAGAGAACAGTTGAACCACTGAGAGGGAAATGCGCAAGGCATGTTTCCCTGACATGGCGCCCTATTAATAGTGTGATCTATTGATGAATGAGTAGGCAAAGGGGATTACTTTTGATGTATGTATTTATATGCGTCGTAATGTCTTCCTTTCTGTGCAGTTTCCAGCAGGACTTAATTTAAAGGGGTGGGTGTTGAAGATGGCTATGTTCCCAAAATCTTCGCTTGGTAGATCTGCATGTTGGGTGCTTTGGAAGAGGAGATTCCACTTCTGTTAAGGACTTCTTTATGACTGTTTGCTTAACTTGTTTTGACACTCTGCTGTGCTCCTAAGAAGAAACAAAGTAGCAGACAAAGAAGATTTTTAATTTTTAGTTTGGAATTTACACACATTCTCTCTCTATTTATAGGAACGATAAAGTCTTCTTCATGCAGCTGTGCATCTGGGGGAACCTTACAGTGATTCAGGGCACTGGGCCATATAGGCCAGTATTATCCACACTGTTGGAATTAGGATTCAATCATACTTAGAGCAGGTCTTTGGAATTCAGCAGGACCTAAATAATTCACCCCCAAGCTAAGTCTTTTTTATTTCAGTGGGTCTACTTTAGACAGTAATTAAATTGGATATAGTTCAAACATTGTTAACAGTTTTCCAGGGTTTCAGGTGGAGACCTTTTTCAGTCATAGCTGGAGATGCCACCAATTGAACTTGGGACACTTTCCAAGCCAGAAGCTGTTCCATTTCTGACAGAAGTTGCCGTCTAAAGATGATGGAGGGTAAGGAAGCTTGCTGTGAAACAAGCAGCCTGAATTGTCCCAAAAGCTTCTTGGAACCTCGGAACACACAGAGGATCCAGGATCAAACAATAAAGGCTGACATTTTGAAAAGAAGCCAGTTAAAGTCATTCTAAGGTTACCGCCTGACACTTGCTATAACCCTTCCTGAAGCTACTACTATCCTGCTCTCCCTTTTATAACCAGGCACTCGTTCATTCTGTAGGGAACTTGCTGGAAATGAAATCAGATTTTACTCCCCTCCTCCAGGTTGCTTCACTTCATGATTCCTCTCCATGGAGTCCATCCCGTCCTTCTCTGGAAAGGATGGGAATTTGTTCTTGTTCTCTCCTCCTGGGATGCATCTGGATTACCTCCTCTGTTCACTCTGAAGGTGTCCAGAAGGGGTTCTCCCAGTTAGTCCAATGCTGGACTGTAGAGGAGGAGGAACGGCGAAGGGAGGATGCCTGCGTCCGCAGAATGCCTCTTCAGATTAATCAGTGTGTTCTCCTCCGGAAATGCTAATGGGGAAAAGCAATTAAAGTGCCCCCTTTTCCCTCCCTCTTTTCTAAGTAATCTGTGTTAAGAGCTGGTAATGAAGGTTTAGTGCCATTGTAACTCAATATTTCAGCTTCACCGGTCTGAATCAAAAGTGATCCCAAACGGGGAGCCCAAGAGCAATGGAGGGCAGGGGGAGAGGTTGGAAAGAGCTGGTCCCCAGGAGGAGGAGCAGTTACCAAGCTGGGGATGATCTTGCCATAAGCCAGAGGCTACAGCACCCAGTGCATGAGACGCGCCAAGGAGTCTTTGGACAACCTGAGGAGGAAAGTACCTGTCTTGCACTAGCAGAGGGACCCCTTCTCCCTTCTGGTGAAGCTGCATGTCTGAATGCAATGCCTGTGGTGGATTTACCACCTCCTGGCCATCTGCAACAAACTGGTACTTATTTTACCAACCTATGAAAGGATGGAAGGCTGAGTGGACCTTGGAGCCCTGCCTGGGATCCAACAACTCACAACCTTGTGGCTGCAAAACTGGCATTTAACCACTGTGCCACCTGGGCTCCTTACCATGTACCTGTGAGGATTTGTGTAAAACCAGTTTTAGCCTCCAAGGCTTTAGTGAATAACCACATTTTTCCTTTGGAACTGGGGTAACAGCAATATTGGTGCCAGCCAGGCCTCCAAGGGGAAGATGTTCCATAACTGGAGAGCAGAAAAATCTACCCATAAGCAGAGGCGTGTACATAACTGGGTGCCACAGTTGAAAAGTCTGTCTTGGCTGCAAATTTTTAACATTTACAAAGCCTGTGGCTTATGAAAGGAAATAAACAAATAGCTTCACCGCGGTATTCTGTTCATTGTTCTTAGGGTGGCTTTCCAAGCTTTGCCTAGCTTGACTTTTCCCCACTTGCGCCATTGGCTGAGTAATAGTGAGTGCTCTGCTCTAACACATCTGGGCTGGCGTCCTAGTAGTGACTTACACAGGTGTGAGTGGCACTACACCTGTGGAGTGAACGCTGTCAGCAATGTGTCTCATACTGGCGGCCTAAATGGAGATCTCCATGTGGAAACCCTGCGGTAGCACATTAGTGTTGGATGTCCATTGCAGCTGCACAGCAAGAGGTCTGCCATGCTCACTGACCATTTATCTACCTAATGTGCGATGTAGGTATTCATCCTTGTGGGGGGCACATAACGCAAGCATAACATAACTCCATCAGCAGATATATACTCTATGCTGAAGTGATGGAGAATTTTGGCCCTGGAGGGCACTAAGTAGTGGATGTTTGATTCAAATTAGCACATGTCTTTCTCCACCCTTTCATCCTTGTTCCCCTTCACACTTTGAACTGTCTCTCTGAACAGCTGTACGGATATCAGCTCCCTGAGATAGCTTTACTTTCTGTACGCATGACGTCTTTGACACAAGCCCCTTGTAACAAAGCCTATGGCTATACAACAGAAACAAATCCATTCTTCTCTTGACTCTGTCTTCCTGCCCCTTCCTTTGTCGTCCTCAAGTGTCTACTTGGGATTCTGGGATTTTTTAGTCCAAAAAGTAACATTTTTCAACCTCAGGTTAGGCTGGAAGATTCCTTGAGTTTCCTGTCTTGGTAACAGAGTATCAGTATGGATGGCTCTTTGTAACCTACTAGCCATACTGATGCTACTAAACAAACAAGCATTGCCCAGTTTAGGAATGGGAGCCATCCAGTCCTCCAGTGTTGTTGGACCACAACTCTCAGCATTTCTTATCGTTGGCTATGCTGGCTAGGGATGCTGAGACTCGCAGTCCAGCAAAATCTGGAGGACTGCACAATTCACACCCTGGTCTAAGTGAAAACAGGGTGGCAGAGGCTAATCCTGGCCAGGGGTCCTAGCTCTTAACACTGCTGTTGCTGAAAAGATAAATAGGAAACATCAGAGAAGGTTCATTTAGAAGAGGGTAACCACACAATCTCTCAGTCTTTGGTTTGTAGGGGAAGGCACTCTTCACATGCTCAGCTGCACATGAGCAACTGAAAAGTGGTTTAAGAGCTGTGTCTTGCAGATTAAAACCTGGACCCCTTTTCTGAAGGAAAGTCCAATAGAAATGGAGAGCCAGAGTGGTACTGTATAGTGGTTTGAAATCTGAACTACAGCTCTGGCGACCAGGATTTGAATCCTCACTCAGTCATGAAAACTCACTGGGTGACCTTAGGCAAGTCACACTCTCTCAGCCCCTCTGAACAAATCCTGCCAAGAAACCCTATGACTTGCCTTAGGAGTGCCATAAATCTGAAATGACTTGGAGGCACATAACAACCACAATGCCCTTCATTTCCTAAAGAGGATAAGTACAGGGCAAACATCCAGAAGTAAGGCTGGAGGTAGAGCTTCTTAAGGGAAACAAGTTGGAGTGTTTAATTTCTGTTTCTTTGGATGTGGCTCCGATGAAAATCTACAAATACTCCACTTCTTTCGGAGCCCTGTTGGCACGGCTGCAAAGATGTGAAAAGGAGGTGGCCTCCCTGGAGAATAGACCCCCGAGGCAGGAGGCCGAGTCCTCTGCTTCCCGAATGGAGTCGAGTGCGAGCAATGCGGCCTGGTTCCTTTAAACCGCCACATGCCAGGCCTCACGCGGTCCTGTTTTCTCTGAGGTCCCACCGCATGTTATTCCAGGGCCGATCCGCTTTAGCTAATTAATAATCTGACAGGAGACACCCGAGGGATTAGCCGCGGAGAGGAGACAGGCCAAACCCCCAGCAAATGAGTCCTGTGCTCCCTAGAGGCTCTGGGGTGACATTGGGGGAAGAGAGGGGGTCGCAGCAGAGGTGGGCAAACTCTGAAGGGGATTTACAGCCCTTGGGAGGAAGAGGCAGGAGAGCAGCAGCTTACAAGAAGGTAACGGATAGGTCAGAGGCGCTCTGGCAGCCCAGGATATCTGTGGGGTCAAGGATGCTCTTCAGATGGGTGTTTCTGACTGAAGGCTGGATGCATCTGTATCCTGCCCTTCCACCAAGCAGCTCTGGGAGGCAGGTACAGGTGTGGGTTTTCCCCCTTTCCTCCCTTGCAGCAACTTTGTGAGGTAGGCTCCGGAAGGAGTGTGGTGGGCTGTAGATTGTAGGTGTGCCAGTGGATACCAGTCGCTAGTTGTGGCTCTCTGACTCACATCCACAATTGTCTACTCTGGGAGCAGAATGCTGTTCAAGAAAGGCCTTCAGTCTGATACAGTCCAGCTCTTCTTATATTCATACAATCAGAAACCCTTGGCTACAACCTTCTCCAGGCTGACATCTCCCAGATGCTTTGGATTATAGTCACCCATCACCCCTAATGAATGTAGCAAATAGCTGGATAGCCAGCTTCCCTTATGGGCTTTGCTGATAAGCATTTAGCCACCCACTTTTGGAAACAGGGCACTGGGTTAGATGGACTTCCCATCTCGCCTCCAGAGCTGGTGCTTCTGCAGTCCATTTTAACCAGATATTTCATCCTCCTTTCTCAATGCTGGGAAGGGAAGAGTCCAGCACTGTTGCCTCTCTTCATTCTCCCTTTCTGGGAGGCACTTTTCCTTCATCTATGCCACATGGCTGAACACTTAGTGAGCTTTCTTACCATTTTCGCTGCCCATCTTGCTCCCACCAAGCAAGATTAGTGAAGCTGCAGAACGGCTGCAATGGTGATGAATGGGCCACCTGCCCCTCTTTAGATGGAAGGTGGTCATGGGGAGGGAGGATGGCATGTTTGGACTCTCCTCCATGTATGAAACTCTCAGGAGATAGAAAGGTAGCTCATCAGGGAGAAAGGTTCTAGCTCAGCCTTTGCCTGTGCTGCTTGCTTTCTGTTTTCAAGGACCTTTTAAAAATATCATATTTTAAAAACATGCTGCTTTTGAGTCCCTGTGTTGGGAGAAAGGTGGGATATCAGAAAACAAAACATATATAACCATTTAGAGAGGTGTTAAATGTGTGACTCCACACCCACCAACAGTCTGAAGCAGTACAGTCCTTTCAACTACTTCATCCCTGTGTAAGGTGGAAACAGCACAACTGTGGCTTTTCTGACAGTGGAAATTTCTAGCGGGTTTCTTTTCCCGGAACAGGAGCTGTTGGCTATATTGTTGTTGCATCCTCTTACACACACACACACACACACACACACACACACACAGCGAAGTGGTTTGGCCTGCCTCCTGCAATCTTGCCAATTGCCCATCCTGCCTCCTGACCAACATCATTAGCGCTGGGTATTTATATTTCATTAACGACATTAAACCAAAATGGTATTAAAAGCCAGTGCTGGTGATAAATAGCGTATTAATAAAGAGGGAAGTGGGTGGCAGCATGTGAGCATGCGTCTCTGCTTCAGAACAGTTCAGGCAGCCCTCCCTTTGGCTCGCCCAGGGAAATCGGGAAGGGATCAATGGGGGTGTGTGTATGGGGGTGTGGGGGTGTGTGGTTGTGTACATTTGCAGAACTCTATGTCCCATGGGCCAGCAGTCTCCATCTCTTGTGAATGGGGCAAGGACAAGTAGAGGGCATAAAGTGAAATTGTGGGTGATGAGCCAGGTGTGACCAAGCCTTTTTTTAAAAATGGAAACAATAAGAATGGGCAATGTGTGAAAAACAAACTTGGAAACGTTACTCTTGTTTTTGGACAACAACTCCCAGAATCTTCCAGCCCACATATTGAATATACTATTATGTGTGAGGGAGTGTGTCTTTTGAGTAGAGAGATCTTGTAGCACCTCTGAAACTAACT
Source organism: Phrynosoma blainvillii (assembly GCA_026167975.1). NCBI lineage: Eukaryota > Metazoa > Chordata > Lepidosauria > Squamata > Phrynosomatidae > Phrynosoma > Phrynosoma blainvillii. The sequence continues at coordinate 9,422,755 of JANUYF010000015.1, forward strand.
AAAGGAAGAAGTTGGCAGCGTGAGCTTTTGAAGACTTAGGTCTCCTTCTTCAGATGCATTAAGTCTTAAATCTATGAAAGCTCCTGCTGCCAACTTCTTTCATTCTTTCTTTCATTGAGTCTCAAAGGTGCGACAAGATCTCTCTACATGCTGATTCTACAGACTAACACTGCTGTGTCTTTTGAGTACATCTTAAGTCCTCCCACACTTTGGAATAATAAGAATGCACAATCTGTGAAAAATGAGCTTGGAAATGCTACTCTGTTTTTGGACAACAATTCCCAGAATCTTCTAATCCACATATTGAATATACTATTATGTGAAAGTGTGTGTGTGTGTCTTTTGAGTGCATCTTACATATAGTGGTGGGGAAAGAACAATAAACAAGCTTTCTTCATTCACATCATGATGATGATGATATAGATATAATGTTACTACCTTTTAAAACATAAAAGACAACTCAGTTACACGTAACATATAACACATAACACAAGTGGCAGCATCCTAAACTATACTAAAAACAGTATGTAGAGAGATCTTGTAGCACCTTTGAGACTAACTGAAAGAAGTTGGTAGCATGAGCTTTCCTAGACTAAAGTCTACTTCCTCAGATGCACTTCTATACTAAAAAGAGATCCTAAAACCAACTACGCTACATTATTGTTGCTGGTGGTGGTGGTGGTGGTGGTTTGGCATCTTCCTCTTCCACCTCCCAGAGCCAAGCTTTCCCTTCTGGTCTGTCTGTTCAATGTCTGACCTGGGACCAGGGAGTCTCACCTAGACGCCACCTTCCTTGCCCAGAAGCCCCCCTGACATGACGCCTCCTTCTTTTTTGAAAGGAATTTTAATCAAACTTGACTGAGGAGTGCTGAAAAACATGAGGAAGTAATTAGAAATCCAAATTTATGGCCTGCTCAAACATTTCCCTGTTCCTTTTTCTCTGCAGAAGGTCTTGTGTTGTTTACCCGCCACCCCCCCCCTCTTCTCTCCCCCAGCTTTGTCTCCCATTCTGGGACCTCAGTCCTTCCTAAGCCGGTAATCGAGTTTTTCTCGCAATTTCTCCTCTCTCCGCCTTGGGAGGCTAAGAACAGGCCGGCTTGGTTTTGAGGGAAGCCAGGGCAGGTGTCAAAAAACTCTTTTCAGAAACTCCTTATCTGGCAGGAGTTAATGTACACACAGAAGGACTGACATTCCTTATCCTCCCTTGTGAGAGATTTAAAGCTCTCCGGTCAGAGATTTCCCTCCTGGGAGGTTTGGAGAGGCATTCTCAGTAGCTTGGTCCCAACCCGTCCAAGGCGACGGGATCCATCTGTACATCTATTTCCCTCCCTGAGATGGTCCTGAGCCACATGTCTCTTCTGCCGCTAAACATCAAGATTTCTCTAGCATGTGGGAATGAACCCTTGGAGAATTGAGGAGACCTGGATTCAAATCCCTACTCCAACATGAAAGCCACTAGGTGACCTACAGAGCCTGGCCCAGGCTATCTGAAGGACTGTGTCTTCCCATCTGAGCCTGCCCGAGGGAGGCACTATCTATCCCATCGTCCACAGAGGGGTGCGCAGAAGGCCTTCTCTGAGGCCGCTCCCACACATTGGAATGGGGGAACTCCTTCTTTGTTGTCTTTTCAGCAGCAGGCAAAGACCTTCTTCTCCAGCAAGCCTTTGGGAAATGGTTTTTAACAAGAGAAGGGCTTTTGATGGTGCTGTCCTGTTTTTAATCTTTGTTTTAAAATAAGATTGCAGATGCTTTGACTTCTGTTGTTACTTACTATTTTAATCTCAGTTTTGTATGTTTGTAATTATATGTGTTTTTATTGTAATTTTCTGCTTTTTTGTCCAAGGGGATTGGATCCATCTGTATATCCTATTTCCCCCTCGAGATAGTCCTGAACCACATTTCTTTTCTGCCACTTTGAATTTCACTCTGTGAGAAAGGGATGGATGAATGATCTTAAGCCAACCCTCAACTCTCCGCCTATCCTACCTGGCAAGGTTGTTGTGAGATTATAATGAGAGATAGACTATCTGTCATTATAGTCTCACTTTGAGTCCCCCTAAGTAAAAGAGAGAGGATATAAATGGTATTTTAAACATCTAACAAACAGTTACAAAATTCATATCACTCAGTATCTGTTAAAATTCTATGCCTTTCAATTTATATTTATAAACTTCTTTGCTAATTCACAGACCTACAAAGTAGCTTCCACAGCTAAAAAGAACCTCTCAACAGTAGTAATAACACAGTAAAACGCCATACAATGACAAAGTTGCAGTAAAAACCATCCAGACTGGCTATAAAAATAACAGTAGAGATTGCAACAGAGAACCAGAACAAAGATTGATAACTCAAGGCCAGAGCTGATGAAATAAAACAGCCTTAACAACCCATGAACCCGAAGCCCAGGGACTAAACAAGTGAGTGAGCAAAAGGCATTCCCCAACTTTGGTGCCACTGTCCAAAAGGCCCTGTCTCCTGTCTCTGCCAGCTTTTTCCCTGAAGGCAGTGATTCTGGCAAGGCGGTTTGCACATATAAAATAGCCTCTGCGGACCATGGTTACATGAACAGAAAGAAAAGTCAGATGGCAATTTTTGCTTTGCTGACCCAAAAGCAATGGTCCAAAGGGTGGAAAGAGGACGTTTGGCATTCATAAGAGCAAATACTGCACAAAGCTCTTGAGTCACTAGAAATCCCAACACTTCAGCATGTACACACTGTCTTCCGAAGTAAAAGACAGTAATTTCAAGCTTTCATGTAAACCTTATGGACTGGAACCCCACCACTGTTACTTTTAAAAGGAGCGCTAAGATTCTGCGGCAGCTACCTGCTGCACTTAGTACTATAGTTCAGTCTCACACACAAGAATTCAGGATTAGCGCAGCTTGAGGTACAAGATATTTCAAAAAATCGATGTGAAAATGATGCATAATGGAGAGCCCCAAGGAACCAGCGGTTGTTCTGTTGGACCTTTTGTGGTGCCTTGCTTAAAAATTACATTGCATTCAGGGCATCCCAAAATAGCAGGGCAGTTCTTGTGAAATAATAATAATAATAATAATAATAATAATAATAATAATAATTTGTACCCTGCCCCTCCGCATAGCAATCCACCTTCTGTATGTGGAATTTGGTGGAGTGCATGGAAGGCAAATCCCAACACACTAGAAGATAGGAGCAGAACTCAGAAGGACCCAGATAAACTAGAAAGTTGGGCAGAGATTAATAAAAATGGAAATTCAATAGACAAATGCAAAATTCTACATTTAGGCCACAAAAAGCAAATGCACGGGTGTAAGCTGGGAAATACAGGTCTTAGCAGTACTACATGCAAAAGGACCTTGAGTTTATTGTTGATAAGATGAACGTGAGCCAGCAAGTATATTGTGCATTTCGGTTGGCCAATAAAGGTATCAGTATTTGGTGGATTTTTGTTTGAATTTGCTAAATGGCTAAGACAGCTACCCCTGCATATTTGCATGAGCCAGCAGTGTGATGCTGCAGCAAAGAAAATGGATGTTATTTTAGCCTGTATTCATAAAATTATAGTTTCCAAGGGGATTATTCCAGGCTGCTTTTAAACTGCGATTTCACTTGGAAGGAAGCGGCTTTGGCGATACTGATCAAATGACGCCCGTAGCTGTTCTGTCCCTTTTCATTCACGGGGGGGGGGGGGGGGGGGGGAGAAGGTGCAGGTTTATTCTCTGCTGCCCCAGAAGGTAGGACCTGGTATAATGGTTTGAAGTTACAGGAGGGAGGTTAGATTTAGATTGAACATGAGAAGGAACTTCTTGACAGTGAGAGCAGTTCCGCAATAGAATTAATTGCCTAGATTGCCTCTGGATGTCTTCAGAAACAGGCTGGACAGTTACCTGTTGGAGATGCTTTAGCTGGAGATCTTCCTTTGAACAAAGGGTTGGATTCAATGGCCCATGTGGCTCTTCCCAACACTATGATTCTTTCATTGTCCAGTCCATCTTGTGTTGATAACCTCTGTACCATGCAGGGGAAGGAAAGTGATGGTGTTAGAAGCATGTCACCTACTTGCTTGGAGGTGATGCAAAGCAGTGCTCCCCAAAATTTAGCTTCTGGCCCTGTGGAGAGTTTTCAGCAAAGAAAGAAAGAGTTGCTGTCAGTTGGTGCAACTACGGTGCCATGTCCCTGGGGGGAAATCGCCAGTCCCCCCACTTCAGATAGCATGCAAAAGTCTGGTATAGAGGTAGGGTCTGTGCAGGCTCTGGAAGCCACATCATCCTTACAGTCTCAACTTGCAAACAGATCTCATTTTGTGTCAACTTAAGAACTTTTTTTTTCTAAAGCACAGCATCCACTTAACCCTCTGCAATGCTTTCTCTGGAAAGTCTACTGTGGCTCTTTGACTGTTTCCCCCTCCCTTTGTAACCACGTTCTCTGTGGTTTTGGTGTGTATATATGCATTTTTAGACTTAATGAAAGACCTGGAGGAGTTTACACCAATAGGGTGCCCTTTTTTTATTGGGACCCTGAGCAGTTAACTACAGCATGAAGTTTCAGTGGAACTGGGAAGAATCCAGGTGTGAGTTTTAAACTTTTAAGAGCACTTACACCCTCGCATCAGATGTTTTCTCGGCCCTCCTTTCCCCCATCCCTTCCTTTCTTTTAAGTGCTCCATAGATGACTCGCAGCTACCATTTTCATCTCTTTCACTATAACCAGGAAAGTAAATGTGGTTTGTTTGCTTTTTTATTATATATATATATATATATACCTGAAGGTCTCCAATATTTTCTTTCCTTTCTCTTGGACTTAGAAGGTGGGGCCTGGGTTTACATATAGGATCAATAAATTGTATTTTTTTCCCTTTCCTTTTTGGGATGTCTGTGCATCCTCTTTGTGATCCCAGTTGCCTCATTGAGAGTGGAATGGAAGGTGAGTGGTGAAGGCAGAGCGGAGATTGTCCCGATGAAATCATTCTATATAGCCTAAACTCCAGGTCAAGTAAAGCTAAATTTTGCCGTGATGCTGATTAAGGACATTTTGCTAATTTGTATAAATTATGCCACTTCTGGTAATCATGGGGAAGTGAAAGCACTGAAGCTCTGCGTGTGACACACACACACACACACACCGAGCAGAGATCTTACCTTACCCTTCTGAGCTCCACTAGGCATTGCCACATTCTCTCCTCATGAGGGCTAGAAACTTGTATTCCCCCCTCCTCTTTTCTAAAGAAAGAGACAAGAGTCCCATGATGCTGAATCTCACGGCCAAGGTTGGGTTGTGTGGGCAATGCTGTCAATACACAGAAGAAAGACAAAGCCCTGGTTACATGCTGTTTTTGCAAATGTGAATATGGCCTCGGAGTCTCTGCTCCAAAGTGAGCCTCTCCCTGCTGAGTGTCCAAGATAAAAAAGAAACCACTGTAGCTAATGGGCACAAATATCAAAGATATAGCCATGTTAGTCTGTAGAGTTAGTATGTGGAGAGATTGTGTAGCACTTTTGAGACTACTATAACTTGAAAGAAAGAAGTTGACAGCATGCGCTCTCCTAGACCTAAGTCTATGTACCAGTCCGCAGTAAACTGGCAAAAAATTAAAGTGCTGGTCCCCCATTTTGGACAGGCTGGAAATCCCTGTTCCAGTATTGGGGAGTATATGTGTGCTTTCTATAGCAGTTAACCAGGCCTGAGCCGAAGCTGCGGTTTGGAAAACACTCTGCCCCATCCTTCTTCTTGCTCTGAACAGCTGAGCTCTCGTGACACACACAGCCGCCGCAACAACTGTTGGGTGTGTTTGCTCTCCGGGGATCCGTTTCCTTTCATGCCGTGTGGTAGCTGAGGCAGCTGTCCGACTCAATAAGGAGCATCAGAGAAGAGCGCCTCCCCTCTCTCAGATGTTTCCTTCTCCCTCTCTTGCCCCCCCTCCTTATCCCATGCATGCAGTCAGCCTGGATGTGCTCTGTGTGTGTGTGTATGAGAGCAATAGCAATTTGTGGGTCACAAGCCCAGTGAGCAACCAGGGGTCACAAACTGAGCCATAGTCACAAACTATGGAGAAGTAGCGTCTTCCCAATCTGGACATTAGCGTATGTGATGTGCACCTGCGCAGGTGTTTCACATGCTTGTGGCTTCACAGATGTGCAGTCTGGCATAGAGCAGTGCTACTCAAGTGCATAGGATTTGACATCTTGGAGGGATCAGGCATTCTTCTTTGTGTCTTCCTCTTTCTGTTTGTTTTGTTTTGTTTTGTTAATGTTTAGGCAGAAATCTTAGAAAGCAAAATAGAAAGCATGCCAGATGGGAGCCCTTGGTTTTCCTAGTGATGAATTTGGGGGAAGACACAGCCACCTCCCTCCCCTGTTTGTTTCCCAGTCAATCCATGGCAGGTTCCTGGTTTTCTTCCAGAAAGTCCTGAGAGGAGTTCAAGAGCCTTGCTGCAAATCTGGGAATGGGAGTGAGGGTAGATGGATGGTAGCTCACCCAAGACCATGCCATGTCCTCACGATCCTTTTTTCCGTGAGTTGGGCATTTGAAACCCTTGTGTCTGTGCTCTAGCCACTAGGCTGCACTCTCACACATGCAGGTAGGTCTGGGCCTGGCATTGGACAAAATAAGGCTGTCACCTGAGATGACTGAAGCTGTAAGGTGGTAACCAAAGGGCTGGCAGGGATACTGTCGGATCGCTAGTGTCAAAGAGTTGTTCTAATGGCAGCGCAGTCACTTTTTTATATGACTTGGGAGATCGGTTCTTCATCATCTTTGGTCGCACAGCATCTTAGGCTAGCCCAGCATGTTTTTAGACAAGATGAATTCAAGGAGGTGAATCCCATGATGGGAGAAAGGGAGGATATACGTTAAATAAATAAATACAGTACTCCCTATTAACCAAGTCCTGGCATTGGCACCCTGTACTTTCTGCTGGATCCTTGGAGGCCTTTCAGGTGGCTTGATAAGCTATAGTCATTGTTCCAACCCCGTGTTAATTACTATTATAATTTAGGAAAACTAATTTTCCTGTAGCCAGTTAATAACTATTGGTGGGAGGGGATCTGAATGTTACAAGATGCTGATCTGTGACACAAAACACACTTGTCTCCCATCCATCCCATGCCCACAACAGACCATGAGGCAATGGTATGGAGTAAAGCACAAGCCAGCACTTGAACCATGGGCTATCAAGACCACACCTTGTAACTGTAAAATAACTAAAAGTTACAGTTACACCACAAAAGGGGAAAAGTATACTTTCTTAGCTTTGTTATTTGTATTGTATTTTGTGTGCTGTATTTTGTTTTCCTTTTGCTGGTCGGTGACTGTAATGAATATTTATCTATCCATCTATTTTCTTATCCCACTGGAGGATGGGGAACCTCTCTTTCTAACAGATGTTGGGTGGCCGTCTTTCAGGAGTGCTGTCATTGTAGATTCTTGCATGATGGGGGGGTTGGATTAGCTTACCTTGGTGGCCCCTTCCAGGTCTAAGATTGGAAGAGCTTTCAGTCCATTCCAGCATTTCTCAGGTCCTTAATGCATCCCTGCAAACATTTTGAATTCACATTTTTAAAATTCACATGCAAACCTGTGTTACACGAACACACGCTGGCAGTTTTGCACACTTGCTTTAGCTCCGCTAGCTCAGACAGCAGCTTGGTGAAACGATGAAGTCTCTCTCTGCAAACTTTTCTTCTTCCCTTTTTTTTAAAGCATAAGGAACAGCTGTCTCTCTCTGTCTCTCTCTCTCTCTCTCTCCCTCCCTCTCTCTTTTTTAAATTTAAATAACCCACATGAACTAAGTTTGTCATCTGCAGTAATCGGAGGGGGGGGGGAATGAACCCATCTCCAAAGCTGGAGAAGAGGAGGAGGGGGGAAAGACCCTCTGGTTTCCAAGGACTGATTAGATGGCATGCCAAGTGTATTAAATTTTGCAGACATTTTAACAGCAATATGCTAGATAGTTGGGTGTCCCCTGAGGCTGGTGGATTTTTTATATCCTTCACAGAAGGTCAAAGCCCTCTTCTCCTTGCTCCCCCTTCTCTCTCTCTCTCAATCCCTCTCTCTCTCAATCTCTCTCGCTTTCTCACTCTCTTTTCCATCCTTTGCGCTCTTCATCCTTCTCAAAAAAACCCCCCTTCAAATTCACTCATATTCTGAATGCAGCAAATGAGCTATTATTCAAGAGAGAAATTTTGACAATTTCCCTCGTGGGTCACACTTGGGGCTCCTTTTGGTAACCCCCCTTTTCCTTCTGTGTTGTTTCTCCTCTCCCCCCCCCCCTTTAAAAATGTCACACACTCACACTTTTTAAAAACACAAGGGAAAGGCAGGAAAAGAATCCATCTGGCCAATGAATAATTAAAACGGCTCAACTCCGTTCCTGTTACTGTTCTCTCTCAGTTCTTCCTCCAGCTCACCCCATCCTTGCTAGCAGTCGTCCCCGTCCTCCCCCCGGGATGGTGGGGGCTAAGCCTCAAAGGTAAGGAAGCCTTGATTCTTTTGAAATAGGTTTGGAAGAGAGGCCTGGGTCACTACTGTACCTTAATAAGGCTGTTGGGTGAGAGCAGCTTTGGATTTCACAGGTGATGTCCCTGGCCAGGTACGCAAGTGAACTTGTGCACTCAACCAGCAATGCCTCATGTAAAGTCTGAAATCAGAGACGGCCTGACTAAGGAGGGTGAATGAGTTTCTTTGGTAGAATGGCAGCCATTAGGCTTGAGGAAAAGATCTGTGGTATCAGAAAGTTGGCCTGCCTGTTGAAGAGTTCGGTGAAGCCAGATGGTGTGCTTACTCCTATGGCAGTACATATTTTACAGTAGTATATAATGGCCTTACCCAGGTTGTTGGGCTACAACCAGGAGGATGACAACAGCCCTGGTGGCACAGTGGTTAAATGCCAGGACTGCAGCCACAAGGTTGTGAGTTCGATTCCAGGCAGGGCTCCAAGGTTGACTCAGCCTTCCATCCTTTCGTAGGTTGGTAAAAGGAGTACTTAGCTTGTTGGGGGCAATTGGCTTACACATTGTAAACCACTTAGACAGTTCTGAGTTCACTATTAAGTGGTATAGAAATGTAAATGCTATTGCAATGCTACAACTCCAGTAATCCACAGTTGTGTCCCAACAGATCTGTTAAGGCACCATGTTTAGTTCATAAAAGAACATTCTTTCTATGTTAGACAAACATAATAACTGTTTATATACTGACCAAGAGCTACATCATAGATTACATCTTTTGCTCTTTTGGTGTAGATAACATCTAGATAGAAAACACTAGGGCATACAGGTATGCATTGTGCTCAGTAATCTATTCAGGTATCTGTTTTGTCACAGAAACCACGTGCAACACTGTGCTAGATGTTGTACAGATCATAAAAATGACATGCTCCATGTCCAAAATGTCCTATAGCCTACATTAGATATGTGAAATGAGAAGGAAATTTTGAGGCTGACAGGTGGACAGTTGAAAAGTTAGGAATCATGATGACAAAAGAAGTCAGAGGAAACGATTTGTGGAAGAAGTAGATCTTGAGAAGGGAAGGAAGGAAATTGGCTTACAGAAGAGCATATTACTCAAGGTATAAAAATGTACAGGTTGAGTCTCCCTTATCCAGAATTCTGAAATACTCCACAAACCAAAATTATGCCTGTGGGTGGCTGAGAAAAGTGGTCAGAAGAAAGAGGAGGAGTTGGTGGCTTACTGGGAAGAGGTGATGCGAGGGTGCCTTGCATGGTCCTGTCTGTGTGGATAGGACAGCTAGCAAGCTCTCGAACAACACAGTGCGCTCAAGTACAATAACATCCAAAATCCACAAAACAGCAATACCTTTACTGGCCAACCAAAATGCACAAAATGCACGATGCAAGCTTTTGAGGCTCCACTGGCTTCTTCATCAGTAAAAGATGTGAACAGTTAAATCAGAGAAAGGAGAAGAATGACAATGTTGGAGTCATATGCCTGCATTTTATCAAGATGTTGTTATAGTTGCTCTCCATTAAGATGGCACAGAGATGGTACATTACTGCTCCTTGGCCATGTGGACTCTGGGAGACAAAGAATAAACTCCTGGAAATAAAGTTTAAAGTCCATCAACAACACAATGCTAGTTCCACAGAACTAGTTTCTTTGAGACCAGATTTGTTCAGGGTTCCCTAAGCTTCGGGGTCATTTATTTTTTTTAAGAAGCTGGTGCCAAACTCTAAAGAGATCTGCCTAGCACTGCCAAAAGCCATAGGCCTCAATGCCAAACTCTTGGATCCCCAGGTCCCTCCAGTTCTACAGGAAAGAAGTCTCATGAACCCTGGCAGCGTCCATTTGGTTTCCTTTTGGACCAGTAAGGTGTTTGATCCTGCAGGGGCCCATCCTGCAACTCCACTGCTTCCAAGGGACTCCCTCCTTGTCCTGCCCCTGCCATTTTGCAGCTGCCCAACCCCAACCCCTGTGCCTTGCCTGCAGAAGGAAGCTGCAAAGGTCTGCCTGGCGTGTGTTTCATAGTGGCACTAAATAATCAGCCCATCGCTCCTGCTCAGCTAATCGCGCTCTCCCTTGCCTTCTTTTGCTCTTTTCCCTCTTGGTCCGACTGTTTTGTTGCGATCTCAGCTCCCGTGTCCTCCGATGTGCTGCTTTTTCATTTTCAAAATGCTTGAGCCAGCTGAAGTTGCTGAAGCAATGCCGCTCAGAGCCGTCCAGAGTGGAGCCCCGGCTGTCTCTTTAAAACCATTTAGAGGGAAAACAAAAGAACTTTAGTGCATTAATTCTGGATGAAGATGTCTCTCTAGATGACAGCCTGATCCATATTCTCCCCCCCCATAAGGCACCTTTCATTTTCCTCCTCCCCTTTCCCCTTCCCTCCTTCCGTCTGTCATGCTCCCAGCTTTCCTCAGAATGGAAAAGTTGCTGCTCTGAACGTTTCCAACCTTTTAACTGTTCACAGTAGTGAAATTTCTTATCTCTCCCCTCTCCCCTGCCAACCCCATAGTTAGTGGGAGGCATTTGCTGTCAAGAGGAGATTGATAGTGAACATGAAACAATGTTGTAACATCTTAATTCCAGCAACCTTAAAATCACAGGGCAGTGAGTTAGTTTCATTGAATTCTTCTTTGGGTCAGATTAAAACAAAAGAGAGGAGGGAATGAGGGAGAAAAAGATGTAGGAGCCAGTCACAATCTATTTAGCATGGACCCCAAAATGAGGGGGTTGCCCTCCTGAAATGATGGGGCACCAGGGATTAGGACTACCAACCCTTAGGAGTTACCAGTCAGAAGAGCCCTGGTTTATAACCGCCTTTGCATTTCTTAATCGGGTTTTCCATATTTCCCCTTGCCTTGATCTAATAATTGTATGCTTTCAACAATTTTATAATGTTTCCTTTATTATTTTGTCATTGTCAGCATGGTAGTCCCATTGTTAGCTGCTTTGCTTGGTGCCGTTGTTGCACCAAGAGTATTCGCTCTATTCAGTACTTTTACTGTTTTGTAAAAACATGCATGCAAGTATGCAAAATTCATAATGACCTACCTGCCAGTCTTGAGCCCCCCTCCCCTCTTGGAAATAGTGCCGAGGTCTCTGCTATTTAGGCTTGCTTACAGTAAGGTACAAGAACAAGGAGGTTGCTCTAAAGCAGGGATGAGAATGATGAAACTCTCCAAATGTCATTGGACTGTAATTCACAACATCTGGAGTTCTTTAAACAGAGGTTGGATGGCCATTTCTCTGGAGTGCTTTAGCTGTGTATTTCCATATGGCAGGGAGCTGGATTAGAATAGATGGTCCTTCCAACTCTATGGACATTAACACACGTAGGCCAGAAAGCAGAAATAAAAGTGGAAATGAGGCATCCCGAAAATAAACGGGAAATAGCCCTTGTTTCCGCATACGTCATTACCTTCATTGCGCATTTACAGTAAGTGTATCGAACGTCCACGCAAGAGAAAAAACCCATAAATGTAGCCGAAATGAGCCTCCTGCACATGCGCAGAGAGAGGAATGCTCGCTGGAACCATGGCAACAGTGGGGAAATGCGCCACAATACGTATTTGGTTATCAGACCTACGGTAAATGCGAAATGATTCCCGTCGCGCAATTGCAATTCCTGAAGAAACCGAAATTCAAAAGATCTTGGTTCTTTCCACTTTCTGTCAGGGTTCTGTCGGGGTTCTGTGCGACGTCATGTGGAAACACAGGCAAATAATCCGGATTCGTTCGCCATTTCATTTGGATTCTGTTTGGATTGAGCCCCGTGTGATAACGTCCTATGATTCTGTAACTGTCAGAGTGCAATGAATGGAAAGGTGAGGTTGCATTCATGTCCTTCCGATAGACATCCTGGAGGCATCTGGCTGGACTTGAGAGGCTTGGATCCCATCCAGCCTGGCCCTTCTTGGGTTCTTAAATACAACTCTAAGCAGCAATGACCTACAGATTGCCTGGACCTGGAACACATTTTGCTACAAGCCAGCCCTGCTTCCGGTGTTCATAGATGAGACCTTGAAGCATTCCTTCCCAACTTCAGTTTCAACCAGGAACTTTTGAGCTCAATAAATGGAGAAGGCAAAAGGAACAAGAGAACCTTTCCCCAAAAAAATTCAAATCAGTGTTGGGAAAATATGAGGGGAGAAAAACATAAGTCTTATGTAAAGACTCCCACACATGTTACAGAAGCAGCATGTAAAACTTGTGACAACCCATCACTTGGTGGAAATCAGGAAATATTTATATCTAATAAAAAGAGTTTGGTGGAGCAATTGTTCTCTTCAAGGTCCTTGGCCAGATGAGTTTCCTTGGTTCTTTTGGGTACCTGTTTTCTCCATTTTCTAATAGGGCTTGACACAGTTCTAATATATTCCTTGTGGGTGTGTACATGCAGACTTATGGTGAGCCCATGAATTTCATAGGTTTTTCTCAAGCAAGGAATCCACAGAAGTGGTTTTGCCAGGTCCTTCCTATGAAGCAGAGCCTATAGCACCTGGGATTCATTTGATGATCTCCTATCCAAGTAGTAACCAGAGCTGACTTTCAATCAGGATCTGGTGCATTTAGTGTATTTAGTAGTGAGCTCTAAAAGTCTGTTCAGTATTCGATGTTCAGTGTGATGCCTTGTCATGGCGGTGCAGTTCCACTCATTTTGGATAACGTTATGCTTCTCAAAATGGTTGGCGAAAAAATATTCATAGCTGGAAAAAAGAAGTCATCCTATTGCAACCTTTTCCGAACCAGTGGCATCCAAAGTTGATGGACATCATCTCTGCTCATGTTCCAAACTGGTTGCAAATAACAGGACTTTTGTGTTGTGTGGTGATGCTGAACTTAATATAGTCTCAGTCTGTAATTTGGTTGACATCATCATCATCATCATCATCCTGCCCTTTCTCCAATTTGGGACTCAAAGTAGGCTTACAACAGTTAAAACAGACATAGTTAAAAATTAACAGCATATGAAAGTTAAAAAGCAATTAAACCATCATAAAATTAAAACCGGTTAAATTAAAAACAGAGAACTGGGGGGGGGGGGGGGAAGTGGAGCGTCTTTTGATTGAAGCCTGATATAAAAGCATTTAGGAAACAGCACTTTTGGAAAAAGCTAACATCTACTATATATGATAACAGAAGCAGCTCCACAAAATGAAACTTCTTTGCCCTGTAGTATCCTTTTACTAAACCATCATTGACTGTGGAGAGCTTGCATTTCCTCCACAGTTATATTGAGATCTCCGGAGAGATGTTTTAGTTGAAAGGCAAAAAAGCTATTCATTTATTCATTTAACGTTACTTTATCGTGCTCTGACCCACCCAAGGACTTCACATAAGCACATAAAATCTTATTTTTTGAGAAAGAATGTGCGAGGCCTGGCACACTTCTTGTTTGTCAATGGTGATGTTACTATTCTGTAGAATCAAAAGAGTTTGACACCACTTTAACTGCCATGACTCCATCCTGTGGAATTCTGGGATTTGTAGTTTGGTGAGGTATTCAGCCTGGTCAGTCAGAGAGCTGTGGTGCCTCACCAAACTACAGATCCCAGGATCTCACAGGATAGAGTCATGGCAGTGGTAGAGTCCAGCTGCTTTAATTCTGCAGTGTCCCATTATATCATTATGACACCTTATGTCACATTGTTAGTAACTCAGTTTTAGGTTAGGAAGAGGAAAATAGTTGCAAAAGATTGCATGCTGGTCTTCAGGACTCAGTTCTTAACTCGCCATAAGTGATTAGCTATTTAAAGCTTGGCTTATTCCATAGTAAATACAATTATTGAGGATAAGGTGGAGCTTCTGCGATTCTAGGAGGAGTTCTTATTCTTTCAATATGTGGTTTTTTCCTCCCAACTTTCCAGCTTTATGTATCATTTAGAAGGCAATAAGTGGTTGGACACCTCTATATCTCTTTGTTTTGTTTCTGTGGCTTCCTGAAGGGCAAGACTGCCAGTGATTTCCAGCCCTTTTAATAAATATTTTTCGTTCTTTCTTTTAAATAAGTAACAATTCCTTGAAAGGAGAAAAATGTACAGAATAAGAGACACCTGCGAACATTAGTCTGGTTTGCCTACCAAACCAGCAGAACTGTGTCACGCTGCCGGAACTGAACAACAACAACAACAACCACCACGACAAAAAAGGGGGGGACCGTGGGGGTGGGGAACCACTTCCTTCATGCATATGGAGTTTTTTTGTGAAAAAATGGTATTTTAATGCTTTCTATTAAATTGGGACTAAAAGTGGTGTCTTAATTTGCATGCATTAGCATATTTGCATATAGATCACTGAAATGGTGGATGAGCAAAGAGTCTAGAAATGAAAAATCTTTTAAAGGCACAGGCTCCTCATTAAGCGTCCCCAGTGTCAATTCTATTTTTTCCTGCCTCTTTTCTGGGAATGGGGGAAGCTGTGTTTCTCAGTGGCTGGGTTTTGGCATGTTTTAAACAAAAGATCACACATTTGGACGTGTGTTCAGCATGCGCCTTCATAAACACGGATCTGTTTTCAGAACTCTTTTGATGGTAGAACTCCAGCAACTTCATGTCTGGGTAAAAGAAGACTTGGTTTAACACCAACTCGCTTTGTACAGTTCTGTCTGATCCCACGAGAGTTTTGTTCTTTTAAGGAGCTCTGAAACTTAATCTGAAAGTTTTGAAAAGGAAAGACTCGGGGAATTAATGCAGAGCCCATCATTCTCATTACCTTGAGGGCTAGAAACTCCATTAAACACATAACATGCACACAGTGAAATGTGAGGTTAGAGTGTTTCATTCTGCACCCAGTACTAGCTGCAAAAATTTCATAGTCCTGGTTTTGGGAAATAGACAGCACTCTGGCTGGATTGGAGCACTGTAGCGAGCAACTTTGCGGGAAATGATCTGGCCCCTAACCTTTCTTTGTCAGTCACCAATTTATGGCAATATATATTAAATATTTAATCATCTATGGGCTTGCTTTGGGAGTAAAATTCCATTGAATTCAGTGGGCTTATGAATTAAGAAGAGTTGCCAGCTTAACAGCAAAGCAACTGCAACATGTAGAAGGTTCCAGGATCATTCCCAAGAGCTCTGATTTTTCTCCACAAAGAGAGCTGTTGCCAATGAAGATAGACAAAACTGATCCATCAGGACCCAGAACTTGGAAAAGTTCATTTTTAGAACTTGTTTGTTTGTTATTAACTGTGGTCAAGTCGACTTCAACTTTTGGTGACTCTATGAATGAGAGACCTCCAAGTCAGCCTTTTATCAACAGTCCTGCTCATATCTTGCAAACTCAGCTGTACCTTCTTTTGTTGAGTCTTATCTACCTGGAATAAAGCCTTCCTTTTTTCCTACTGCCTTCTCCTTGGCCAAGTATTATTATCTCTTCTAATGAGTCATCTCTATTCATGACATGGCCAAAGTATAACAGACTCAGTTTAGTTGTCCTGCTTTCCAGGGAAAGTTTAGGCTTGATTTGTTCTAAGACCCATGGATTTGACATTTTGGCAGTCCAGAGCAGAACTCCTTTCCAGCACCACATATCAAATGAGATTTTTCTATTCCTATCAACTTTCTTCACTGTCCAGCTTTCAGCCATATATAGAAATTGGAAATACGATGGCATGGACAATCCTAATTTAGGTATTCCATCTTTACATTTGAGGATCTTATCTAGTTCCTTCATAGCTGCCCATCCCAGTCTTGGTCTTCTAATTTCTTGACAGCAGTCTCTCTTTTGATTAACGACTGAAGAAGTCATAGGAAATTTTTCACTATCTCAGTGTCTCCCTCATCAACTTGAAATTTGTATAAATCATCTGTTGTCATATTTTTGTTATCTTAATGTTCATTTGTAAACCTGCCTTTGCACTTTCTTCCTTGGCTTTCTTCAGCAGTCATTCCAAGTCTTTGCTATTTTCTGCTAGTAGTATGGTATGATCTGCATATGTTAAATTGTTGATGTTCCTTCCTCCAGTTTAAACACCTCTTTCCTCCAAATCTAATCTAGTTTTGCATATGATACATCCAATTTACAAGTTGAACAGATAGGGTGATAAAATGCAGCCTTGGCAGACCCCCCTTGCCAATGTGACGCCATTCTGTTTCTCCATATTCTGGCCCAACAATGGTCTCTCGTCCTGAGTACAAGTTACACATGAGGATAATCAAACGTTGTGGTATACCCATTTCTTTAAGAGTGATCCATAGGTTTTTTACGATTATACAATCAAAGGCTTTGCTATAATCTATAGAACACTTTTTTTCCCTTCTGAAATTCTTTGATGCCCTTCATTATCCAATGTATGTTGCAATATGATTCTTAGTGCCCCTTCCTTTCCTGAACCCAGCTTGAGCATCTGGCATTCAATATATGGGGAAAATCTCTCTGTATATGGGAAAAGTCATTGTTGTAGAATTTTGAGCATCACTTTGCTTGCATGGGAGATTAATGCAGTGGTCCTGTGGTTACTGCAATCTCTGGTGTCACCTTCCTTGGAGATTGGAATGTATATTTAGTGTTTCCAATCTGTGGCCATTCTTTTGTTCTCCATATTTGTTGACATATTTTAGTTAGATTATGAGTGCATTGTGTCTCGGTTGCTTGAAACAGCTCTGTTGGAATGCCATCTATTCCTGGTGAATCCCAAAATGAACAGTGACTAGGCTACTGAAATCTGTGTATGGCATGAGACAGACCTCTATAGTTGGCTGTTGGGTACCTTGTTGCCTAGGGAGGGTATGGTTCTTAGCCCTCATAACTGTAGGGGAATGAAAACGTTCCATGGTCCAGCGCATGGATGTCTTTACATGCTCATAGAGCCCAAGCGTCACCACTGTTGAAGATCGGAAACTGACTAAGTGGCATAAGTTGCTCTGCCATCAGGTTGTGGAAATGAGGGGTGGGTTGGGGCTGCCGATGAGAGGCGGGGGGCTAATGGAAGCCATTTCAGTCGAAACGGATGTCGTATTGATTGCTGTGTGTCTATATTTATATATATGATCGAGTGTATAAACTTCAGTAGATGTACGGCGCATGGATAAATAAAATGCATACTGAAAAATTAATGAAATGGGCACGTAAATCCACCGCCATCGATCAAGACGGCTGCCTGGATTGTGTGGTATTTTTTTTCCCTTTTTACCCACCTCATATTGGTGTCCCTTCTCATATTTTTAAAGCTTTCTGGGAAAATTTGTAAAGAGGGAAACAAAGTTGGGAGATGGCTCACAAAACTGACTGCATCTTGGGTATGACATCTGGAAAGATTAATTATTTTAAGGGGAAATCCATCTTTGCCAGTTCTGTGGCAAAGTGAGTAGGGATGTAAAAATAATGAAAATCTTCTCATCTTCATTGGGAAAGAATGTCTGAAGGAAACACCAAAAAAGGGGGCAAAGTGAGGGAAAGGGAGAAAGTGATTCATTGCCACAAGGTTCCCCCCCTCAGATTTGGGGCTTCCCCCTCCATGTAAAATTCATTTGCACCCACAATATTACACTTTATGCAAATACTTTTTTGTGTATATGTCTGAAACCCTGTTCTTCTTCATAAAGACACGGGCTCTTGCATTAAACCATTATTTTACAAACACACACACTACTTGTGCAAACAATTTTTCAGGAATAGTTCCCCAAATGTGGGAGGGGAAAAAAATCATCCAGAAATGTGTGAGAAATTCTCAAAATCATACCCAGCAGGGAGATAACATGTTGGTTTTTTTGTTCATATGAGCAAGAATTGAATAAGTGAAGATTAATAACTCTAGAAGTGAGATATTGGAGGAATATTTGTCAAGTGAAGATATATCAGTGTGGTATAGTGGGTTGAGGGCAAATCTAGGACTCTGGGAGACCCAGGATTGAATCTCCATTCAACCACAGGAATCTAATGGGCAACTGAGCAAGTCTCACTCTCTCAGCCTCAAAGGAAAGCAAAAGCAAACCCCCTCCGAACAAATCTGGCCATTAAAACCCTGTGGCAGGTTTGCCTTAAATTTGCCATAAGCTGGAAAGTCCTACGGCCTTCTTTGCCCCCGGAGGTCCTCTCCAGCATGCTTCTAAACAAGGAAAGCACACCTCACTGACTAGATCTTCCTTGTGATTTGAATATCATACCAGACAACATTTGGTTATTTCTAATCTCTGGCTCCTTGCATTGCAAGTGGAAAGGGATGATGTGCTTACGTGTCTAACAGAAAATGCTCTGGCATCCTCGTAAAGCTAGTATTCCTGGTATTCTGTGTGGGGAACCCATACATTGCATCACCCTTATGAAAATG
Source organism: Phrynosoma blainvillii (assembly GCA_026167975.1). Taxonomy (NCBI): domain Eukaryota; kingdom Metazoa; phylum Chordata; class Lepidosauria; order Squamata; family Phrynosomatidae; genus Phrynosoma; species Phrynosoma blainvillii. The sequence goes on from JANUYF010000015.1 coordinate 9,441,462, forward strand.
GATGCAGCATAGTGACTAATTCTGTGACAAACTAGGAAAGCCTCAGGTGAGAATTTGTCACAAATTTTGTGAGGTGGCTCCAGTCAGTCTCTCTTTCTCACCCTCAGCCCTATATGCAATATGGGGGAAAGTGAAACTGACTTAAATCGCAGATACCAAGGGATCTAAGCGTTATCCTAAGCTAGTATATGTGTAGCACTCTCAAAGTACAATGTAAATGCAACATTGCTTTCTGATGGAAAATTCAGGCTGAAATTTCTACCATTCCTTTAAAAAAAAAAAAAGCTTTAAATTTGCCCCGACTCCAGCAAACTTTAAGCTTGTGGATAATGTTATGTCATTACTGTGTTGATTAAAATTGAAATCCTTATTGATGGGGAGGGGTCGAATAAGTTGTTAGCTATTGTTAGAAGCTGTTGCTATTTGAGATGAGAACCCATATTTTTATGATCAGATCTAAGTATTCACATGCGGTGGGGAGATACTGAAGAATGTATATAGGATGGAAGGAAAATTTGTTATTATCCATTCTCCAGTCAAAAAATGAAGGTCCCAACAGTTGGAAGTCACAGCAGGAAGAATAATAGATCAGCGAACATATTTTGTACAAGTATTCAAATGTCCTGAAGTGTTAGAGAGGAATTATTCTGCATTGAAAAGTGCATGAGGGTTTTTGTTTGTGCAAAAACCTGTTTTCTATGCAGAAAACTCTTGTTTCCTCTACAGGAATGCTTTTTTTTTTCCTGCGCAGAAAGCAGGTTTTTGAGCAAGAACAATTTTTTCTACATGAAAACGTTCCTCTGCAGCACTTTGGGTTGTTCAAATAAAGGGGAGAATACTGTCAAGGGGGGGAAAGCAACTGACATTATTTGTCCCCCTATGTGAGGATGAAATAGTTGAAGATTTACATCCCTGGTGCATTAACGTGCCATTAATATTAAACTGTCAGAGAGCAGAAGAACACAGTGTTTCTGATCCATTTTAGAATGGCTAACTTTTTAGAAGGAAATGGCACTTTGCCCTGTAACAAACAATGCTCTCCGATCTAGGCGCTCCGTGAAGGAGGCACAAGGTAAAAAGAAACGGAGGAGCCCTGGAACAACATGCAGATATTAATGCCTCTTCCATTGGACTTGCTCTTTGCTATCGCTGGCCAGCAAAGTGGCTAGAGGAGTTGGGCCAGTTCAGAGGGGAAAATGGTGTTGACTGGCCTTTGTAAATCTCAGGCCCTTTGGGAGCAAGAGCGGGCATGTGGCTTAGTATACACCAGAGCCACTTTATTTTTAGGACCTCTTTTATTTCTTGTTGTTAATTGTGTCTCCTTGTAAATCAGAAACACTCCTGTGTTCCAGAAGGGTCAGCAAGAGTTTAATAGAGCAGCCATTAGCTCCTTGTTTGGACCAGCCAGTAAACGTCTCTCCTAGCCCTTCTGGAATCTCTGAATGGAGCCCTATGGAGATGGAGACTTTCCCTTGTTTCTCATGTTGTGTTGGAAACACCACCTGTGTTGAGGCTGGAACTCACTGAGGCATTAGGTACTCATTGTGGAGGATATCCCCTGTGAAAATCCAGAGGATTGACCAATTCCCTTATGGCATTTTCCATGAAGTGGTCCCTCCCTCCTGAGATAGCTGCTACATGGAAGCCAACCTGCCCACGCAAATGCTTTGGATCCTTCTGGTATGTTTTTCTGGCAGCGGTGGAGGTGGTCCACAGAAGCAGATGTGCTTTTTTGATGATGCTATTTGGGCATGTGAGACTCAGTGTTGGGGAAAGGGCCAAATTCTCTTGTTTTTCTGGAGATGACCCTCTTGGTCATCTGTGACTTTGTTTTATGGGATGCTCTTCATTAGCTCAGAGTGAAGCAAAATAATACTGTCGAAAGATAGTGTCCTTATAGGGCACTCAAAGGGTTCATGTTCTTCTAAAAAGAGCGGATCCTTCGAAGAGCAGCAACTCCTGGGATAGATAAACCAAAATTTCATTGCCTCTCTTATTCTGGTGGACCCTGGCTTTCTTTTTAGTGGCCTCTCATTGTGGATCATGGGTGTATTTAGATTAATCTCTCTCTCTCTCTTTCTCTGAAATTTATAGCCAAACATGTAAGTAGTCAGTCTTAGAAATATTGACTTATTCCATTTCTATACTATTTTGGTTGTGCACCTCCATGAGTTTCTCTGGATCACGCAATATAATTTTCTGATCCTCATCTCTATTGACTGTCCCTTCCAGTTTTGTGTCGTCAGCAGATTTCCTCACCTTCCTGTTTATGCTTCTCCTCCTCTTTCCTCCTCCAAGGTCGCTATGGGAAGCCTTGAAGAAAATCATTCTGTGGATATGATCCTTGAAGAACTCTGTTCCTTTCACCTCCAGACGAGCTGAATATTTTGACTTTGGGCATGACTCCTTCTTACTTTTAGTGCTAACTAGTTATTTATCCATTTTCTACTGCTTGTATTCATTTCCTTAATGCATAATTAATTCTTCCACCTTTTTCTTCCTAGGTCTCCTAAACAGAGTGAGTACAGGTTTCTCCAGCCTGTGTTTTGCAACCTCCAGGGGCAACTGGTTGCTTCACCCTTTTTGCTGTAATGATATCATATAATAGGTGGCTATCATAAACTTAGAGGGGGCTTTCTAGACCCTTTGCCACCTTCCCAATTAATCTAGGAAATCCAGAACTGGAGCATCCCCAACAGCTGGTTATCAATCCATATACAGTCCTACAACTAGACACCCACAACCTGGTGTCCTCCAGATGTGTTAGACTACAACGCTATACATCCCCAGTATGATGGGATGGTAACCCAGCACAGTTGGAAGGTGCCTTGTTGAAAAAGGCTGCTGTCCATACTTTCCTGGGAATAAGTTCCTGTTTAACTCAGTGCAACATACAGAGTTAGTATGTGAAGGTGCAGCCCATTGGATGTATGCAGCATGTGGACTCTTTTTCTGTTGCCCCCGAAGCCTCCAACCAGTCTTTCTAAAGTCCTCAACTTCCCATTTTTTTTAAAAAAGCCAAATGAGTTAAAGTGTGCAAACAAACCACATCTGCACCCCCACAACTCACCAGAACCCTCACTACTCAAATACCTCTATTTTCATCATTTGTTGTGGTGTGCCTTCATTTCCAATATGCCAACCCTAAGGGGTTGTCTTAGTAAGATTTGTTCAGAGGGGGGTTGCCTTTGCCTTCCTCTGAGGCTGAGAGAGTGTAGCATGCCCAAGGTCACCCAGTGGGTTTCCATGGCCGAGCAGGGCTTTGAACTCTGGTCTCCAGAGTTTTAGTCCAACGCTCAAACCACTACACCATGCTGGCTTTGGTTGTGTGGAATAGATGTAGATTGTTACCTGCTTGTGGGATAAGCAACATCTGCTGAAAATATCTCTGCTACACAGCCACAGGAGCCCTCTCTGCTTTTCAGTTTGGTAATGCTAGTCCCTGACACAGTTGACACTCCTGTAGAAGAAGCCGTTAAATGTGCAAATGTTCAGAAAGAACTTTCTTGGGTTGCCAAGGATTGCCTGGTGCCTCCTGTGCCAGGACGTATCCAGGCAGGGAGTTGGATAATATGAGTGCCACCTCAAAAAAAGCCCCGTCTCCAGTAGCTGCTTTGCTAACTTCAAGTGGTGATGTCCAAACCAGAGTCTCTGAGGGGGAACTCCCACCTTTTTAGAAAAACGCATGAGCAAGATTTAAGATTCTGGTAGGTGAAATGCCAGCGGGGAAAGGTCTTCTAGAGATCAGAGAGGGTTGTGGATAGCGAATTGTCTCTGGACAGAGAACTTTGCTTTCAGCTAGGATTGCCACTGCTGAGAAGACCATACAATCCAGGCTTTTAGTTCGGAACAGTGCAGACACTCGCAAAATAATTATGTCAGTAGTTTTCTGTGGGTTTTTCGGGCTGTGTGGCCATGTTCTAGAAGAGTGGCCACACAGCCCGAAAAACCCACAAAAAACTATGGAAGCTGACGATGAAAGCCTACAACTTCAAATTATGTCAGAGTTTGCATCTGATTAATAATGTCAATATCCCAAGAAAATCTGTATTTAAAAAAGTTAATGGAACTCAAGATCTTGAGAAAGTTTAAAGCACTGAGTGACCAGAGAGGAGATGTGTGAGGGAAGGTGTCCTTTCATACAAACAATACCAGATTATATGGGGGATGAATCAGGAATCTGTTGCCCTTTGGATGTTTTGGACTATGACTCTCACAATCCTTTACCATGGGCCATGCTGGACAGAGCTGATAGGAGCTGTATGCAAATACATTGGGAAGGTTCAAGGTTCCCCACCCATGATTAGAGATTTTACAGGACAAAACCAGCACCTTGAATTGTGCTCAGAAAGCAAGATCTGGTAACCAGGGCAGGTGCTGAAGGAACTGGGCATAATGATAAGGGGCCAAGAGTAGGCATGGTTGCTCAGAATTAAGCCCGCTGCATTCCTTAGGGCTAACTTGCTAATAAGAATGTGCAGGATTGGAGCCACGTTGCCAAGAATAAGCTAAGATTGGTAATGCCTCTCTTATCTTTGTCCTGGGGCACCTAGGAATAGGGTAGGATTGGTGATGTTGTCTCATAATATGATCATTCAGTAGGAAGGCTTGGTGGCCTACTTGGTCAGGTTCACAGAGCGAAAAAGACAAGCGACAACTTTAGAGAAATGAGGAGTCCTGCAGAGTGCTGAACTTGTCTCTAATGAAGCATCCTAGCTATTAAAATGTCCCTGTTTCTCTCTCTCCCTCTCTGTCCCCTTTTGAAGGTGACTTCAATGGCTGCAAACTCAGTTAAAAAAAAAATGTAGTTTGCACTCTATTAACTCAGCAGAGGGCATAGGAGAGAAAGAGGTGAAATCTTGCCCTTTCCAGTAAGCTCAGGCAAAAGCAAACTGCTACAGCTCCTTCTAGCTGGTCTGTTTTTCCTCATGAATAACTTTTGCCATACTTACCACACTCTGATATTGCTTAACCACACACATCTTGATTTAGGATAGGTTTCAGGCCAGAATGAGCCCATCTTTGTTCCAAAGAATGACAAAGCCCTTGATCTCTTGAAGCCCCGTTGTCGCCACTACCTTTAAATTCACTGGTAGCCAAAAGGTAGGCAACCCTGGGGTAGCAAGTTCAAGGAATTAGGCACCATGAGCAAGGTACAGGAGGCAGCGTTGACTTTTTGTCTTTGAGACTTTCTCCCCATCCCGCCCCTCCTTCTCGCTGGCGCTTCCGAGAGACTCTTCCCGGCTCCGAAAGCTGCGTAGGCCCATGGCGGCTCAACCTTTTCCTCTCCCCGAGCCCCGGTCTAATCAACCCCTATAATTTATGCAGAAAATATGATTTATATTTAATTTCACCACACTTGCATTGTTAATTTGAGATGTAATTAACCCGTCGCTATGACAACTAATTTCGTGATGCCGTAAATTACTGCCGTCTTTTCATCAAAATTCAGTTAGTTTGGCTCCTGTGTGCAATGTACTGATGCAATTAGGTTGCCAATGGCAACCCAAAAGTGTTCCATTTCTTTTGTGTAGCTGCAGTGGGGCAGAAGCTTTCCGGGTGCCGTTCGCCCAAAGTCTTGTTGTCTTTTGGGAAAGGGCGCCCAGGCGGTGGCGGCGGCGGCGGCGAATCCGTGGAGGAAAGTCCCTGACAGAAAGGGAAAGCCGAGAGAAGGCCTTCTTCATGGCATCCCTTTTTCTCTTTGCGCTCTCTTTCTTTCTTTCTTTCTTTCTTTCTTTCACTCTCTCTCTTTCTGTTAGCTTCTCTAATTGTTTTTAAACGCTTTCTCCCCTGTTGAGCGGATGACCCTCCGTTTGTCCCAGCCTGACTTCTTCCCTCTCTTCTGCCCTCTGTTCAAAAAGAAAAGAGGATTTGGGTCCCCAATCTCAAGAAGGGACTTGCCTTGTCCAGTGACTTTTACCTCTCCGAACCATTCATATTATACACAAATATATATTTTTCCCCGTTTCCTTTTTTCTGCTCACAGATCTAGAACTTGTTTATATAGATTTTTTTTCTCTCCCTTCGCTGCCCCCCTTCTTTATTTAAAACAAAAACCCTCTGTGTTGCTTTTGTCACGTTAATTCCCATTTTGCCAACACCAGGGGCCCAGGCAGACGAGTTACTAAGGAACACAAAATTTTAATTAGTGTATTTTAATCATTCAGGCTTTCCGAGCTAATCCACAGACCCTGGAGAATTCCCGAGATGCAGCTCTGTTCTGCTTTACCATTTATTGTTGAGTCTATTATAATTACTGTTAGCAGGTGGGGACTGGGAGATGTTTATTATGAGTTTTTCATCTTTAGTATAATTACCGGGGAAAAAACAAAATAAAAAGATGTCGGTGCATTATGTTTTCCTAGAGATATTTTTTTTCTAAAAAATAATAATAATAAAGGAAAATCACATACATATATATATATTTAAAAGCATGTGCGTGTGTTTGTGTGTGTGTTTTATACTCTTACGTTTCCCGCGCTTTCCTGGAAAGCATTACTCAATTAGTGCTCCTGCTTAAATCATTTATTTGTCTTGTCAAAATGGTGAAAAGTGGCACCGCCTCCTCCGCACCTCTCCCTCATTTTTGTTTTTGTTTTCCCAATTTTCTTTATTTAATTTCCAAACTTTTGAGTGTGTAAGGACATGGCTCGCGTACAGACGCATGTGTGCACACTCATCTATGTAGTGTGCAAGATACATGTGCATGTTTTCCAAGTGCTTTCCTTGTATGCGTATTGAGATTAAGATGATGGAATGTGACAAAGCCAAGGCCCCAGGTGAAGGCGGTGGGAGGAGAGGGATTTCCAAAGGCTCATGTCGGGAGGAAGGAGTCTAGAGTTGGGAAAGAGCCATTCTAGCTTACTTCTGTCAAAGTACATCTTCTGGGACCTACCTAGCTCTGCTGCTGTTTTTCTCGAGGGTTTTTCTTGCCGGCTTCAGGAAGAACAGAATTAGAGCAAGGTGGCGTATGTGTGTTCATGCAGGAGGTGTTCCACCGAGTCTGAGCATCCTTTCAAATAACACTGTGTTTGTTCTGTACCGGTACCATACCCTCCAACTGTCCCAAAGTGGCAGAGACGGCCCTAATCCTCTGTTATCCCACTTTTTTTCTGCTGCTTTGGAAGTGACCCGTTTTCTCTCGCTTTCCCCCTTCATCCTCAGGTTACTTCACTTGCTGCAAACTGGGTTCACCGTGCAAAAGGAGTTTGCACTCCTTTCTCTGACAGTGTGTGAATGGGCCAAGGTGACTCAGTGGATTTCCAGGGCTTGAGTGGGGATTTGAACCCTGGTCTCTGGGAGTCCCAGTGCCAACACTCAAACCAGCACACCACCTCCTCCCACTTCCCCCCTTTTGTTGTCATCTTGCTTCGGTTGCTGCAAACTGAGTTCGAAATGCAAAAGTATATTGCACTCATTTAATTCAGCAAGGAGGAAAGGAGAGGAGGGAGAGGACTCTTGCTCTTCTCAGTAGACTAGGGCAGAAGCAAACTGCTGCAGCCTCTTCTGGCTTGTGTTCCTCTGCCATCTTGGCCACACTCTGATGTTGCTTGGCTTTTCATCTGTGACATGTTGGAGAGCATGCATTATAAACATAGCCAGCCCTACCATTAGGCAAGTTGAGGCTGTTGCTTTAGTCAGCCAGTGGTGGCTGGTGTGGAGGACGCAGGACCCTGACCTTTCCTCTCTGTTAGAGGACAAAGCTGTGTTTTCCACATATCCTGCCTTGGACTAGTGTCCTCCTCTCTGCTGAGATGGAAGATGTTCTTCTGTTTCCATGATTAAAGTCAGATTTGCCTCCTAGTCCACTTGGCTTCCATAAGTAGAAGTGATGGTGGGGTGCCATCTTGCCTCTTGCCTCAGGCAGCAAAACCAAAAGTCTTGGGCCCATCTTGATTGTTGTGGTTTTGTGCCTTCAAGCCAACTTTGACTTATGGCAGTGATACCATAGAGTTTTGGTTTGGTTTTTGCAAAACAAAAGGTTTAGGCAGAAGTGGTTTCCCATTGCCTTTCCCCTCCCCTGAGAGATCATGGCTTGCCCAAGGCCACCCACTTGGTTTCGCTGGCTGAGTGTGGATTTGAACCCTGGTCTCTTGAAGACTTAGCCCAACACTCAGACTACTGCACTGTACTGACTGCAATCTTGATGACCAGCAGAACTTTTTGTATTTGCCCAATTGCAAATTTGATTCAGTTCCCTTTTTGAGAAGAATTGAAACCCAGATTTGCAAACAGCCTTATAAATGGGATGGAAAGAACGTGAGATTTCCCAGATTTTAGAAAAGTTATTTTTAAGGCTACAACTTCCAGAGCCCTTTGGCCAACACTAACCATGGCTCTGAACAATTCCGATAGAGGAGAAATTGCTACATTTGTCCATTTGGAAACTCATCCTGAGGACACCTTGCTCCTCGCTACTCCTGCAACTGGGGAAGATGCAGCCTTAAAGAGTCGGCTTTGCTTGATACCTGAGGCTTTAATACCACTCAGTACTGTCTCCAAAGAAGTGGGTTTATATCCATGAAAGCTGATGCTAAAATAGAAACCACTTAGTCTTAAAGTTCCTGCCACATTTCTTTTTTCTCCCTTCTCTCCCTTTCAGTTTTTCCAAAGTCATCTATGGATGGTCCCCCTCTCTGCTTTCTTTCCACCAGCAGGCAAAGACCTTTTTATTTAGGCAGGCCTTTGGCCTTTACATTTCTGTGGCAAAAGGGTAATTTTAATGGAGATTATTCTGGTTGTCTCTTTTCTACTTTGTTTCAGTGTGTTGTAACTTAGTGTTTTTAATGGAACTGTTAGTTTAACACTTTTAAAAACATTTGTATCATATCTATTTTTAGTGGAATCTGTTCATAACTTGATAGGAGTCACCTTGGGTCCTCTCCTGGGAGAAAGGTGGGATAGAAATGAAATAAATAAATAAGTGAGGAACCTGTGGCCCTTTGGATGTGGTCCAACTGCAAGCCCTAGCCAGTGGAGTCAGGAGTGAGGGACGATGGGTTTTACAGTCTAACAATATCCGGAGGGCCAGAGGTTGCCCACTCTTCATGTACACAAAAGAGTGAGTAAGAAACCAACCCTGGAAATTATGGGGTTTACCTTGGAGGATGGAGTCCTGCAGTGTGTGTGTGGGTACCAATCTGAGATCACCATTATTGGCATTATTATTACCACCCCTTCAGATTCCTTTAACCACGTTCTCTATTCATTGGCTGCAGGAGAGGGGATTTTTACTTTCCCCTTCCCAGCTCCGTTTGTACTATTTTTCTTCCTCACCTTGAATGTGAACCAAAATATTTTTCCCTCCTGGATGATGTTTTTCAAGTTTTCCTGGAAAATTCCACATCAGTGACGTCTCTGACTTCTGCAGTGAAGGAAGAGTTGGGATGTGGATTTAAGAAGTCTAGACGATTCATGTGGAATTTTGGCCATATAATGATGCACCTTCATAAAAGGTGGTTTGGGGACTTGGAACATCATGTCTCCTTCTGCTATGCCTCACTGAAAAGGTGATTCCCATTTTCATGAGGCAGGGCAGTAGCTTGCTTGGCAAAGGTCCCAGATTCAATCCCTGGTACTGCCAAGTAGAGCTAAAATGTCCTAGTGAGCCATTGCCAATCCATATTGGTTGCTTTGAAGAGACATAGTTCTCAAGATGTTGCTGGACATGCATCTGAGGAAGTAGGCTCGAGTCTAGGAAAGCTCATGCTACCAGCATCTGTCTCAAAGTTAGTCTCAAAGCTGCTATAGATGCCTTTACATACTGGTTTTCCAGACCAACATGGCTGTGTCTTTGAGAGCTAAAGATGCCATCCTGAGTAGGAATGGTACAATAAAAGTTGTGCAGTTTTTAGAATAGTTGTGCAGCTTTCTCTCAGAAAGCTGTGCAACATAGCACGGTAGGGCAGAGTTGCCAAAGTTGCACTGTTTTGCAGTGCTGAAATTTTTAAAAAATGTTTTTGCAAGTGGTGATATTTTTTTCCCCATTAGTGTTTCCTGTGTGGTTGGCAACACCACATTTTGACCACATTTGGGGAATTGTCAAATACCCTTTCAGTCTTTCATTGGAATAAGCAGTGTGCCTTCTCTCCTTGGGCTGACATATTTGTTTTCCTACCTGACTCTTCTGTCTTTTAACAGCAGCTTGATGCATAGAAATAAGCACTTGACACGCTCCTCCGTTGCTTGAAATTTTGTGCCACAATGAGCTTCCTTTTGGTCAGGCAGGTGTTCCTGCAAGAAGAGCGCCAGTGGAGAAGTGGGCAGCCTTATCCAGCCCCCTTCATTCCCTCTCCCTTTGCTCCATTGAGGGAGCCAGACCGATGCCAACCCGTGGCATTCACAAAAGCAGGCCTCTATGCCTCGTAGGATGCCTGACGCATGGAAGCCCTGTGGTGTCCTTTGGGCTGTTTCCAAACTTTCCCATCCCTGCCATGGTGGTGGCGGCACTTCAAAGCATTCACCCCGACTCCTGCCGCCCCTGCCCCACGCCCTGTGCCTTCCGCTGCTCTTTATTGAGTCTTCAAATGCCGGCAGGGCACTCCATTAAAAAGCCGTTTGCCTTTTGTGCCGGCCACTCCAGCTCTCCCCCCCCCCCCCCGATCCAGCCTCCAGCCGCCTCCTGGCTTTGCTCCATGAGAGGCTGGCCACTGCTGCAAACCTGACACAACACACATAGTTGGCAACTGGGCAAAACGGTGGTCCCCATGGCAACTTGCCCAGCTAATCGGTTGTTGGGAGCCAAAGAGGCGGGAAGAGAGCCTGTGTATTTGAGAGCCACGCCATGCACCCCCGTCCCGAAAGAAAACTTGTGGAGAGTAGATTTCTCCTTTATTAAAAAATGAACCAACCTAAACATTTCCCTAATTTTATTCTTTTGTTTCTCATTCGAGCACATAATGGGAGAAAAACACACTCCATCCACCACCACCCTGGCATCAAACTCAACAACCCAACTAGCAAATATCCTGCTCTGAAACCCTCTCCTTTTGGCACAGCTCCCAGTCGTGCCACTGTGGGCTTCTTAACCTTAACCCTTCCAAGCACCTGGCGTGTTTCCCCTGAATTCCACCGTGTGCCATCTTGGCCCTTTGCCTGCCGGGCACACACACTGGAATCTCTCCGGCTTGTTTGGGGAGGGAAGATTGGATTCACTTGCCACCTGGCACAGTGCCTGCAGGAAGGAGAGGAAGTGTATCTCAATTCCATGTCAATGCCTGGCATGGAGTCCCAGAGACTGTCTGAACCCCCTTACTCCCTTCCCTGTCCTTGGGCACTCTGCCCAGGAACAGTGGTCAGGGGGGTATTTCCTTCACTCTGTTTGGCATGATGCCCAGGGATTATCTGATACCGGTGTGTTGGGTGCCATGAGCACCTACGTGTCACTCCTTGCAATTGTAAGATGGGGTGGGACACCTTTGGAAACAATGCTTTCCAAGCCTCTCTTCCTAGGCCTAGTTGGCATAACTTCTCAAAGGAAGAGAGGCAGGAGTATAAAACAGGAGGAGGTGACTACTGTTCCTTTTTGCTCCTCTAAACTCTTTCTCTTTTGGAGAGGACTAGTGAAGAAGCAGTCCCAGCTAAATAGGAGGAAAAGAACCAGGGTTGAGAGGGTGGTTCTTGGTGGATGCCAGACAGTGCCAACTCCTGATGCCTTTGCTTTGTCATCAATAGCCCTTGCCAACCAAAGGGACAGGAAAACTGCAGAGGGACTCCCTACTTGCAGGGCTTACAGGCTGCCCATGTGACTGGCATCAGAGAATGAAGATCTGAGGATGCCAGCCACAGATGCAGGCGAAACGTCAGGAATACATTCTTCTAGAACATGGCTTCACAGCCCGAAAAACCCACAAAAACCTATAGCTTTGCCTGTTGTTTGATCTAATAATGAGGATATAGCCAATTGAATAAATATTATTTGGTTTCAATTGCACAAATTTAATCAGTGCCATCCTGCAAGGAAATTTGGGTTTTACAAAAGCTTCCTTTGCTTTTAGATGATGCACAGATATCTAGCAGGCTTTTGGGAAGAGCCATGGAAGGGGAACATTGCTTGCTTTCTACCGTTGCTTGCTTTCTACCATTTTTATAAGCTCATATATTAACATTTTTTTAAAAAAAGTGCTTGCTTGAAGAGTGAAGCATGCCTCTCTAGTTGATGAGAATTTTTTCAGTGGATAAACCTCAATCAGATCTTGGAAAAGTGACTTCTTGGACTACATCTCCCTGTATTTCTTAGCCGGTGTGGCCAGTGGCCATGGGCAAGTGCAAAGGAAGGGGTACAGTGGTGGTTTGTGCCTACATATATACATTTAAATATCCCTGCAAGCTCAGAACAAGGTGAACATGCCTTTTCACACCGCTTAGAGATTTACAGCAGAGGGAACTGAGGAGAATCTGAAACCTGACAAATTTGGATATGTTTCATGAGCGTCATAACCCATTTTTAGAAAGACATCCTCTGACATCTTCCCAATCCTTCCAAGATAAAATTGGAAACCAAATGCTCCATGTGTGAGTGTTGGTGTGTTGATTTTTTGCAGGAATCAGCGCCACAAGCAGTGTAGTCAAGAGAGTCACAAGCAGTGTAGTTACCCATAATAAGGTACCACTTTGGTAATGCCCATTTCATGTTTTCATTCAAAAATAACATAGTGAGTGGGTACCAACCCAATTTATTGGTGTCTCAAGTTGTTTCCCACTTATCTTTAACCACGCTTCTTTAAAAGGGCATTTTTATGCGTTTTTTGCAATTTAACAAATAAGCGACGCACAGTGCGTTGAGTAATGAATGGTGTTATTTTTAAAATATGGTAATGATTAACAACAATTAATTACTTTTCATACACTTCAACAAGTAACTCCAATTAATTACTGTACTTTTTTAAAAAAAAAACATTCTCAGCTCTGCCATGGACAATAACCAGATAATAAGACTCTCCTTGGTAAATAAGGGGGAACTTTTGGGTCTTTCCAACTAGTAAGTAGAGTGTAGTTTGCAGTGGCATGAACCAGCAACAGATTGGTTAGTTCATTTGCTACTATTGTATTTCTACTACTCAAGACGGGGAGATCTGTTTAATTTCCAATGACAGCTTCCACAGTCTACTTACTGGTAGGACTGGCCCTGAAGTTCCTCCTTGTTTACCCTGGGCAATCCTCATTGGTGTCGTTGTCGCCTGTGCCAAAATAACTTGGCATGTTTTTGGATTTCCGGACTTAATTTGGGTAGTTGAGAGTGCCGTTTGCTATTCTGCATCTGGCAGCAAAATGTCTGGGGTATCCCTGAATACTTGAGTCTTTGGCAGTGAGAGGAGAAAGGAAATGCACTTCGTATGAGATATGCTGATGACACCATAATACTAGCAGAGAACCTCACAGACAACTACTAAGGAAGATCCAAGAAGAAAGTGCAAAGGCAGGCTTACTGTTGAACATAAAGAAAATAAAAACAATGAGCACCAAGGACCTTCACAAGTTCAACCCTAGACAATGAAGAAATAGGAATAATAAAAGCATTCCCATCCCTGGGATCAAACATGGATAGAAATGGGGACTGCAGTCAGGAAATCAGAAGAAGACTAAGAATGGGGAGCATGGCTATGAAAGAACAAGAAAAGTTCCTAAAATGCAAAGATATACAACTCAGCACAAAAGTCAGAATCATACAAGCCATTGTATTCCCTCTTTCCATGGATGGATGTGAGAGCTGGACAGTCAAGAAAGAAGACCGGAGGAAAATCAATGCATTTGAGAGAATGGAGGGCTGGAGAAGAGTGCTGAGGATCCCATCGAGAGCTAAAAGGACAAACAAATGGGTTCTAGAGTAAAACAAGCCAGAGATAGCCCTAGAAGCCAAGATGACAAGACTTAGGCTGTCGTACTTTGGACACATCATGAGAAGGCATGAATCATTGGTAAAAACAGTAATGTTAGGAAAGGTTGGGGGAAGTAGAAAGCGAGGAAGGCCACATGCTAGATGGATGTACTTTATTAAAGAGACCACGAATAAGAGTTTGCAGGAGCTGGGCAAAGCAACAGAGGACAGGGGGCCTGGAGATGTCTCATCCAGAGGGTCACTGCCATGGGTCGAGATTGACACAAAGGCAGCTAACAACAGCAAATGTGTGCAGAGGTACTCTCATCTTTTTATTTTGTGTTCTTCAGACTCAGGCATTTATTATAGGCCTCTTTTTGTTTCGGATTAAAGCCTCATCACTGACAATAAGAACTGTGTGTAGAGAGATCTTGTAATGCCTTTGGGACTAAGGAGATTATCGCACAAGCTAAAATTGCTGGAAAACGCGACTTACCTCTTCCGAATTCAAGTAAAATTTGGGCTGCATCTGGGTCTTATCACGTGGCTTTCCCCCAAAACTACCATCCGAATGCAGCCCGAGTCACTTAACTTGCTCCAGTGTCCAGAAGGCTTCTGAGTTTGAAAAATGGTCAGCAGAGAGAGTTAAGTGACTCGGGCTGCCCTCGGGCTGCATTCGGATGGCAGTTTTGGGAGGAATAGTAATAGCAATAGCAATAGCAATAGCAGCATTATTTATATAATAATAAGAATAAGAATAATAAGAATAATAATGCAGGGATCTGAATAATGCAGGGATCTGGATACAACCTGAATTTTACTTGAATTTGGGAGAGGTAAGGTGCGTTTTTTTATCTTCTGCAATAATCTCTTAAGTGAAAGAAAGAAGTTGGCAGCATTGAGCTTTCATAAGACTAAAGTCTACTTCCTCAGATGCATTTGGGGATGCATTCGGAAGCTCATGCTGCCAACTTCTTTCTTGCAGTTAGTCTCAAAGGTGCTACAAGATCTCTCTACATATTGATCCTACAGACTAACACAGCTATATCTTTGAAGAAGAACTGTGGTTCATATTCCTGATGCTTCTACAGTTTCCAGTTTTTTAGCATCCATGTAAAAATTGCCTTCTCTGTTCCATTCCCTCTCTTTATCCTCTATTTTTTTTTGCTTCCAGGCCAGTCTAACAAATAAAATCATAACAGTAAAAAAACAACAACAAAAAACGCCCAACCTTGGTCCAGTAGCTGGATGAACTCTGTTTCAAAGGTTAATGTGAAAATCTGGAGCAGATTACCAAAAAATTTACTTACAACCCAATTAAAACTCCCTGAATTCTTTTTCTTTTTCTTTTTTGTGGGGATGCTGGTTGTGGCTGTAAATTAATTTAAAATGTCAAGCTTTGGTTTTGGTTTTTGTGTGGTGTGTGGGGTTCCTTCCCCCCCCCCCTTTTCTTTTTGCTTGAGAAATCCAATAAGAAGCGGAGCCAGCGGAGCAATCTGCAAACTGTCTGGCATGGAGGAAAGTGTGTCTTTTCAATTGGTGAGGGGGAGAAAATATGGGCCTTAACTGGAACCATATGGCAGCGCACTTGAGAGAAATCTGCTGAAATGGAAAGGGAGAGAGGAAACGGAAGAAGGGGGGCATGATGTGCGCCAGGCAGAGGCAACAGGCAGGCATCATTGCACATGAATTGGGAGTAAGGAAGGATGGAGGGTCTCCGAACGAAAGGATGAGGGAGACAGGTGCTGGTCTCCAGTGCCTAGGAAGGAAGGGTCCGGATGTGGGAGAAAAGCACAGCAGCAAAAAACGAAGCCCAAGCAGCACCTTGGTCCACGTATCAACTCCTTGCAAATAAGTTTTGCAAGGAGCAGTGCAAAATGAAGAGGACAGAAGGAGAGTCTGTGTGTGTGTCCATTTAGGATATAGATCCTCAAGAGTTTCGTCCTCATGCAAGGATGAATGATAATGGTCATTTGCTTCCCGCTGTGGGAGAAAACAAACATTCCTCCATGGCATTTGCCCCATATTCAAGAGAACTGAAGTCTTGCAGAGGAATTATTCTGTATTAGAAACAGGGGGTTTTTTTTTGCATAAAAATGTGTTTTTCTGTATAGAAAAAGATGGGTTTCTGCTCAGGAAGCAGTGTGCTATGCGCAGAAAAAGGACTTTTTTTGTGCAATCCCCCCCATATTTTTTTATGTAGAATAATTGTACCCCAACACTTTAGGACATTCAGATAGGGGGAGAAAATTGTACAAGATCCTTCACACACTATTATTTTTTTCTTATGGGGATTTCCTGAGCCCCATTCTTTTTTCTACTTGGAAACGTATAATAACAAATATTCTTTCTAACCCTACTATGTATACATGCTTGGGCATCAGTGGCTCTTTTGTACCCCCACCCCACCCCAGAAGAAAGACTGTCTACCTAACTACTTATCTACTTCCAACCTTCCACTTTGCTTTCCAGTAAAAAGTCCCTGGTTTTCTTCTATTCTTTCCTGTTCTTAACCCAGCCAGATCGTGGAGTTTTGCACTTCGGTTGGGGCACAGCAGCCTTGATTTTGTGCCTGCAACTCTACACTGGCTTTTCATAACTGTATTCCTTCTGGATATGCCACTGCCCATTGTAAGGCTCACTGTGTTTGTGTTTTCCATGATCTCTTCATGCTTGATCACTTCAAAACTAGTCTGCCTTTGAGGTCCCTCAAGGCTGTGTTGATCATTGATGGTCAATTTAATATACGCAAGTCAAAGTGGATGGTGCTTGTGAGCCATGATTTGAAGCATCTAGGAATTGTTTGCATGTGGGAATTGATGCTGACCTTTAAACAAGGATCGTTGGGGGAGTTAAATTGGTGATTGTAAACTGTAGCTTTGTGGTCATACACACTTAACACACAGAAGGGCCTAGGTTCAATAATAATAATAATAATAATAATAATAATAACAACAACAACAACAATAATAATAATGTGTATAACACCCTTTCCACCAAAGGGTGGAACACCAAATGTAGACAATCTAAAACAAGGACAATAAGACATAACTCTATAAATATACAGGAATCAATTTCCAGCATCTCCAGTGAAAATGATCTTGGGTAACCTGAAATGTGAAACCTTGGGAAAACACTGGCAGTCAAAGTAGATTGTACTCAACCAAGCAATGCTCTGAATTGTTATATATATTATGTGTACCTATTGATTATATTTATATCCAATGAGCTCAAGACCCAAGATCAACCAGTGAGCTTTATGACCAAGTGGGGATTTGGACATGCGTTTTCTCAGTCCTAATTCAACACTTTAAACCGCTGCACCTCACTGCCCCTAGGGTGGTCATGTGTATATATATATATATATATATATATATATATATATATATGTTAAGATTGTTGCTGGAAAATCTACTTGCTTTGCATATTCGAGTCTGCTGGTTCAACACTCAGCCTCCTGACTTTAATCAAATGAATATTGGGTTGTATGAGAAGGATCCCTACTCTGATTCAGAGTATACAAGTGTTGTAGTGATAAAGCCTGATGCGCAAGCAATCATCATGATGGTTCTCATAATCCGTCTTGTTCCATCTTTATATAGATATATCTGTGTGCAGGCAGAATTCCCAATAAGTTGTTGTTCCCAGGAGGCCTCATCACACACATATACACAGCTACAATAAGGACTGATACTAACCTTAGAGGGAACAGAGAAGCCTGAAGGTGATGAGAGGTGACACTAGTGTGCAAACATACGGAAAAGTCCTTGTGTTTCATACACACCCGAATCCTGGCTCTGCTACACCCCTGGGGGACACAATTGGCATAGATCAGGAGTGGGCAGCATTCATCCCACAGGCTACATGCAGCTCCTGGATTCCAGGAGCTCCTCAGTCTCCAATTTTGTAAAACATTGGCATGATTTTCAGGCAATTTGTGCTTGAAAACCATGAAGACTATCCCCTAGCCATGTGAAAACATGCAAAAACACCCTCACCCCATCCACCCAACCCCCCAGAACCTGCCATTGCCCTCATTTCCTCTATCTCTCTGGCTTTTCTTCGCAAACGAAGATTCAGGAAGGGCTCATCCCACGCTTTTTGCAAGCGTGCTGATGACTAAAAAGGCCAATCCGAGATCAACAAGTCCGGTTTCAGAAAGCACAGCAGAAGATCTCCTTGGGTGATGTCTCTGGGTTGTGATTCTTTCTGCATTGTCGTTTCTCTTCGAGACTTGTTCGGCGTGACTTCTCAAATAAGGCTGCAGCATTGTGGATAGTGCGTCTCCATGCCTCCCGATGTGAGGCCAGGGTGGACCATTGTTGGTGATCAATTTGGCCGAGCCTGAGATGTTGTTTCAGGGAGTCCTTGTATCATTTCCTCTATAGTCCCTCTCAAAATGGCACCATGAAGTGATACAATGTCCTTTCCGGATCACCATTTTGAAAGCAAACAAAGAGGAAAACAGGTAATTGGGCTTGTTATGTATATTGAAAGGTATGGCCTGCAGGGTGGCCAGATAGTGGGGGGGGGGTGAAATTGGCCCCTGGCCCTTCCATTTATTTGCCCATCTGTGGCACAGATGGAGCACTGATGTGACTAGGTAATAAGGCAGCTTCTCCTCATCAGTGTTTGAAATGGCCTCTACAGAAGCTTGACGAATAAAGTGCAATTGCTTCTGTCTTCCTCCATCTTGGGTGCAGTGCCCTTTTCTGACCATAATTTTATTGCACTTTCAATAAATGTGAACTTTATAGTGACCATTGCTGTACTGAGGTTTTTTTTTTTTAATGATTATCTCCCTCTTCTCTCTCTCTCTCTCTATCTCTCTCTCTCACACACACTGCCCATTACTTCTGCAGTTCACAATGAAAGATGCCCCTGCCCTGTCAACCCAAATGGCCAGTTTCTATCACAAATGAACAGCATAAATCAGGATCTGGTGTAGGGATGTAAATCCTTGATTATTTCATCCTAGCATGGAAGGTCAAATAATGGCTGTAGTGTTTTTTTCTCCACTGGGGGAGAAAAAATGAATACTTCTCTGACGTATTCTCCCTGTATTCAAACATCCTGAAACATTGCAAAGGAATTACTCAGTGGAGAAAAACAGGCGGAGTGGGGGGTTTGCGCAAGAAAAAGTTTGTGGGTTTGTTGTTGTTCTTTTGCATAGAAAACAGGTTTTTGGTGTGCAAAATACCCATACGCATTTCTCCACAGAATAATTCCTCCATAGCACTTCAGGGCATTTGAATATTGGCGAAAGTTGGTAAAATTTGCTCTTTGCTATTTATTCTTCCTGACTGGGTTTTCTGATTGCCAGGGAGCCCATTTTTTGACCTGGAAGTGAATACTTATGAATATTCTTTCCATCCCTGGTATGGTACCAGGGGGGAAAAAAGCCACCAAGGAATGCTGTAGCTGAATATGTACTGTATATACTCATGTATAAGTCTAGAAATTTTAGTCAAAAAATTGGGAAAAAAACCCAAAAAATTAATTGACTTATCCACATATAGTTGATGTAAGTACTATACTTAAACTCTTATTAAAAAGGAACCATCCCCTGGTGAAAGGCAAGAGTGAAATCTGTCCTGAAAGCACAGAACCCCCCCAAAACCCCATCGCATCTTTTCAGCCTTTAGGGTGAGCAAAAACAGTTATGCCTGCTGGAATTTTTAACGTTCTTTGGCATTTTCTTCCTTTGCTTAATCCTTTAGATCTTTTGTTACATGCCTCCAAATTTTACCCTCAACTTATCTTCAGGTCATAGCAAAATCCATAATTTTGACCCCCAAATTTGACTTATACATGAGGTTGACTTATAGTCGAGTATATACGGTATGTTCTGTGTGTGTATCACACCCACCCACACCATACAGCAAAGGCAACTTTATACTTTATAAACTTTATACATTATACAACTTTATAAAGAAACCAGACACCTCTTCGCATCACAGAATTAAAGTGCTATGATTCCACTTTAACTGTCATGGTTCCATCCTGTGGAATCCTATTTGTAGTTTATAGAGCTCTGAATTCCCAACCAGAGAGCTCTAGTGCCTCACCAAACTACAAGCCCCAACATTTCATAGGATGTAGCTGTAGCAGCAGTTAAAGTAGCATCAGAGTGTTATAATTGTGTAGTGAGCAAGGAGAAAGAGACAGACACAGAGCCACTCATACACCTCCTACCAAGAATACAGTGGACCATGGAGGAGAGTTTGGCTTGTACTACTGCCCTTCTGTCATATTGGAGCATTAGCCTCCTGCCGTATTGAAGACTCAGTCCCAAGGACTCATGCCAATCTCTCTCGCTCAGCTGCCAAATCTTGTGAGAAGATGCCGAGTGTCACTCGGTGTGCTTGCTTTGGAGCTAGTGATTCCCAGGAAGAGACAGAAGGACCCCGAGTCAAAGTTTTTCCATTGGCACCCTCCTTCCCTCTCATGGCTCCCCTCTCTCTGGCTCTCCTCCCTCTCTATGAGGAAAAACCCAGCTCCACTGCTCTGTCTTCTGCCTGCCGACATGTGTTCCCCATTAGAGCTTAATTTCAGAAGATTTACAACACATTAAGTAATTTGTAGGTTATTTCAACTTTAATCTGCTGAAGTCGAGAAAAATCAAGATTAAATTCAAAACACACGGTTCTTCAAAGAGCCAGGGATTGGAGGGGAGGGAGGTGGTTTGCTGGTCCTCAGCAGCCACCCGTTGTTCACATCTGTCCCAGGACTTGGCAAGTGATGCTGTGGGGTGGGAAGCTGGGGCTGCCAGGCGGAAGAGAAGATGGGGCCGTGGCTTGCTGGTTGAGGGTCTGTCTCCTTTGCACTCAGAGGCTCCAAATGCCACCCCCAGAAGCATCTCCACTTTGGCAAAGCAAAAGAAAATCAAGTTGCAAGTCACAGAGACAGTTGCTCTCTTCTGGTGAGCCTGGAGGACTTTTCATATCAGGCCAAAGTTGGGGTCCCAGGCTGCTGATCCCTGGAGAATTCCTGGCAAAGAAAGAAACCCATGTAGATGATGGACACAAATATGGTGCCAGTCACTGGCGTAGCTTCTGTGCCCTTAATGGTTGTGTAGAGAGTGAATTTCAGCATGTGTTGTTATCTGGTTGCATGGCAAACAGCACTTGCTGAAATTGCCTCTTGCTGTCTTGAGTTTTCATAGAATCCTAGAGTTGGAAGAGATCTCAAGGGCCATCCAGTCCAACCCCATTCTGCAATCCAGGAGCACAGAATCAAAGCACCCCTGACGGATGGCCATCCAGGCTCTGTTTAAAAACCTCCAAAGAAGGAGACCCCTCCATACTCTGAGGGAGTGGAAGTTCTCAGTCTGACAACCCTAGATGACATGTGAAGTATTGGAGTAGAGAACGTTGGCTTTTGTTGTTACTTGTGATTTAATTGACTTTAGCTTATGGTAAGCCTTGCGATTGAGAGACTAATCCGACCCTGTAAAAAGACAGTTCCTTATCTTCTGTGGCAAGCTCCCTCAATCTGTGTGCTGGACTACAACTCCCATCATTCCGCAGCCAACACGGCCATTGTCCTTGCTGGCTGGAGATGATATAGTCCAAAACATCTGGAGAAACCTGGGTTGGGGAAGTCTGTTCTGTGCCCCAAGGAAGTGCAGTCTTTAAAAACTATTTCCCATAAAGATAGCGCACATTTACCAGTCCCACAGTTATGTCAAATACACCGGGTGGAGATGCTTCCATACTTATATTATGTACGCTTGGGTCTTTTTTATATATTGGTGCATGTGCTAGATGCTAGAAGTCACATATAGTTCCCAAAACTTGGGAATGTTACTTTTCTGTAACTGCAGAAATGTTATTGGAAACTAGGGGATTGCAGAATCCCCTAGCTGCAGGGGGGTGCTGGGTTTTGTAGTCCCAAAAAGGAACTTTGCCATAACAGATCCTTGGTCAGGGATGGGGAACCAGCGGACCCTTGGAAGTCAAATGATAGCTCTCATTTGTCTCTGCCCTGTTGCTATGCTGGATTAAGGGGATACAGGTTCTAATCCAACAATTTCAAGAGCCTAGGCAAGAAGATCACTTCGCCTCCTAGGCATGCTGGAAATGACTCATCACCACTTCCAGCTACCGTTTTATTGGATTTTTAGCCAATTTCAGCCTTTTTTCCATTTAAGGAGGCATTGGGGCCTCTAGGAAGTTGGGCAAGTGAAATGTTTGCATGCAGTTTTGGATGGTTTGGTCCCATTTGGGATGAAAAATCTCCCCAAAATAGGCTCGGTGATTTGTTGTTGTTGTTGCTATTATTATTATTATTATTATTATTATTATTATTATTATTATTATTATTATGGATTTGGGGCCATACACAACCTATGGGAGCACTTTCCTCAGCCTTCTTCTTGATGGTCACAGGTTCCCCACCTGTGAAGAAACATATCCCAAACCTGAGTTTAGGAAACACCTAATTCTTCTTCATGGTCTCTGAGCGTCAAACACATAGATCTTGTACTTGCCCAGAAACACACCTCTCTGAAGAACAAAAGCAAAATAACATAGCATGCAAGCGCAGGCATGGTGGAAGGGGTGGTTATGTGGTTTCTGCCAAAATTTACTCTGCTGTGAAATATTCTGAGGTGTTTCTGAGCAAGGGTATGTGTGAGACCCATTTGTGTGTGTTCACATAGAGAAGCAACCTCTCTGTACAAATACCCCACTGTAATCTTGTATAGTAATAGTAGAATTAGTTTTTTGTGGGTTTTTCGGGCTGTGTGGCCATGTTCTAGAAGAGTTTCTTTCTGACGTTTCGCCAGCATCTGTGGCTGGCAATTTCAGAGAAACATAGCAGAATTGTGTCTCCAGTGCTGGTTCTTGGGTAGCCAATGAAGCTGTTTTGGATAGAGTAGGTTTTAGCAGATGTGAAGAGAGGTTTGCAAGAATGTAAAAACTCTCATCTAGGAAAGCGGAGAGGCTAGGACTTCCCAGTGAGGAAGGAGTAGTGTGCACAGTGGACATGGCCTGCTGGCTTGAATGTGGAGGAATGGAATCAGAGCCATGGGATGGAGCGTCTTGGAGAAGAGCATGGCTGGCTATACGCAGCAACATTTTTGCAGGCCCTGTTTGACAGAACAAATGGTTGAATTCAAGTTGCTTCCTCCCATCTGCCTTTTCTCCCCCATCCTTTTTCCACACTCACTTTCTCTTTGATAATGGAAGAAACAACAAGGGCAGAGGCTTCAGTACCGCCCCCAGCATGCCCTTTTTTCCCATGCTACTAATTCTATGATTCTTCCATGGCTGAGTGACATGGGAAGAAAGGGACACCCGGGGGGGGGGGGGACTGACAATTCCCTCAATTTTCACTCCATTTCTCATCTCGCTCCCTTTGCTCTCCTTATTTTTTCCTGTTTCTTTCTTCCCACCAGTTGCACAAATCATAGACTCACAGAATCCAACCCTCTGAATGTTTCCAAAAGATTTGTGTGAAAACGTGTATACACTGATGTGTACGCAGTTGAAACATCCATTTTGCATGCCATTTTTCTTCATACAATCCATTTTTGTATGTCATTTCCACTCTGATCTGTACATTTTGAGTTCCTCTGGTGTACACATTTTTTGGTAGACACAGCCATAGCTGTGTTGATCTGTTACAGCATAAAAATATATAAAAGAATCACATAGCACTGTTAGGACTAACTGAGAAAAAAATTCTAACATAAGCTTTCATGGACTCCAACCCATTTCATCAGATGTGTGAAACAGACTCATGGTCACACAAGCTTATGTTAGAAATTTCTTATTCCTCAGTAAGCCTTCAAAATGCTATAGGAGTCCTTTATATTTTTGCGTACATTTCTTGGGAGCCAGTGGTCTGGAAGTTGGATTAGGACTCAAGAACACCAAGGTTTGAATCCCCACTCAACCATGGAAACCCACTGGGGGACCTTGGGCAAGTCACACATTCTCAGCCTCAGAGGAAGGCAGTGGCAAACCCCTTCTGAAGAAATCTTGCCGAGAAAGCCCTAAGACAAGGTCTCCATAAGTTGAGGTTGACTAGAAGGCAGAAAACAACTCATTCATTCAGCACAGTGGTTCCCAAACTTTAATCCTCTTGGTGTTTTGGACTTCCATTCCCAGAAGGTCCAACCAACTTGGCCAACAGCCAGGAATTCAGGGAAACAAAATCCAAAACACTTGGAAGGCCACTGTTTGGGAACCACTGACTTAGTGCCTATATTGAAGTATGTTGGCATTTCAGATCTCATTTTGGCTAAGCAATGTAAGTTAAGCAAGCTAACATTAAAACTCAGTGGGTACTTATTGCTCTAACTGGCCAGGGATGGGAAGGATGAGTTCCAAGTTAGATGCCTGCATGCCAGAAGGCCCAAGTCGGTTGCCAGCAGTTAAACAACTTGGTTCAGCAAAGAGGTTTGGCTGGGTTGGTTTGGGCCAGCTGTTGAAGACTGTGGCAAAATTGTCTTGGCTTCTCTAGTGAACATTCCCCCCCCCCCCCCACATGCATAGTACAAGGAGAGGCAGAGGGGACTTCCGAAAAGACGGTGACATTTTTCCCCCCTTTGTGCCATGCCGCAATGCAAGGGTCACCGGGCAGGGCTGGGAGACGAGCGCTTTCCCTGCCGGGTTTGGCAACCGTGGCGGCTGGGCACGCGGATTCATTGGAGCGTGCCAGGCAGGTAGCGCCGAGCGTTGCCCTGTTTCTCCTTGGTTGTCTGCTAATCTCCAAGTCCTGGATCACGGCTTCCCATGTGCCGGGGATGGAGGAGACCCTATGAAAATGATGATATGTGACAATCAGTCACAGCAATTAGTGTTTTGGTTAACAGGCCTTTTTTGTTTTCTCTCACCCAGACAGAATGTCACAAATAAATCCTCGCCTGCATTTGCATATTAATTGGATCGGAGACGTCAAGCATCTTTCATTAAAGAAAATGATCTGCATATTTGGAGACATAAAATAGTTATTTTGATGGGTTTTTTCTCCCCCCGTAAGATCAGGGGGTGGGGGAGGAAGGTGATGGGAGCAGTGGAAATTGAGGTAGAGCGAAGGCAGAAAAAATCATCTTGGTGAGCTTAACCCCTCACGGCCTGGCGCAAACCCACCACTGGGCAAGGAAGCATCCAAATAAATAAATAAAGCAGGCTTACTCACTGGGGAGTTCTGCACATGTGTTTTACTTTGCAAGAGGCCCACTTGGCATGGAGAAGGCCCTTCCTAACAGGCACAAACCTTGGGCTCTCCAGGAGTGGTTTAAAGCCACAGTAGGATGGATGATGTGCAGTGATTCAGGAGTTGCCATTCACAATTCTTCTGAACGGTGTGACAAGTACAGATAAATTACCACTGCTGGAGGAAAGAAGGTCCTTACCCTGTATAGCTTGGATGGCCACAAGTGATACTGTCCACAAAGGTAGTGATTTGCTCATCCAGAAGCAGCAGCAATGCTGGCAGTCTTGGCCGTGGTTGCCCCCAAGTGAAGAATACAAACAGATTCACTTCACTAGTGCTATGCTGCATTTTGCTCCCTCATCCAGCAGCCTTGTTGAGCTGTCGGTGCTGTTAGACAAGATGTGGGCAAATTATGGCCGGCATGTATTCCCTGAACCCTACTTTTGTGGCTCTGAAGCCACCCAACAGTCCCCCAAAGCCACCCACCACTCCAATTATATATATTATATATATTATATATTATATATATATATATGGAGTGGTGGGTGGCTCCTGCCAATCAGTGTAGATAGTACTGAGTTAAATGGAACTGTGGTTTGACTTGGTATAGGGCTGCTTCTTATTTTCCTACTTAAATCACTTGTTTCTTCTGACCACATGGACTAGAATCTTTATTTTGGGAGCTTGGTGGATAGAAAATAAAGACACACTTTTCCCATCCCTATGCTACATGGTCCAACGGTCTGAGAGCACAAGTCAACTTCCTATGTTTACTATGCTTGGTGATCTCATGTCGTGGACAGGCAGTGAGAGTAGAGGGTTGTTACCAAGATGCCTGTCAATATTTGTGAAATGTATGCTTGTTTTGCACAATTGTGCACTCGACCTGTGCTATCACAGCACTGGATTTGGAGCTCGGAGACAGTGAGGCTCAAATATCTACCACAGCTGAGCGACACTGTAGAAATTTGGCTTCCATTTTGGGTGCTGGGGAGCACAAATCTCTGGAAAGTTGTCTGCGTGATTGAAGGCAGCTGATGACAGCGCTGCATTCCTGGCATGCGATCTCCAGAAGAGATCCCTCCCTTGACCAAAGGCCTTTGCTTTCTGACAAACTTTGCCAGTTTTGTCTTAAGAAACCACCGTGCGCACTTAGATATTACTGGGGTGTTTCGTCCTATCTGCGGCTCCCCCATTCCTCACTTTTAACTCCTGAGTTGGAAATAGATATCTATATATCTATAATTTTTCCTTCTGTCCGATCCTGGAAAGGCCATGGTATCCAGGGAACATTATCACACACCCTCGAAATAACCCAGAAAGCTGCCAATCCCTTATTAGGGAATGAATCCCCGTCAGCCGAGGAATGGGAAGGCACAATTTATTGACAGGCTGGTGTGACTGTCGGCAGCTCCCCTGGCTCCTTGAGTCGTGCCAACAGCCCAGCAGCCATCTCTGGAATGAAGGAGGGAGCCTTCTGATTCTGCCACGTTTCAAGGTACCCTTTCCTCCGCTGCTGGTGTTTACACGGGATTTGACAAACGTGACTCCTTGTTGGAGGGCTTCTCCCAGCATTTCTTCAGTCACGCCTTGCACCCCATGGCTCTTTTGTGTGTGTTCTTTGCTGTCATGTGGTCTATTTTGAGTTTATAATCTCACCCTTCTCCCATGTACACTTATTTTCCACCTAGGTGCAGGGCGGCATCCAATATGCCTATTGCCTTTCCCCCATTTCAAAACTTCCTAGGCGCCAAAAGGTTTCTTAGCTGCCTTGTTGCTGTTATTATGTGCCTTAGAGCCAACTACAGCTTGGGGTTTTCTGTGCAGGATTGATTCAGAGCAGTATGTGGAGAGATCTTGTGACACCTTTGAGACATACTGAAAGAAAGAAGTTGGCAGCATGAGCTTTCATAGACTTCAGTGTACTTTCTCAAATGCTTATACTGAGGTATATCTATCTGAGGAAGTAGTAGAGTGAAGTCTAGGAAAACTCATGCTGCCAACATCTTTATTTCAGTTAGTCTCAAAGGTGCTACAAGATCTCTCTACATACTGATTCTACAGACTAACACAACTATATCTTTGATTCAAAGGAGGTTTGCCATGGCCTTCCTCTAAGGCTGAGAGAGTTGGACTTACTCAGAGTCACCCAGTGGTGAACAGGAGTTCAAATCCTGTTCTCCCAGAATACTAGTCCATACCAGACTGTATTACATTGCCTTACTTATCAGGTGCCTATAGGGCACAATGATGTGATAAAAGTGTCAGGATGTCCTACAAATATTATGGTGTTTGTGATGGTGCATGGCTCACATTCCCAGCCCAGCTTTTATTCATTCTTGGCCTTTGTCCATTCCCTATAAAACTGATTAGTGCTTTTTAATACAGGTTGTTGTTAATGTGCCGTCAAGTCGACTCTGACTTAGGATGACCCTCTCCTAGGGTTTTTGTGGCAAGATTTCTTTAGAGGGGATTTGCCTTTGCCTTGCTCTGAGGCTGGGAGAGTAAGACTTGCCCAAAGTCCCCCAATGGGTTTCCATGGCTGAGCATGGAATTCAAACCTGGCCTCCAAAAGTCCTAGTCCAGTACTCAAACTGTTGCACCACATTGGTTTTCAAGCTGTGTTTTACTAGTCTTTTCTCTCTCTGTGTGCATATGGTGGTTGTAGCAGCTTCTCCTCCTGACATCTCCAGCAGATTTTTATCGCTTTTAGCTCTGGTATTGAAATGGAAGATACTTGTAGGAGTTTCTGTACAAAGATACATGAATGTGGAGAGCCATGCAAGATGATGTGTTGTAAGAGAGAATGAGGTGGCAGTTAGAGTAGCCTTTCCTTCAGGCCAAGACTGGAGAGGCCCAGGTTCTAATCCTCTCTCAGCCATGAGATGCACCGTGTGATGTGACCTTTGGCCCATCAATATCTCTGGGTCTGAATGGACTCCCAAGGTTTTCATGGGGATAAAACAGGGAAGGATGGACCACTGTAGATGCCATCTTGAGCTCCTTTGAATATACATGAAACATAATCATAAAGTCATTGGTACTCATGATAGTTCAGTAGACTCTCCAGGCTCAGAGGCTCTCTATTTGTTCATACCCATTTGGGGGGAAGACAGGGCAGGGCAGGGACATTACCTTTGTGCAAAGGCTATCTTAGGAAACTAGATGGATTTGGGGGTCTGATCTAGCAGGACTCTTTTTTTGTGTGTGTTTAAAAAGTCCCTTTCCCTTGACCCACAGAAGCTTCATGGAGATACAAGACCATGTCCAGGCAACCCTAACTTTGGGATCTGCAATGCATTTAATACCTGTGAACGTTTCAGCTTCATTGATGTCTCTTTTCACTGTCCTTTCATTGTCCCTGTGTTACAGCAGCCATTCTCAGATGTCTGCTCACCATCCAGATGTCTTTGCTTAAAATTCCATGCTGTGTGGAGTGATGGGAGATGCAGTCCAATGCTGGATTAGGGATGGCTGCACAATGGGCTGACTCTGGGGTAACATGGGCTCTCCTTTCCATGGCTGGGGTTTTCTAACACAAATGCAAAGGCAATGGGTCATGAACCAGTGACTGAGTGAGATATAAGGCTGGGATTTAATCTATGCACTTTCCTACTATCTTGGGTTAAAGGAAAGATTTGCATGGACTAAATTTCACTAGCCATGGTAGCCTTCTTGCACTGTTCAGATAGGACACGGATGGAGACCGATAATGGGAAACAGATCTTCGGAATCCAAATGAATTAACACTCACAGCCTCATTTGGACAGTGATAGGCAAATATTCCCACAGTGGAAAAAGCTGGTCTAATGGATAAGTATAGCTACCATTTTTATTTACTTCATGTATTTATTTATTAACCTAAAAAAATCTATTGGTCTCCTTTTATGATGAAAACCCTCTGGCAGTGGATTCCAATAATTGATGAAACATCAATAATATAAAACTTCAAAATAGCATTAATAATGAACGTGAAACAGCAATTTAATATTAGAGCATCCTGCATAATACACATATTTAATCCAATAATGGCTACATCAAGCATCATTACCAAGGAGCAGCTGGGGGGGGGATCAGTTTCAGAGAGAGCCATCAGAAATGGATATAATTTTTAAGGCTCTCTGGAAGATTTGTAAGGACTCACCTTGAGCATTAGATCGTCCATAGACTCCCCCACTTCATGCCTAGAAAAGACTGGTTGGCATCAAAGGGAATTAAGTTCAGCATGGGCAGCTGTGGCCCTCCAAGTCCTTTTGGAGTGCAGTTCCCATAATCCCTATTGCCTTAGCTGCCTTAGGGCTGATGGAAGTTCTTGGCCAAAAACATCCATGAGGTCCACAGTTGCCTATCCCTCCCTATGTTAGTCCTGACTAAGGACTTTACCGCATGGCTAATAAAGCGTTTTACCTGAATCAAATTTAATTTTAAATCAGGTTGCATCCGGACCCTTTCACAAAGATTTTGCTGCCAAAATCACCACCCAAAGGCAGCCCGGGTCCATCCCTGCTTCATGGAGCACTCCGGCGGCCATTTTTCAAGCCGGAAAACTCCCGTTTTCGAATGGACCCAGGCTGCATTCAGGCAGTGATTTCAGTAACAAAATCCGGATGCAGCCCAATTTAAAATTAAATTTGATGCCGGTAAAGTGCTTTATTTTAGCTGTGATAAGCCTCTAACTTAAGTCCCATTGATTTTATTGGGCGTAGTGTAAGCATGGCTGACTTTTATGGTCATTGGTGAGAAAGGTGCTTGTGAAGTTTTCCCTTTCCACATCCTCAGGATGGGTTGCAGTGCTGCATTTTAGTCAAGGAACTGACATCATATCACCTCCAGTTGCTATTTTGGCTGACAACTGATCAATTTATTTTGCTTGGGAAAGGTTGGACGTCTCAGGGGGAGGTATAAACTACTGCATCTGTAGCCAGTTTTGGTTCAGACTGCCCAGTTTTGGAAATGGCTTTAAAACAGCACAAAATGTAACTCATTTTAAAGTTTTGGGTGCTCCAGAGGCAATTTGGGGCCACACATTAGTGCTTGCCTCTACTCCATCCAAAGGAAGTCACTTTGCAAGTGGAGTGGGACAAGGGAAGACTCCCAAGGGCATTGATGCCTCCATCAAGTTGGAAGATAAGCAAGATGCCTGCTGTTGCCTGACTGAGAAGGAAACAGGCCAGAACATTAGACTAGTTGGTGTTTCAGGTGGAGCCATTCTGGAAAATCGCTTTCTTTCTTTTTCTCCGTCCTTGGTTGAAGCTGCGCATGGAGGCCCTCCATGCTTTGCCACAAGCCAGAGCCCCAAGCGAGTGGAGAGGATGCTGGTGATTTGTGGTATGCTTGGCTTTGGATGGACAGAAGCTAAAAATGGCCTCCCTTTTGTGAACGCACCACTTTTCACTTAGCAGCTAGCCGGCACTATCAATCATGCACCCGCACCATCAGGAAATGATTCCCAATCAATTATATTGCTCTTTACCTATTTCCTGTGTAAATCACTTAAGTTTGTGTTTTTTTTTAACGGCAAATGCAAAAGGAAATGAGGGATTGGAGACATCACTCCCTCAGCTTCCTTTGCCACAGTTTACTGAATCAGAAAGAGCTGCTGAAACTTATTGGAGCCAGCCATGCATCTCAGGCCAACACAGGATCCTCTGCACTGTAGCAGAAGGGGAGCGCCTGGAATATACCCCTGCGAGATATCTCTCTTGCGATCCAAAGTATGAGGCTTGCTCTTGAATGGGCAACTAAGAGCCATTAGACTCCCAGTGAAGTTAAAAGACAGCTAGAATTGGTTTGTTGATCTGGATCAACACAGCCATCTGCATATCTGAACTATTGCTGACAATGTGGTGTTCTCAATGCGCTCCTGTACCAACCTCTATATCATTGCTTTCTGCCTTAATCCTGATGTCATGTGAGTGGAAAACAATCACAGAACAAGTTGGAAATGAATAGGTCTCCAGGCTGAAGGGGAAAGCAAAGCTCCCACACAAGTTCAGGCTTATCTTTTAGCAAGGAAGAAGGAATTTTCTAATATATGGTGGCAGATTCCCACCCATCTGTAGAGGGGAAGGTCCAATGGCGTAATGCATGCAAGTCCATGGGTTAAGACTCCAGGTTAGAACAGCTATAAGGGACTGTAAATATTTATGGTCTGCCAGGTTGACAATTAGGTAGTGGTGCTTTAGTCTTTCAGGTGCCATGGGACAGTTGCATTAAACTGTCAGCCCACGTATTGCGTTCTTCCTTTCCTTAGAATCAAATTGAGAAGCATGACTGTGTATGTTTCTCCCCATCCTTTGTGTATCTTGCTTAGCAATTAGCAAATCAGTGGCCATCAACGGAGAGAAAAGCTAACTTGGAAACCTTGCAACCCTATTGCCAGCCATCGCAAGACTAGCCGGGATGCATGAGGTAGACCTATGCAAGACCCAAAGTCCTGCAAGAGGAGGGTCCTGGACTCCAGAAAGATCTCAGCTCCTGCAGGAGCACCCAAGGTTCTGGAAATATTGCAATGGCAGGTCAGCTGCTGTGGCGAGGGAAGGGATGTCATTTCTGCCAGCCTGAGCATGCTGGTGGGCTGGAGCAGAAAGAATGGGTACCAGCTGCACTCACAGCAGATATCCTTGCATTTGATGTATGGTAATTTGAAAGCTGCATGTTGGCCCCATTCCTGAAAATACAGGACTTCTTGCGTCTTATTTTAGGCTCACACAGAATAAGCTTTCCAGGCTTTAAATAAAGGACATCCCTTACAGTAATAGACCCTTAGTAAAGGGCCTGAATACCAGATCCTGTCTGATCTTGGAAGATAAGCAGAGTCAGTCCCAGTTAGTACTCAAATGGGAGATTGCCAAGGAGTATCAGGTTCTGTAAGCTAGATTTCAGAGAAAGGTACTTACAAAACCACTTCTGAGTATTCCTTGCCTAAGAAATCCCTATGAAATTCATGAGGTCACTGTAAGTCAACAGGACACACACACAGTAACTGTATATAATACAAGCTTTCCAGCCCTTTAATAAGGTCCATCCTGAGAAACATTTGGCTTAGGCACTTATTCTCATCGATATTGCTTGATGATATTTGTTACCATCCTCACATCTTCAGGCTTTATTCCAAGCTCCCAGTCCTCATGGTGACATGATCTCCTCATTTTCAAGCTGCGTAGACCCTAACCGCTAATCCCTTTTGCTATTGTCTGCAAAGACATTTCCCCCTCTGTTCAACAATGAATGCCGATGGCTATGTTCAGTTTAAAACCAGCTCAGAAGAGGTGGAAGGCAGCTCATTGGAAAGGTTTGGGAGATCGTAAATCAGTGAGCTTGCGTCTACCACTCCCTTGGGGTGGGCAGGGGGGGAGAAGAGTGGTAGAAGGGCAAGTGGAGGGAATCTACCTTCTGCCAAAGCCGCTGGGTAGCAAGCAGGCGGGCGGGCCTCCGATGCCATCCATCCATCTCGGCAGTTATTTTATGGAGTCCTCGGACGTCCGGAGTTCTGCAGTGTTTTGTTAAGCGCCGTAACGCAGAGTTTATTTAATGTGGGTTTAACTGCCTCGCGCTTTTATAAATCAAAATAATTAAAAATAATAAATTTGAAGGTTAAACAACAGCTTGTGTGGTGGCTGGGAGAGAAGGGCCTGAGGAGGAGGGAGGGAGGAGGGAAGGAGAGAGAGAAAGAGAGAGAGAGAAGCTTTCGGGAATTCTACTTTTGAGTTGGAGAGCTTTTCATTTTTTGATATCATAGGACTCGAACAAGGCAGGAGCTGAAGATAGATAGAGGCCAGGCTGTGGGTAGAACTGGTGGCAGGCCCTGCATTGGTAGGTCAGACTTTTGGGCAACTGCCAGGGCCCCAAACAGCCATTCCCCCCCCCCCATTGCAGTGTCCTCTGGACCTTCCTTTGAATCATTTCTTTAGCATTCCAGCTTTTAGTCAGCACCACTGGCTGGGTCTGAGAAGTGGGAACCTCAGCTTAAATGTCCCCATATGCAACGGAGCATGGCTACATCTGGGGCATTTGTGGGGCATTTAAACATTGGCATGCCACCAGGAGCATTGGAGCACTGCAGCGGCTTCTCAATGCAAGCAGCAGGTAAATCTGTTGTTTCAAGGGTAGAGGAGACTGTCCAAGGAAGATTGTTTGGCCGAATGGTTCCAGCTTGATAGTTGGGCCCAGGGTGATCCCTTTGCCCCATTGTTGTTAGTTGCATCGAGTTGGCCTTAACTTATGGTGATGCTCAGGATGAGAGATTTCCAAGAGTCTCTGTTATCGTTAACAGTCCTGCTCTGGTCCTGCAAATTCAGGCTTCCTTGATGGAGCCTATCCACCTGTACAATGGTCTTCCTCCTTTCCTACTGCCTTCAACTTGACCAGGCACTATTGTCTTTTCTAATGAATCATGTGGTCTCGTGATATTTAGACCAAAGTATGATAGCCTCAGTTCAATTCTTTTGGTTCCTAGTGAGAACTGAACCTTGATTTGCCCTCGAATCCATTGATCTATCTTGTTGGCCGTCCACGGTAACCCTCCCCCAGCATCACATTTCAAATGACCCTTGCACCAACACCCACCCAAACTCTGTGCCAAAAACTGGATGGATGGCACTGGTGTCAGGCTCTAAAGGCATGTTTTGGGTAGTGTTGCTAGGGCATCAGACATTGATGCAAAACAGCAAGCTCTTAACTAAAGGTGGTATGCAATGGCTGGGCTTATATGAATTGTAAAAGAGCCGCATGGTATAGTGGTTTACACATTGGATTAAAACTCTGGAGACCAGGGTTTGATTCCTGCTGGGCCATGGAAATCCACTGGGTGACCTTGGGCAAGTCACACTCTCTCAGCTTTGGAGGAAGGTACAGCAAATCCCCTCTGAACAAGTCTTGCAGAGAAAACCCCATGATAGCTTTGCTTTAGGATCACCGTAAGTTGGAAATGACTTGGATGCACACAACAAAATGAGAATCCCATCTCAGGAGAAAGATGGGATATAAGATAGATAGATAGATAGATAGATAGATAGATAATTTAGTCACATTAGTTCAATTTTGTCTACCCTTAAATACTTTCCCAAACTCTGGATCCAGAAAGGATGTGTGTGCTGCGCCTCTCTCTATCTCTCGCTCTCTATGTTAAAAAGTTCTTTTTTTGGTGTCACTTTGATAAGGAATTTGATGACTTTATCAGAAATGCCAATGCCTTATTTAGCAGGGTGAGGCCAGGGCCTTTCAGCTGTGCACAATCTGTTGATAAATGGCAAATGAAAAAAGGGGGGGGAGAGCGGTGTTGGCCAGAAAGCTGAAAAAAAATGAAAAGGGGGGTCACCCAGATTGTGTTTGTACTTCAAGGAAACTGATAACATGACTTTGGCCAGGCTCCAGCTTTCCCTATTTTTATTCATTGAGGGAGGGGGAAATCTTGAAACGTGGGTGGTATGTGAAAGAGAAAATTCCTTTCCCCCATCCCCCCCCCACCAGTTCCTTCCTTTTCCTCTTTTACTTTAGCCCAGTGGTTTTTGTACAGAAAGAAGTGTTTTGTGGGGAGCTGAACAATAATGCTGGTTCCTAATCGATCCATTGGAAATATTCTGAACAATGTGGTAAGATGCAAAAGCCAAGAATGGCAAAACTTGGCATCCAGAAAGGGATACACAAAATTATCGGGGCTTGGAAACATCATTTTTTGTGAATGACAACTCCCAGAATTTCCCATCCGCTGGGGCTGAGAGACTATGGGAGCCGTAGTACCAAAAACAAACAAACAAATAAAAAGCACTTTTCCAGCCTCTGGAAATTGTCAGACAGCTGTCCTTCTGTGTGAGAAGAGGGTAAAGCATTTGCATAGTTTTCTAGTTTAGCCTTATTTTAGGTTAACTTGTGATGGACATGATGAGATTTCAAATCTTGAACAGTGCCCAGAGAGTGAATATTTGTGATTCAGAGACCTTAGCCTTGCAGTAGAGTATCTCCACCTTCAATCCCCAGCATATTCAGTTAACAGAGATTTCAGGTTGCACCACTGGCTGTCTTGGGCTTATGGATCTCAACCCAGTAGAAGGTGGCTACTTATGTTCATGCTAGCATTGGTGTGTGTGTTGGGGGAAGCAAATAAATAAAGTTACTTTATTCCAAAGGGACCAAGGGAAATGCTTCTTCACGCAGCTTGTAATTAGCTTGTGAAAGTCACTGCTGCAGAATATAATGATACCCTGTAGGACAAGAGGATCATCCAGACAGTGAAACAGAAAATAATCCAGGATGAATCTGGGTTGAATCCTTGGTGTTCACACACATCCCAAATGCACTTGATGCACTGGAGGGGGGGGGAGCTGGCAAAAAGAAACACCCCACTTAACCCGGGATATTCAATACTGTTTTTCCTCTGGGTTTTCCTGAAAGATCCACATTGGCAGAAGTGTGAACACGCTTCTGAATCAATTTGAATCACTCTGTATTCAAAGGAAAGGAAGTGGCTCCATTTTATGAAACTAAATGGAAATAAACACATTGGGGCTGACAAACTCAATCATCATGGCCCAGATTTTGCAGGACCTGATCAGGGCTATTGATAATAGGGATCCTGGAGATCTCTCATTCATAGGCTCACCATAAATTGAAGCCAACCTGATGGCACTTAACACAAGTACAACAAGAACATATCCCTGTCAAGTCAGGATTGCACTGAGATTGTTGCCTCACGTTGGGCTTGGGAGTCCAGTGAAGGAACTAGGAACTCTCCTTTCCTCCCCCCTTTTTCCCCCTTTTTCTATTTGCTGCCCCTGTATGAAATTGGGCCATGCGTGGGCTGTTGGGATGAGGGAGGGGGGAAATGGGTCCTTGGGACAGTTTAGCATCTCTGATGAAGCTCACTAATAGGAATCAGTCCTGATTAGGATTAATCCAAGAAGCCCGGAGCTTGGCAGTCTTCAGTAATCTAATAAAAAACAACAACACACAATTCCCAGGGTGGGTTTACTCTGGAGGAGGATTGACTCTGGACGCTGGAGGAGCAGGATTAGCCCAGATGTGGGCAAGGGAGGGCCGGAGTTATGGGGGCGTGGGAGCAAGATAGGCAGCCGGAGTAAATGGAGACGACAAGGTCAGCCGAGGCTTTTCTCCCTCCAGCCCGATTAAAGAACCTGCCCTCCTGGTATTTGAGACTTCAGGGATGTCGCTGGACCAACAGGATATTTATGAATTCCACCAGAGCGCAGGAGAGATTGGAGATGACGGCCTAGGAAGCCATTCCTTGCAGAGTCAGAAAAATAAAATAAAATCCTATCTCTGTGGGAAGAAGATCATTTTTTCCTTCTTTCAGAGGACGCTTGTCAAAGCATCCTTGAAGCTCAGGAGTGGTTGACTCTTGTCAACAATGACCCAGTACCAGGCTGGGCATTACATGGGTGTCCTTGGGCATGGAGGGTGGGCAAGTGGCTCAGGAGCAACAAATTGTGGCTACCTGGCAATTAAACCCAGAAAGGCTCCACAGAAGAGATCTGGGGGGGAGCAGCAAGGCTTGTGAGGTTTGTCATCACTCAGATTGGTTGACAGGGTTACACATTTATCCTGATGCTTGTGAAAAGCTGCCCATTTTCTTTTCCTTGCCTTTTCTGTATCCCACCAGCCTTTCCGTTCCATTCTTACCCCATTTCTGGATTACAAAACCCACCTTCCCCTTTCCCACCTGGAAATATATGTGCCACCTTCTGTGTGTTTTTCAAAACATGCAGAGTTCTGCTCGTGTTTTTACTACATATGAATGTTTACATGCATTTTTCCATTGTCCAAAACCTGTTTGTGCACATTTTTTCAAACATGCCCGTTTTTAGTCATGCACTAAACTTTTCTCAAGTGTACACAGCATTTTCTGTGTAACTATGTTTTTCCTCCAAGCCTTGCAAATGTATGCATCTCCATAGCAAGATGTGCAGGACCTCCATTTGGAAATGAGAACCTTGTTCATTTATTTTCCATCCCTGGTTCTGCATGGTCTTTGTGAAGACCTGACCCTTTCCTTCTTGAATTGATTCCTAGCTGTTGGCTTAGAAAATCTGGCTAAAGTTAGCCTGTTACCCAGTAGCCAATCTCACACTACACTGAGACAGTCTTGAAAATGAAATGTGTCCCTGCCTCATCCTCATATTGATCCATCTTTGGAAACGTGGTATTGTTTCCCTGGCATTGCTTAAAGGTCTGGCAACATGTTGGCAGGCCCCGCTGTGGGATTCCTTCCTAACCGATGACTATGGCATGTGCCACCTTTTACTCTTCAGAAGAAAGTCCTCTCACATCATGTATTTCCTTCTTATTTGAAGACAAATGATCAGGAAAGCTTCCAGGGTGGTTTGGAAGGTATATATGATTTTAAAAAGCCAAACCCACATGTAATAGGTTTATAGAATTGTTGTTATTTTAATGGTAAAAAGTCTAGTCAGAGCCAGTCATCTTGTCTGGGCGCCAACAGTATAACAATGTTGGCTTTAGGTGTCCCCCCCAGGGAAGGAAGTAGTTCCCAAACTTTGGTCTTCCAGGTGTTTTGGACTTCAGCTCCCAGAAGCCCCAGCCAACTTGGCCAACTGTCAGGAATTCTGGGAGGTGATGTCCAAAACATCTGGAGGACCAAAGTTTGGGAATCCCTGAATTAGACGGTCAAGAGGCCACCACTGATTATCTGGTCTTCAACCACACTACCTTGGATAGAAGGGCCCTGTGGAGGAGATGCCCTGAAGATGACTTCAGAAATAACAAATATATTTTAGTTCCATCCAGGACCTCCACTGTATCTGCAGAATCCCACCTGTTTCATCCTCTCTGTCCTCTTGACCTCTGCTAAAAGGGAAAAGAGGATGTCACTGTAAACACCTAAACATAACAGCAGTTTGGGCTGTGCATTGATCCTGTCTGAAGTTGTATTTTATTTGGAGCTTGAAAAGTTTCTTTTTTAGACTGCACCTCCCAGAATCCTCTAGCCAGCATGGGAGAATGACTCAGTGTCTCAGTTCCAACCTCTTCTGGTCCACCCTACATGGATCGTAATTGCCCACCAGGCCATGTTTAGCATTTCCACTTTCAGGTTCTGCCAGAGGAAAGATGCTCTTTTGAAAGAGTCACGTGGTTTTAAAGGTTGCATAACCTTCTACAGATTGGCTACAGCTCAGATTCATTTGTGGTCACATGGGATTTTTACAGGTTATGGCTTGAGGATTGTCCATGCTGGCTGGAGATGATGAGAGTCATAGTCCAACATAGTCCAGTATGATGGGAGTCATAGTCCATCATGTTCCAAGAGCATTTGGGGGGGGGGAAGCTGATTGGAATAGTGTAGCTTGTTGGCTTGGCAGTGGAATGGGTGATGGCAGGGATGGGTGCCTTGGGGGAAGACAGCGGGCTGTAAAATTTCTGCAGAAATAAATAAATAACAAAGGCACTGGTCCCTTCCAGTGCTTATTTGGGGGCGGGGAGGGGGTGGCGTGTATGATTGTCGGCTTGATGAATTCCCCCCGGACGTAATGAGCTGGTTTTCTGCTGTTAATATTGCATCTGCTGATGAAGGCTTCGTTAGGATAATGGAACGAAGCTAAAATATAAATGACTCGCTGTCAAGAAACAGCTTTTGCTTGTGTTCTCTTGACAGTTCCTGGGCCACGGTTCCTGGATGGTGGGGAAACGGTGTGTGTGTAGGGGGGAACGGGCTTCCATGTGTGCACTTTCTGCCGCACACGCATGTTTTATGTTGCCCCTGCAAGCCACCTGTCTAGCCTGTTGCCAGGAGCCGAACGATGGGAAGTGCTTGCTGGCAGATGATCCAGGCCTCTGATGGAATCTGCCACCATTTAACAAAGGGGAACCCAGTTTAGGTTTGGTGCCTTAGCCTAATGATAAATCAGTACAACTGAAATGTTAGTAGAATTCAAGGTTATAGCAGTGTTAGTCTGTAGAAGATCTTGTTGCACCTTTGAGACTACTAAAGAAAGAAGTTGGCAGCATGAGCTTTCATAGGCTTAAGTCTACTTGCTCAGATGCATTTGGTGGAGTGGAAAGACAGGGACAGACTTATATATGCCCTAGGTGTGCCAGAATGTCAATTCGAATTCAAAATCCTTTGTGTATGGATATGAAGTGGCAAGTCCAGTTTTAACTATGGCCGTTTGTGAACAAAGGCATTGTAAACTAGCTTTTGTATGTGGAAATGAAGTGGCAAAGGATACACAAAGGATTTTGAATTCAAATTGACATTCTCACACACCTAGGGCATATAGAAGGCGCTGGTTGACTTAGGACGGCCCCATAAATTCCATAGGGTTTTCTTAGGCAAGGCATACTCAGAGGTGGCTTACCACTGCCTGTCACTGAAATATAGCCTTCAGCACCTGCTACTTTCTGGCAGATGTGTCTTACCATTGCCTTCCTCCAAAATATAGTCTTCAGCTCCTGCTATGCCCTGGCAGTCTCCCATCCAGGTACTAACCTGGGCTGACCGTGCTTAGATTCCAAGATCAGATGAGATCGGTGCCTTCAGGGTGCTTAGACACATTGCAGAGAAATAAAACATCAGCTAGGATGGCAAAGGCCTGAATATGCTTAGATAGCATGGGATGCTCATTGCTGGTGGGGAACATGTAGGGAAGAGGAAGGTAGACCAGGATTGGAATGGACAAGGGCATGGCCAACCTTCTGGGACCCTGAAGAGGAACACCCCATTTTGTTGGAGGACTAGTTATAAACATTGATGCAGATGCTCCTAATAATAATACTTATATTAAGTAGCTTAAAGAGATTTTTTTGTGTCCTTCAGTACAGCCCTCACAGTTAGTAAGTCTTTAGCCTGGAGCCTATCACCTGAAGTGTGTCGAGTGCATTGGGATTCTGCTCCCTCCTTCCTTGGCTTTCTGGCGGCTTCATTACCTTAATCACTGTTGTGGTGAAGTTTCATGCTTCCCTTGACCTCTCTTTTTGGGCCTGGTTATGCTGCTTAACTACAACCGACACTCGTCACCAGTACTATTACCTAGGAAACCCACCACTTTGGCGTTTGCCTTGGCTCTCCCGCTTCGCCACAGTCCTCCTCCTTTCCCCGTGTCCCTTTCTGTTTTATGTATATTTCCCCCATTCCTCCCTCCTTTCCCTCTCTGTCCCCTTTCTTTTTGTCCTTTAACATGGTTTTCCTCAAAAGTTTTTTCATCAATCAAATTCTGGGGAGAAAATAGGCTCCGTCACGCCTGGTCTTTGGGTCGTGTGACACACTCCCGGGGTCCTGACAGCTCCTTAAAAGAGGGACTTGGGACATGGAGGACCAACAGAATGTTTGCCCAGGAAAGGGACGGTTTCCATGACGCTCCCCAGGGACCCCCCACTGTCAGAGGGGCTGACAAGGACCTGGGACTTTGGAAGGGGGGGGGGAAGTTTCTTGCGGGGAGGAGGACTGTGTGCATGTGTCCAGGAAGGGCGAGGAAACAAAACAAAAGAGAAAGATATGTAGCCGACCGAGGTGGTGGGGAGAGCAGAGGGGTGAGGAAGCATGGGACGCCTTGACAGCTGCCCCAGCTCTTGGGAGGTGTCCTCGCTTTGGGGAGTCGGCAGGATAAACAGTCTTGTAGTCAGCTTCCCAATACTGCATAATGAAGGGTCTTATGGGTCCCCCTCCCCTCTAAAAAAAAAAAAAAAACAACGCTCAATTTTTCATCCCTTTTTGAGGCACTTCCTCCAGGAGAGCCACTCACCCCGTCTCGGAGAGAGAGCGTTCCAGGCCCTGGTAGGCACTCCGTTCTTTGGCCCCTTTAATCTCCCATCCCCATTGTGTTACCTCTCCTTAGCTGACTTTTGGGTCTGGAGGATGTATCATTGTCCTCACTTCTTAGCTCTGTCTTGGACCTGAAAGGAGCCCAGTGGAACCTTGCAGAAACTGGCTTTCCCACTGGCTTTTTTTTTTTGGGGGGGGGGGGGAGGTTCGGTGGTTTCATTTAGCAAGATGAGATAGGCTTCATTGAGGTCTTTGCTTAGGAAAGAGTCACTCAACACTGAGCTTGGTGGGACCTTGCCATCTTGAGTGCTGTGAATGGGTTCAGGGTCCTACTTTTTTGCGAGTTCAATTCTGAGGGTCTCCAAGGTTGACTCTGCCTTCCATCCTTTCGTAGGTCAGTAAAATGAGTCCCCAGCTTGTTGGGGGCAATTGGCTTACAGATTGTAAACCGCTTAGAGAGACTGCTGAGTTCAGAATGAAGCAATATAGAAATGTAAATGCTACTGCTATTGCTACTTTGTGTTCCAGCTTCCCTTATACTGTTACATTTGATTCTCTTCCCACATTTCCATCTGTTTTCCATCCCCCTTTCTCTCTTGCACTGCTCCCTCTTTGGTGAGTTACTCTTAGATTTGTTTAGACATCCTACAGGAACAATAGTAGAAGGTCAGGCAAAATTACCAGATTGTAGTCAAAGTAGTTCTGGTGAACATGCAGAGAGAGACACATGGAGATCCCAGTCATCTCTCTCTCTCGCTTCAGCATTGTTTGTTAACCACAGGTACAACTTCGAGCAATGTTATCTTTACTCTGGCTTTATATTCCCCATTCAG
This sequence comes from Phrynosoma blainvillii, assembly GCA_026167975.1. NCBI lineage: Eukaryota > Metazoa > Chordata > Lepidosauria > Squamata > Phrynosomatidae > Phrynosoma > Phrynosoma blainvillii. The sequence continues at coordinate 9,483,010 of JANUYF010000015.1, forward strand.
ACTGGGTCCCCAGAAATCTGGGAAGGAGACCAGCAGGTGAACTTCTTGCAACTGGCTGTGGGTTTAGTCTGTCCCCGTATGTATTCTCTTTCTTTCTGTGAGTGTCTTTGCATACAGGTGCTTTTTTTGTTTTCCAGTTAGTTGTTGAATTCTCTGCTCTTGATAAAGGAGAGTCCAGAGTCAGAGGTGGGCTTTCCAACCTTTTGCCTGGTGCTGTGGGTGTGATTCGGTCATGTTGAAAGAGTATCCCTTATACTTAATGGACCACAGCTCCAGCTGAGAGAGCCAGCTTCTGGTGGGACTGTTCTTAGGACATATCTCTTTGGAAAATGAAGGGAAAAGAATGGTGGACCTTTGTGTTTTGAATTTGAAGTGTTTGTTCTCCCTTCTGTCTAGAATACAAGGCAGGTAGGTAGCAGAAATTGGGGTTTGTGAGTGGTCCACAAGCTTGTCTCCAAGTGATGCAATTCTTTGCAGTTTGAGCTTAACACCACTCCGAAACGGGGCTATAGTCCACAAAAACTTGTGCTAAATTTGCTGGTTTTTAAGGTACCCCTTGATTCATTCTTGTGACCTTTTTGTAAGTCATCCATAGGGACTTTGATGGGTATTCCTATTGTATTCATGTTCTGTTTCGTGACACAGCAGATTGTGAAACTTACTCCCTACCTCCATGTTTTCATCTGCACTTTTTCAAAATACACACGTTTGTGTGTTTTCTCTGGTAGACAGTTATCGTATACGTTTTTCCATTGATTAAAGCGTGCTTGTGCACATTTTTGAACTGCAGGCTTTTTATTTCTACACATTTTTGGAATGTGTGGATAAATTTGTGCACATTTCTCTTCTTCTGGGAAAAAAAAGTCGATCTTGGCACTGTATGGATTTCAGAGATAAGATGTGTTCCTTTCCATTTCCCCAACCTGGGTTTCCCACCATCTTAATATGAATCCCATTAATTTCTTACTCATTCCTGATCACTTGATTTTTTTACTCAGAGTAAACTTTGGTAGAGGATGTGATGAATCTGATGAAAGAGGAATTGAATCCTCTTTTATATAATTCTGTATAATAATAATATATATATTATTCTGAGGACACGCTTTTGCAGTTGCACTTTGGTATGGGTTAGGATTTTCATCAGGTTCTCACCTCATCCCATAATAACTGATAAACCACTTCTTCTGGTCTGTAAAAATTGCTTTTGTGTGCCTGTCAGGGATGGGGAAAATATTTGAAAATATTCAAAAAATATTTTTAAAATGTTTTTCAAGTATTTGTGAAACCCTGACAAGAAAAATCCTGGACTGACAAGAACCATCACAATTCAGGACCTACTCTGTGCAGAATTTGCACATAGTTTTTTTATGCAGTATGTTCTGCATAGGAGACAGCTTTTTCTGCACAGAAAATAATATTTCTACATGGTAATACTGTTTTGTGCACACAAAAAAGCTGTTTTCTGCACAGAAAATGCTGCAGTTGAGGAAATTCCAGAGAAAATGTGAACATAGTAGATTTACATTAAAAGCAGCATTTTCTTCTTAGCTCAAGTGTGTGAATTACAGCCCTATCAGGAACTATCACATAAGTTGCACAATCAGGATACTCTGTGGACCAAAATCCACACAATTCCTAGGGGAACATTTCCGCAAATTTTGAGGATACGCAAGCACCTCCCAAGAGTCCACTTGGACAACCAAGACACAATCTATGGCCTTCTAGATGTTGTTGGACTATAGCTTCTTTCAGCCGTAGCCAATATAACCAAGTGGTGAGGGACCACAGAATCTTAGAGTTGGAAGGAACCACAAGGGCCATCTACTCCAACCCCTTGCCATGCAGGATGATGCGAGCTATGGTCCAACAATACCTTGAGCCCATGATCTCAGATATTGTAATGACTGGTTCCTGTCCCAGCAAGCCAGCGCATTCATCTGAAAAGGTGGGAGGAAAGTTTTGTTGGCTGCAGTTTGGGGCAGAAGCTCCGAGCTTGAGCTGCGTGTGCCTGCTGTTCCTTTAAGATGAGACTGATGGGGGAATTGTACGCAGTGCCAGCTTTCATTCAGCGGCGCCTCCACCACCTTCCCTCCCCCCCCTCCAGAAAGTTTCCTGCCCAATTGTTATGTGCGATCCGATCTGAAAGTTACTCTCTAAGCTTCTTGTCACATTTTGACTTAATGAAGTGCAACTGAAGTGGGAATTGGGGTTCATCACGCCAGTCTCTCTGTACTCCCTTGTTGTCAGAAAACAGGGGCGGTTGGGGACCGTAATGCAACGCTGCAAGTCGTTATCATTCCGGTCAGTCTGTTTAACACAAAATTAAACAAAGAACTAATTAGTGCCTCATGAATTAATAAATGCGCAGTTGCTGGGGAGGAAGAAGAGGGAGGGAAAGGTTGTTGGAGAAAAGATACTGGGAAAAGTCAAATTAGGAGGTGGCGGGATGGGAAGGGGCAAAGAGAAGGCCCAAAGTCCACTTGGACGGCAGGGGAAAAAGTTTTGCCTTCCCTGCAAGGTTGTTCCAAGCAAAGCAGCTGAGACAGGGAAGAGATATGGCTCCGGGACGCATCCGGTGAGATGGGGCCAGGTTCCAGGGAAAGTATAAATATTTATGCGAATGGGACTTTGCTGACAGTCATGGCAGCTTCCGGAGTCAAGAGTCAAGACAGTAACCACTTCCCTTGGTGACTATAGATTAGCCTTCGCTTGCCTTCTGAGACGGCCAGGTAACTTGGCCAAGGTGTGATTTCCATAGAGAACACTAAACCCCAGCATCCTGAAAATTGCAGGGTTTTGTTCAAAAGAAGAAGTTTCTATCCCTTAAGGCTGTTAAGAAAAGTTTGAAAGCGATCTGTTAGCTACGTGTGGTTGGAGGAGAACAACCTCTGTATTTGTAGAGTGTGTGGCCCTTTCCCATGACTAAAACAAAACGGAATAAAGTTATGAAAAATAATAATCTGTCATGCAGTCTGACTTAACTCTATACCCCATTTGTGTGTGTGTGAGAGAGAGAGAGAGAGAGAGAGAGAGAGAGAGAGAATATGGCTTTTCTTGGTGCCTATTTTTTATTTGCATTTTTTTGTCATTCTAACATAAACCCAGCCCTGTGGTGATAATATCCACCTTATCCTGCCTAGGTGATTTTCCTTCTCTCTTCCATCACGCTAATTAAATTTCAAAGCATGGTCTTTGGAAGGCAAATGGCATCCAGGGTAAAAGAAGGTTATTTTCTGTAGCTTTAAAAACAAACTGTTGCCAAGGCATGAGAGCTACTATGGAAGATGTTGGAGACACACCTCACAGTATTGCTTTGTGGTTGTGTGTCTTCAAGTCGGGTTTGGCACATGACAACCATATGAGCACAAGACTTCAATGAACTCTGGCCATCAATGTCCTCCTCAGGTCTTGCAAACTCAGAGTCGGCATGGCTTCCTTATCGAATCAATCCATCTGTAATGTGGTCTTCCACTTTTCCTACTGCTTTCTACTTTCCTGTGCATTATCACCTTTACCAATGAGCTGCATCAACTCTTGGTGTGCGCAGTGTATGATAGCCTCAATGTAGTCATTTTGGTTTCTAGTGAAACTTCGTGCTTACGTTGCTATTTTGTATTTTTCAGGCTTACACTGGATACGAAAGTGTGCATGCCAGTATGTGCAAGTACACAACACCCAAAATATACTGGGTTATAACACATTACAGATTTAACTGTGTATTTAGTAAAGAGTGGAAAGAGTTGAGGAAGCTGAGAGGAGCGTAGGATGACACAGAAGTCAAAATTAAAACTTGGGATGGGGCTGGTTTAGCATGAGTTTTTGACGGCCCCGGAAATTATGTAGCAGAAAGCTTTCCGGCCTTTTCCCCTCTTAGGTTAGCATTGCCAGGGCCGCCCAGCCTGTCGGCTTTGTGGCCCCAAAGAGAGACCACGTGGCCAATTATCCCCAACTTTTCCTCATCCCTCTTTGAGCCTGCCTTCCTTCTGGCAGGCGCATGGAAGGATGTCTTTTCTTTGGCAAACTCAACTCTGCTACAATAGCAGTTTTTAATCCCCGATTAACAATGGCCCAGAAAAGGCACACACACGTGTACAACACACGCACCAACCTCGATCGTGTGTGTGTGTGTGTTTGTGTGTTTGTGCATGCCAGCCCCCTCCTTTCTGAAGTATCCAGTGGGGATCTCCAGAGCTTTGGACAAGGGGGGAAAGTTGGGTGGGTGGGTGGTTTCCATGCCAGGGTAGGGGGGATCTCCCAAACCCTACCATGGCAATGCTCTGCCCTGCAGAAAACCAAGCCCGGCTCCCAGCTTTGGAGGCTGGCTCATTGTCAGGCTGAGCTGGGGGAGGAGGAGAGAGTCCACCCTTAAGAGGACATGTCAAGTACAATTAGCGTTATCTGTCTAAATATGTGCTGGGAACACAGAATACAAGCCGAGGCCTGGGTGGCTTTAATGGAGACATATGCAAGGTCAGCCCGCCTCATGCAATCCCCCAATCTGATTTGGGGGATTACACATTCTAAGTAAATTGGCGTTATTCCTCTTGCATCATTGATAAGCTGCGGCCAAAATAATAAGGCGGGGAGGGGATGGGAGAGGATCGGGTGGGCTGCTGGACCCATTTTTTATTTTTAAAAAAATCTAGCAGTGAGTAAGAGGTGGGGTGAGCGGAGGAGAAGGCAGCTGCAAGCAGTGAGCAAGGAGAGAGGCGAAAGGCAAGAGTGAAAGAGAAAAGGGAGCCAAGGAGGAAAGAGATGCCAAGGCAGCTTTGCCAGTCCCTTGATCCGTGGCTTTGGTTGGTTTTTAAAACATTGGGGTTTGTAGTCAGAGCAGGCAAAGTAATAAAGAAAAGAGGCAACCGCACTAGCTCTGCTCAGGTTCAGAGTGCACTTCTCTTTCTTCTGTAACTTTTACCACTTACTCCTTGGCAATTTATCAGAAGATTTTCAGGCTAGAGAAAGGGCTGCTGGTGAAGGCTTTTTGTTCTGGCACTTTTCTTGCCAACTAAGGAGTGGAACATGGCATGATGAGGCTACAAAGCACCTCATCTGTCCCATGAAACAGCACTAAGCACACAGCAGGCACACACAGGCCCTATTCTCTGCCCCCCTGCCCTTCTCTAGTCAGTGGTCGACCTTATAAGATGGTTGTAGGAGCTGCTGAAATACTTTACAAATACTAATGGTAAACATGAATTTTATTGGACAAGGGGAGTGTTTGGTTTTAACTGGGAGGGGGGAAAGCTGGTACATTTCACACACATGTGCAGAGACACACTTTCCTCTCAAATAACCCTGCTCTGGTTCCTTGCCATCAATCAGTTCATCTTCCTTTTAGACATTTCTTGGGGTTGCTGTCCCATGGAAGTCATTTCTTCCTGGCACGGAGGAGTACAGACTACTAGGTGGAAGTCCCTGCCCCCTTCTTCCTCCTCCCTTCTACCAATCTACCATTTGGCTGCTCCCAAATATTTATATTCCAGCAGACATCAAATATAGATTATGGGGGTGAGATCTGTCCTACCAAGCACAGCTTTGATGTGTGTGGGGTTGTGGATCCAAGTGAAACCATGCCATAAATGACGCTCTAGGTCAGCTGTGCTCCGTACACCATGCACCGTGGAACATGAGGTACATAATAGGGCAACAGACAGGCCTCCTCCTCCTCCTCCTCTTCCCACTGCCAGAGAGAAAGGGGAGCCTATTACCAGCTGCTTTCTTAGCAGCTGGTTCAATCTCCTTTTCTCCCCCCACACCCTCCAAGTGTAGAGAGGCCCGCATTCGGAAGTCTCACGATACGGCCTTTCTTCAGCTCTGTCACAATTTTTGGAACATATGGCTCTAAATAATTCAATTTACTTTGCTTGCCTTTTTCCCCCTCCCTTTTGTCTGCAACTGTTGTTGTTTTTCTGCACATTCTTCTCTCCCTCTTTCTCTCTTTTGTTTTACATTGGAGTCTACCCAGGTTGAGCCCATGTGGGTCAGAGGAGTTGTTGCAGGATGGGGATTGTATTATGAAGAATGCAGACCATACAATTGTTGCTTCAATCTGCTGCAGGTTGTAAAGGGTACAACACCTAAGATCCTAGAGATGGAAGGGACCACAAGGGCCATCTACTCCAATCCCCCACTATATGGGAACATACAACTAAAGCACTAATAAAAGATGGCCATCCAACCTATGTTTAAATACCACCAAAGAAATATACATGTATGCATGTATGTAGGACTAGTCCAGAGAGGAGCTGGCTGGATTTGAGTGCCGCCATCTTTTTAGGCAGCGATAACTTAGTCCTATGTTAATGCCCCTCATTAAAGTGCTTCAGTTCTATATTGGTTTTGCTGGCCCTTGAATTGGAAGCAAACTACTGGTTTTATTTCAAAGATATAGCCATGTTGGTCTGTAGAATAAGTACGTCGAGAGATCTTGTAGCACCTTTGAGATTAACTAAAGAAAGAAGTTGGCAGCATGAGCTTTCATAGACTTCAGTCTACTTCCTCAGAAGTATCTTTTTATCTTATATCTCACCTTTTTCACAACATGGGATCCAAGGTGTCATACATCCCTTTAAAAAGCATAACACAACCAAAAAAGCTCTTAATACAAGTGTTAAAACACAATTAAACTAAACTTGAATTTAAAAACAAAAGCAAATTAAAAATGCGAGTTAAAACAGAAACCACACCACTATGAGAAGCTCTGCGTTCCTTTTGCAAAATAATGTAATGGCAGGTAGGATGTTTACCTTTCCCCCTCTAAGTTATTACTTTTCTTGTTATTTGTAGGGGCAAAAAATGCTGAGGTCAGAGGTTTATCAAATTTAGACCATTTTCTTAACTTACCAAAGAGGCACAAGTAAGAAGGCAAATGATGAGTAACTTTTGAAAACTTGTATCAGTATTGGCAATATGTTACCTCTGTGCAATGGAAAAGTAGTTTTCCATCCTCTACCTGTACTGTGGTTTTCTTGCATGGGTTCAAGGGTGTTGGAAGATGCTGTCTTTAAAAGTAAAAATTGTATTCTGATTGCAATTTGATGGTGGTTCCTATTTCCCATTGAACCTGTTATTACCAAGTAGCCAAGAATTGTGCATTTCCAAATAATTTTTTATGGACTGACCAACCCAAAGAGGGATTTTCAGCGGAAACAGCAAATCTAGTCTTTCCCTTAGGAAACCGCTGAAATGCGCACTTTCCCCAGCTACTTCATTCTTAGGAGGACAGCTGTGTTTATATTTTATTTATTATAAAAATTTATAACCTGTCTTTCCTCTATATAACAGATGTTGTATAGATGGTGTACACTAGTTTTTCTCTTTAAAAGAAAGTATAGCAGTAACAAAAGACAATGAAAGACTATATAATTAGAAGAAATGTAGAGGTGACAGAAGCAATAAGACGACAGGTTGGAAATGGCTTGAACTGACTAAAGAAAACGTACTTGGAGTTTCTTCTAGACTCTTCCAAACATTCCTGGTCTCTCAATGACAATTTAGCATCAATGTTGGCTGTTTCTTCAAGCAGCCAAAAACAGGGGGATGGCAGCAGAGCGTGGGAGGAAAAAACAATGTGTACACAGCCTGGTGTGGACCCCTTGCGCTGGGCTGCTGGCTTTTGGCGTGGCAGAAGACACTGTCAGTATTGACAGTTCACTCTAGTTTTGTTACGTGCCTTATATGATTTCAATTTAAGGCAACCTCTCATAGGCTTTTCTTGGCAAAACTGATTCCAAGGAGGCTTGCCATTGCTTTCCTCTCAGGCTGAGGGAATGCGGGCTGTATCCACACTGCAGAAATAATCTGGTTTGGCACCACTTCAGCTGCCATGGCTCCATGCTATGGGATTCTGGGATGTGAATTTGTTGCGGCATCAGAGCTTTGCTATGGAATTGCAAAGAGGATCTTTAACCTATGGACCAGGAGGCTTTCCCTGCATCCTTTTTGCCAGCTAGGGCTGCATCTGCACTGCAGAAATAATCCAGTTTGGCACCACTTTAAGTTTGCTCTGATGCACCCGCCTCGATTGCCACGCAGAGGGGCGGGCTATAAATAAAAATTTATTATCATTATTATTATTATGACACAAATGGTGCTGTGGCAGTCAAAGTGGTGCCAAACCAGATTATTTCTGCAGTGCAGATGCAGCCTTGATCTTTTGTAGTCCTAATCTAAAACTCAAACCACCACACCATGCTGTCTCTTAAGGTTTCTTCTGTGCAGATTTGCCACTGCCCTCCTCATAGGTTTGGGGAGTGCGTCTTTCCCAAGGTCCTCCAGTGGGCTTCCATGGCTCCCTGTTCTTTAAGAGTCCTAGCCCAATACTCAGTCCTCTGCCTTAGGCTGGTTTCCTGCAATGGACAGTCCAGTTCGCCTTTGTACGTCGAAGGGGAGGGATCTCCATCTTGCTTTCTGCCTCAGGCAGCAGAATGTCTAGGGCCAGCTCTATAGTCAACATTGCTAAACATTCAAACCTGTCCTTCTGTGTGTCTCTGTGTGTGATGCCTCAGGTGTTAATTTCTGCCCATTTTCTCCTCCTCAGGATGAAGTGACTTTACAGCTTTAAAGGAAGCAAACTTTAAAGTTGTGGCATCAGATTCCTGACCATCGAAAGGTAGGGAGGACTACCGAAGCCACAAATGGGTATGTTGGCCCACATGGGTTCTTTTTTCTACTCTTCTGTGTCTCTGGGGAAATTTGGGGGGATTGCATCCATGTCGTTGATACATATTCTGTACTACCCTGATGATGCTAAATCTGGCACCAAAAGAGTCAAACCAGGCAACAGAGGGAGGAGCTGAGCATTCACACAGCCTCTGGTTTTCAGGAACCTCCTGACAGCTTGTCGAAAGCAAAGCTTTGGAGTCTTCTGAAGCAACCCAGCCTTTCTTTTGGTTGGCCTGGTGAGGCAGAATAACTGTAGCTCAGTGATGCAAAACTTGCTTCTTCTCTTCATGTGTTGTAACTGTGCCATGGCGTGCGCCTTCATAGGAAGGAAAATGAATAACTTTTATTGGTAAGATTGTCAATATGTCTCCAGTTTCAGAAAAGCCTGTGCTTTTCTCCACACTAATCTTGAGTCCCAGTTTTGGGAGGAGGGCTGCACATTAATGAGATGAACAAGCATACAAATGGTTCTCTTTCTAGGAGAACGTGGGTCAAGACCTGATTCGTGAATATATTTGTTTTGTAATAGGTTGTTATTGGCTACCTGCGGAAATCTGCATGTTTTAGAATGCCCATTGGACAAAGCAAGTCCTGCTCTTTGCACTTTCTCAAAATGTGGGATTTCCAGTTCAGGGAGGATTAGTTAGAATTCTCAGCCAGAGAGCTCCAAGGTCTTTGTAGACTCCCAACCGCAGGATTCACACGATGCAGCCATGACAGTAAAGTGGAAGCATAGTGGTATAATTCTCCAGTGTGGAAGGATCCCTGGAGATGAAGTGGTCAACCAGCAAATAGACTGTAGCACTTTGGACTCTGCTGTAGGGCGGAGGGAGATTATGGCTTTCCAGGTTCCCTCACTTGGGAGAAAATTGTACTTGCAAACACATCTTAGGAAGAAGTGTGGGTGAGAGCTATTTCCCTTATTGGAGTAGATTTTTACATGCAGGGATTTGAACATTCACTCTTGGATGTCCCACGCCCCTGAAACCTTCTCTTCAACCCAAAATGGTCGACTCTGTTCACCAACTCACCGTTCAGCAGATTTTTTCAGAACCCTGTTAGCAGCCTTGAGAATATTTGCTACTGGGCCAGTTTATAATTGTCTGAGCTCCAAAACCCTCCCCAATGACAAGACCTCTGTCTTCAGCTGTTTGGTGCCTCCTGAAATTTCTCGGCAAGTGGCATCAAGGTGCCATTTCAACTTGCAGCCCAACGCTCCCCTCTCTAGCCAGGTGTCAGTGAAGTTAGTGGAGGCCCCTCTCTCAGCAGAGCCGGGCTGGAAGCCATGCCTAGTGGTGTCAGAGGTGACCGGTGGAAGGCCAGTGTTATGTAAATATTTCTCCCACAACATGGCAGCAATGAGTAGGCCTTACACATCCATCCATCACTGATGGGGCCTCTCGGGAGGCGGGGGGTTTCGGGGCGGGAGGGGGAGAGGGAGACGGCAGACAGAAGGCAGCATGTGCCCTACTCATAAACTGTTTGTTTTCTTTTTGTCCCTTTTGGTTTTGGGGTGCCCTGCTGGGTCCCCGGCTCTTGCTTTGTCTCTCCACCCACCCGCTTGCCCTTTTACTCTGCACACATCTTCCCATCCTCCCAAAGATCTCTCCAGTCACTTTTTTTTCCCTTTTTTCATTCTGTTTTTCTTTTTTGGCATTTCGGCTTCTTTTTTCCGACTTCAAAGGCGGCCCTTTATTGTCTCGGGTCCGACAGGCAGTGGCCCTGAAACATGATCACAGTCGGGCATGGTGTAGGTCACCCCCCTGAGCACCCTGCCTCGAGCGCTCAAAAGCAGCGGATGGATGCTTCCCTTTGCGTGCTTCACCGCCGTGGTTACAGCTCTTTCCTCCTCCCTCCATGACTCCCTCCTTCCCTCTCTTGTCTTCAGCCCCCACCATTGCTTGGTCCTGCCCCTGCTCTTCATTTTACCCTGCCTCCTAAACCCTCTCTCTTATACTATCTTTAGGTACCAGAGGGGCATCTATGCAGGATGTGCATGTGTGAAATTATGACATTGCCCCCAATAGACAGTTATGCCCCCTCCCATGAAATGTTTCTTCTGTCTCCAAATTTCTAGCATTGCAGTAACTTAAAACTTCAGCTGAGCATTTAGAAATAGAGTTTAGGTGTGCAAAGAAAAAGGGAAGGCAGAATGACCAGGGAAATGTGAACACAGCAAATGGAAGCACTCTAGGTATTCACAATTTTCAGTTTCTCGCTTTCTGCAGTGATAGAAACGTGGGGACTGCAGGTTTTGGTGACAAAGAAAAAAAATTATGTGGGGCAGTGTCCTCAATGCCTCCCTCCATAGCTACCTTGTTGATGCTTGCAGTGCAACTAAGAGCCAAACTGGAAACAAAAAAAGAGAGGGTTTGCCAATAGAAATAGCTGAGCAATAGTGTTCAGGCCTCTCTTTGCCTGGAGCACAACCCAAATTCCCTGCACTGCCAGCCTCTGGTGACCAAAATTTCTAGCTCCAGGTGCCTCTGGTGATCTGAGATGACTCTTCCAGGAGCGAGGAAGAGCAACCGGGAGGACTTGTCAGTGGCTAAATAGGGAGATTAAGGAAGAGTGCAGCGGGGAGCGATGGAGCCGTAATTTGTCCTAACAAGACGCTGGCACTGTCCAGCACTGTCCTTGTAAGCAGCTGGCACGGTGGCTGCAAGTGGCTAGAAACCAGGACTGCATCTTTGGGTGCTTGTTGACCCTCAAGGTACTTGACTGGCTCGGACTTTGGGGTTCAAAGGACATTTCAGAGGATAGCTTCAATGTTTGGAGCTCTCACGGAGAACAAAGGTTGGGATTTGACAGTGAGAGCCATCATATACAGCCTTCTCCAACTGTTGAGGGGGACAGCCGGACAGTCTCAGTTAATCCCCTGTTGTTCTACTCTTTCAGATGCTTTTTAAATGTCCCGGTTTCTCTCTTCTCCTCCCCCTTTCCCCCTTTGTCCTCCGCTTACTTCAGTTGCTGCAAACTGAATTCAAAATGCAAAAAGACTTTGCACTTAAATAATTCAGGGAGAGGAGAAGAGTGGGAAGAGTCTTGGCCTTCTCTGTAGGCTCAGGCAAAAGCAAATGACTGCAGCCTCTCCTAGCTTGTGTGTTCTTCCTCATTAACAACATTTCTTGTTGTTTTTGAAGTGATCCCATTGCTTGCAGCCTGCCTGAGCATCCCCGGCGGCCTCCTGGGCTGGCCCATGACTTCATTAGGAAGCATAATAATGTGCCCCTTTTCTTTCCCCCTCTAGCCACCCCTGCCTCATTCCCTGAACTTTTTTTCCAATAAGTTCTTTTCCCCTTTGTTGTTTGTTTTTTCTTGTGTTTGAGGGATGATGAGATCCTCTTCCCAGGGTCTAGATCAAGGAAGTGTGCAATGGTGATAGAGCTTTGCAAGAAACAAATGCGAACTATGCACTGCCACAATAATCCTGCCCCATGCTTTGTTGACCTTTTGGTTCATTTACTTCAGCTTTAAAGGCTGGGCTCATATCTCCCCTGTTTCCTTGTTTTTCAAAAGTGGCAGACCAGAAGATAATGCCTCTGTGCTGCTACCCAGGGATAAGTTACTGTATGCTCGACACTGAATTGGCATTAGTGCAAATCTAACACCAAGAGAGGAAAGGGGGTTATTTTTCCAATCATCTGACGAGGCTCCTTCAGTCTCTCTCTCTCTTCTTTTCTTTTTCATCTACTCGGAAGCCTTCCTTTACTTCCCTGTCACCCTAATTGATTGCATTAACCTTTCAGCGTATTGGATTTTCTAGGCATCGTGCAGAGAGAACTGTGCAATATGCTTATAATCTGGGCCGTAATGGACAGGGAGCAGTCAACAAGCCCTTGTCACCAACAGGTTCCCTGACAGATTGGCTTTCGGAAAAGGAGAGAACCGAAGGTCCTGGCTTGGTGGAAGTGGGAGGCATTGGTTTGGGGCACATTGCAGTGGCTACAAACATGTAGAGAGACACTCCAACATAAGCAATCTATAAATGCGAAGTAGACCTGAAAATGCTGAGTATGATGAAGGTCAGTCCACCTTATTTATGCTGTCAGGCTTACGTGAGCAACATTTTCAGCAGAGACTTTGGCATATTTATAAAACCTTGGCCAACGTATGAAATCAAGAAAGACACAGCGAGAGTTCATTCATGCAGCTCCCGGTGGCATCCAGCTGCCTGGATGCCCATTCCTACTCTTTAGATGGATTAAGATGCCCTTCATTTTCTCTCTTGGCCAGTGTTTGGAGAAGTTAGACGTTTGGACAAGACTGCCCGGAGACCTCCAGGTCAAGGAGCAATAGGCCAAAAGAAAACTTTCTCAAGCTCTAGGGATGCACACCCAAAGGAAGGGGCAGGTCAGCACAATGTGAGAAGGAAGTATGTGGTTTTGGAGGTTCTACCTATTTTGGGCTCGGTTCTACCCATCATTGGCTACTGGCCCTAGTTGACCTCTCCTTGTAGACTGATGGTTCTCCATATGAAAAAGATGTATCAGCCAGAGCAAGTGTTTTGGGGAATGTGCCCAGGGTAAAACACACACACAAATGCAAACGTAGTTGTGCTGGACTGTAGATCTCATCAACCACAAAGCTGGAACCACTGATGATGTGGAATAATGGGAGTTGAGGATGCCTTCTCAGCTCACAGTTGCAATAATATTTGATGGCACTGATACTGTACAAATTATGAAAGTGACTGAAAACCAACGTGGATAGTGCCAAGATGTCCCATAAACATTACGTTGGCTTTGTTCGTTTCTCCATATGTGGTTGTGCATGGCTCACCCCCCACTCCGGCTGTCATTCTGGATTGCCACCCAGAAATTCCCACCCTAAAGTCAAAATGAAATGAAACCTTGGCATCTTGTTTGCCAATTGGAAGGGGGTGAGGAGGATCATTTAAAACAAAAGAGAATGGACGGCTCGGGATGAAGTGAAGAAAGGAAGGCTTGGGCTTGCATCCTCACTGCAGAACTAATCTGATTTGATGCCGCTTTAACTGCCTTGGCTCCATACTATACAATTCTGGGGAAACTATAGTCCCCAGAATTGCATAGTATGGAGCCAGGGCAGTTAAAGCGGCGTCAAACCAGATTCTTTCTGCAGTGAGGATGTAGCCTGGGAAGAGGAATAGGAAGAGGTGGGAGCCCCTCTGGATGGAAGAGTAAACATGGACCAGCGGCATGAAGTTAATTGATTGCTCTTTGCAACAGGCAGAACATTGTGTTATTCTGTCGCTGTGGCAACATCCCCCCCAAAATTGTCAGCCTGTTTGGATGAAGCCAAGCGAAACATTGTCTAATTTGCACTGATGTTGGTGTTTGTTTTCCTTCAGAGGGGGCGGGGATCCATTGATCTATTGTTTGTTCAAAACTCCATTATGATTGCTATTATTATTATTATTATTATTATTATTATTGGGACAGGAAGGTGAGAAATAGGGGAAAAAATGGGGATGTGTTCCTCGAGTCACCTTGGTTGGGTCACAAGAACCACAGATGTGAAACCTAAATGAAATTTCAGGCAGGACTAAGCAACAGGGCTGTTGGAGGTAAAAGGAGAAAGTCTGCTGATGCAATTTAATTCAATCAATTTATTCGGTCTTAGACCAGTATACTGCTGATGCAAAATTCGGTTTAAGGAACAGAAGTGGGTTGTTGACTTTCTCAGGGGCAAGGTTCAGTAGTAGGGGTGGAAGAAATGGGAGCAATCGCCAGTGAAAAGCAAGGTGTGTGGATGAATCCTCAGCCTCATTTCCCTGTTTGTTATTCTAAAATTCAATATTTATTTACTGCCTAAGTGCCAAGTGCTGTACAAAAACTGATCAGAAAGTGTTCCAGGATCAGTGGGTTTATAGTCTATTGGCGAGGAGGGGATAGCAGCACATACTAACTTCCTTTCCTCCTCTTCATCCGCCACGCAAAGGCAATCTTTCTCAGTTGCAAGGATTGAAGAAGTTCAGCAGGTGCTGCTTTTCCTACCTGAGAGATACAGCAGTGGGGAAAGCATCTTTTCTCTCATACATCTGTGAAAGGCCAGCAGACCAGATGGCCCCACAACATCCCATACCTGCATTCATTCTTGAGTCAGTCCACTCTTTTAGAAAGAGGAATCGGTGCTTCTTTCTTTGCCTTGACTCCAGTAACATTTGTTCCCATCCCAAAAGGTAATTGCTGCAAATGTAGCACTCCTTGTTAAGCAAAGACAAACCCCCCTCTGGACAAGGTCAGCATAAGTCGGAAACAACTTGAACACACACAGCAACAACACAAAGTGGAGCCTCCCCACAGAACTAAGTCATTTGTGGTTTTTCTTGGACAGGCTTCTGGAGAATGAAGTCCAGAGAGTCCTTTTCTCCTACTCCTTTCCCTTGTAGGCTGTTCTCCTGCTGCCATTCCTCTTACTTTTATAAGGTGCGAAATTAGTGGGACTTCTGCTTAAATGTGTTTTGTTATTCTCGTCCATCTTTTGTTCCTCTCACCTCACAATAATTCAGCGGGCGATGAAGGTCTTTCAGGATACCCATTTGAGAGGCTGAGGGAAGATGACTCCCATGAGATCTAAATTAGAACAGAAGTTTGAACCCAGGTCTCCCATATCAGGATAGTGGGCCAGAGCCACTTTAAAAACACCTGATGCTCCAGTAAACCGAGACCAGTCCCATCCCAAGAACCTGCCTTGTTTATTAGAAAAGGCCCTCAATGCTTACATTCCCCAGTTGGCTTTGCTATTCACTTTCTGTCTAGGGAAGAATTTTCTGGGGCCCATAAGCCAGAGCAGAGTTACAGTTTATCGGTTCATTAAATATCTTTGATGTCTTTTTCTTTGTCTTAAAAAAAAAAGCTGAACCCATCTTACAATAATTACTATATACCAAAGTTTAAGAAGGTGTATTGTGTAGAGAGAGATCCATTTGTCCCCTCTGTTCTGCGTTCAGTCTCTTTTCTTTCTTCAGATGCCTTTGTGTGTCCTCTGGCTCTTTTCTTTTTTGCTTTTCTGACCCGCCTGTCCTCATCATCTGTCGCTCTCTATATCTTTTCATTTATTTCACTCTTTCGCATCTCATGCTTTCCCACGGGGGCACCTTGTTGGGCTCTCAGTTTGACGGCAGCGGGTGCCAAACCTCTTCTCCTCACCTGCAAAACACAGGGGTGGGCATTCCTCTGTGTGTGTTTGTAGGTACATGTACGCACACAAACACATGAAAAAGTTTTAAGCCTATAATGTGTGTGTATGTGTGTGTGTGTGAGAGAGAGAGAGAGCACAAACGGTTTGACTGGCAGAACCACCATTGAAACGAGGTAGTTATTGGCGTCAGAAAAAGCTAAATAACCCTGTAACTGGTATGAAGGTGAATTCATGGTCTGGTGAGCACTGAAAATACAAGACTCCTCTAGACAGGCAGCAGGGAGTGAGAAATAACAGCGCAGGAGCTAGAGAGAAGAAAGCCTCGGATGGCCAAGGGCAGGGCATCAGGACAGCAGGGCCCTGCGAATGGCGGCATATTGTGGGGTGGTGCAGATTTGGGGTTAGTAGGGTTGCCAGACATAATCCTTTTCCAGGACAGGTCCTACATTGCAGCCGTTTGCCCAGGAGGAATTCCAAAATGTCCTCCACTTTGAGCATGACTAAGAAATATTTATATTAATGCTTGCAGCTTTTATTTTGGAACGTCCTACGTTTTTCCTGGAATGTCCCACATTTTGCGATGCCTTGTCCTCCTTTGCGGGGATGACATCTGGTCACCCTGTGCCAGATTGAAAACCGGAGAGGATTCCTATACCTTTAATGGCTGTGCAGAAGATGGAAGGGCTTCCCATGCTTTCTGATGGGTATCTTTGCTCAGACTGCCAGAGACTATCACATATTTATGCCTATGGACTGCAATTGTTTCTTGCCTGAACATTTACCGGGGACTGGCAGCTGATGGCTTGTGGACCACCACTGGTCCCAGACCATCACTTTGTGCGATGTAGTCAGTATTTCCCACCATTTCCCCAGGTGAGGGGCTGCAGAGTACATAAGAATATTTCCAAGCTGGACATTCATGCAGATCTGTCCATTATTCGGATCCCTGTGCATTCTGCCTCCATGTAATATGTGTTCCACTCATTCAAAATAAGTTAATGTAGCTACATAGATCTGATAGCAAGAACATGAGCTCACTTGAAATGTGGTGCTGGAGAAGAGATGGAGAGATACTGTGAACTGCTAAAAAGACAAATGAATGGATCATAGATCAAATCAAGCCTGACCTTTTCCTAGAAACCAAGGTGACTAACTGAGGCTGCTGTACTTTGGCCATATCAAGTGACCACATGATTCACTGGAAGAGACAAGATTAGTCGGTAAAGTGGAAGGCAGTAAGAAAAGAGGAAGGCTGCATTACAGGTGGATTGTTTCAATCAAGAAAGGCATAGCACTGAATTTGCAAGACCTGAGCAGGGCTGTGTATGACTTGGGATGTTGGAGACGTCTCATTTGTAGAGTCATCATAAGCTGAAGTTGCCTTGACAGCACATAACAACATCAAGTTGTGCAGAGCAGATTGTGTTGCAACAAAGGTCCCCAGTGGGCTTTGTTTTGGCCAGGGCAAAGACTGGTAGAAATTAACTCACTCACTTCGAATCCTAACTTCTAAAACTAACTGGACACAACTTGTAGGAAGCCAAGAGAATAAATGGTCTACTTTATTACAGTGCAGAGCTGGGGAATATTTGCGTGCTCCCCAGATATTGTGGGACTGCAGCTCCTACTATTCCTAGATGGGAGATGGCAACCAAAGTGTGCAGTTGGGTCTGGTGCCAACTGTCTCTTCTAATCCTCAGCAAAGGCAGGAGTGCCCACTGGTCACCCTCTGGGAGCTTCTCTTTTGCTTCTTCATACCTTTCAGGCTTTTTCTTACCGATACCATGGTCACCATCACCATCATCATCACCATCATCACTCCTCCTTCCTTGGCATTCAGAAATTGAGAAAGGGAGGGAGGAGAAGAAAAGTCAGAATGCAAAAAAAGGATTTAGTAACAACCCTATGCATTGCAAAACTTTATCCTGTGAATAATGTATCACAGAAACTGATGGGCGATAAAGGGGGAGACGGAGCCCAGCCAAGAATCCGGCTCAGCCAGTTTCCCTTATTTATTAAAGAAAAGGAGGGAAAAAAAGCCTAGATAATTAACTTTTTTGTTTTGTTTGTGGGCACCTCCCCAGACTGGCAACTCCAGGGCGCCTGGCAAATGAAGCTTTGCATCAGCTCCGCCAGAGTGGCACAAATAAAGAAAGCAAGCCGGATCTGCGCCTGGCGAGTACCTCGAAACTGACTCAGAAAAAGCCACACTTTGTCAGTTTCAGGAGCTGTGGGGAGATAGATCCTCGAGGCCTTTGGGAGATCTTTTCTATCAGAAAGAGCACCTCTCTTTGTGGTGATGGTGAGCCCTTCCCAGTTAAAGGTGGGCTGCGTTTTGAGGCTCCCTGCATAGAGCTCAGCCTCTGTTTGCACAAACAAAAGCTGCCAAATTTAATTACACTGCAGTTTGTGTGTGTGTATCCCTTTGTTGTTTACACACTCTGCATATGCAGGAGGAGTTAGATTATCTTGCAAGGCGGTCATTAAATGGACATTAAAAATGTTTCCTTAGCTGTGGCTTTCCAGACAGGATGTACTCTTTTTCTCTTGAAAGGTATGCTGGGGAAAAGGGCAGAATACTTTTCTATGCATGGTGTGGAAAAAGGGTTAGGAAAAAAGTTTTCCTTCTTATTTCAAAATACTGGAGTCCAGGGGGAGGGGGGGGTGTCTTCCCGGGATACAGAAAGGAGGGAAGGTTGGGGCAAATAAATGGGAGCCCATTGTTAGTAGTTAAAATGTGGAACTTGCAGCCACAAGGTTGGAAAGATCCCAGTTTGAAAAGGGGATTGGACTAATTCATGGATGATGGGGGCTGTTAGTCACCATGGCTATATATCCCCCCCCCCCCAGTACCAAGGGCAGTGTGCCTCTTGATCTGTAAATGACAAATAAATAGCATTTAAAATATTTTATAATAAATAAATACAATATCAGTTTCTGGGGAGTGCAACTGGGAAGTTGCTGTTACTTGTGGGCTTCCCAGTTGGCAATTGTATGGCAAGGGCGCTGGTCAGATTAAGCTTTTTTCTCTTCTCATTTTTTACCCCTTTTTGTCGAGATGAATGCTATGAGAACTATGGCAGGGCTGGTGTCCAGATGATCCTGCAGAGAGGACACAGCAATTGCTCTACAAATTGGTCCCCTAGTCAGGATCGCTTCTATGGCAGTCCGGCTTCTGCCCCCTTCTCTTTGGGGGGGTCCCATTGCTGTCAGGAGTGCATTCTGTATAAAACAAAACAAAACCTTGTTGTCTTTTTAAGCCAATGTTTCCCAAACTTTGCTACTCCACATATTTTGGACTTCGGCTCCCTGAATTCCTGACAGACGGCCATGCCGACTAGGACTTCTGGGATTTGAAATCCTAAACATCTGGAGAACCAAAGTTTGGGAATCACTGCTTTAAGCCTAGACCTCTCTGGGCACGAAGCACCCTGGTTCTAAAACTAAGAAAAAACGAGAGGCAGCTTTGAGAACCGGCTTAAATTCAGGCTTAAATGCAGGCTTAAAGCTAGGCATCTGCTCTTCAGTAAATTTCCTAGCAAGCAAACTGGAGTGCCCTCTGGTAAGTAAATTAAACGCAGGTTGAGATTGCCAGTGTTTGGTTTCAACCAGCTTGCTTGGAGGAAATCTCACAGGATGATTTGGAGGCGTATGATCCTTTCGTCCTGTTGACCCTAAGGAGGCCTGGTCCCATTGAAACACACACCAAGGGTCATATACGAAATAGCCTTCCTTACATGGGGTCAGTATGCTTGCAGATCTAGGCCAATATTGTATGCTCTGACTGGCAGGGGCTTCCCAAAGTCTTCAACAGAAGGAATCTTCCCCATCACATGCTGGGATCTTTTTTTAAATGGATCTTTTTAAAAAAAATGAAGGTGAAGGGAGCTGAGCTTAGGACCTTCTGCATGCAAAACACAGGCTTTGCCAGTAAGCTATGGTCCATGTCCTGTTAGGGATGTGAAGCTTTATAACGTTTCTTCTCACGGGAAAGAATGAATAATTTTACCATTTTTCTCCTTGCTGGAAGAAAGTTCCTCTTGGCGGTCTTTAATTCATAGGCTCACTATGAGTTCTAGTTGACTGGAGAGCAAATAACAATAACAACAATTCCCTCTGCCGTTTTCAAAGACTATTCACAGTTTGGGACTTTGTGTGAAAAATGCCTGTAGAAAACAACAATTCTTTGCAGAAAACATGTTTCCCGCATAGAAAAATGTTGTTTTCCCCACAAAAAATGCTGTTTTTACACATGCGCACCCCTTTGTTTTTCAAACACAATTACATCCTAAATGGCAAAAGTTTCTCACCCATCTAGGATTGCTGTCATCAGGGTATCCTGACGCTCAAGAAACCCATTTTCCAATCATTTGTAGAATATTTTCTTTCTATACTATGTTATCTTACATGAATATAGAATATTAGCTTTCCATCCCTATTTCCTATGTAAACGCTTCTGCTTCTGCAAGGAAGAAAGCATAGAAAGAGAGAGCAAGTGGCAAGCTAACTGTGACATGGCAGACCAATACTGGTGCCAGCCTCTTTAATGACCATTGACTTTTTTCTGAAGACAAATCTTAAAAGTGGAGGAACTGAAAGATATAGCTATGTTAGTTTGTAGAGAGATCATGTAGCATCTTTAAGACTAACTAAAGAAATAAGTTGGCAGCATGAGCTTTTGTAGACCAAATGCATCTGAGGAAACAGGCATAAATCTACGAAAGCTCATGCTGCCAACTTATTTCTTTAGTTAGTCTCAAAGGTGCTACAAAATTTCATACTTAAAAGTGGAGTGGTTGTCATCAGAAACACCTCTTGGGATGGGATGAAGGCTGCAAGCAGCGCATTCAGGATACCGGCGTATAAGACGATCCACGTATAAGACGACCCCCCCATATTTCCAGTCAAAATATAGAGTTTTAGCACCTCTATCCTCATTATCCTTATATCCGGCGTATAAGACGACCCCCCCCCATTTTAGCCACAGATTTTGCAGGTAAATAAGTAGTCTTATACGCAGGAAAATAAAGTACGTCCCTTGATGGTACAAACCTAACCACAACTGCTCTTACTATTCAAAGGGAATTGTTATTATTGTTGTTTGCTCTCAAATCAGCTTTGACTCATAATAGTGAGCCTATGAATGAGAGACTTGGAAATCTGTGTGTGATCACAAAGTCTTTTAAAAAAGAGAGAGAGAGAGCATCAATTTGAGAGGGTTTGGACCATTTGCGACACTTGTCGTGCATTTGGGCCCATCCAGAGTCATTCAAAAGTCTTCGATTTTCTTCCTGTTCTTTCTGATTTTATATTCAGTTAAATTACACCAACCTGGAGAGCTAGTATAAAAAGTCTCTGATGGTACTGGGAGCTCGGGAAATATTTTGGGATTTAAAGAATGTGTATGCATCTTCAAAATAGGAACAGGGACAGAACAGGGACTTTAAAGTATTTTAAATTCAGTATGAAATCTTCTCTTCTAGTTCTCAGCCTTCTTTCAGTGTTGCGTTCCCTCTCATGCATTGACAGAAAATTCACCTACGCAGTCGCCATGCACACACACAAGAGACAGGAAGGGTATTTTTCAAGGGTTTTTTGCTGCAATATTCCCCCTCTTTTTCTTCTTCTTCTTTTTTGAAACTCAAGGATATGTCATTTTTTTTCTTTCAATTTAGCATTGGAGAATTTTATAATTTAGTAATTAAAATCTCTGATAGGCTTTAGAAATTGCAGCTAATTGAATTTAATGGAAAGATGATTTTCAATTTTATTTGATTACCCGGACCCCTGGCATTGGTATTTATGGGAAAAAAATGGGAAATGTGCAGTGTGGGCTAAGATGGCATAATTGAATTAGGGCTAATCGGATTTCTTCGTCATGAATTTCACTATAATTTTCCTATAATTTTCCATTAGATATCTAGTTTACAAATATTCACAAAGAAATGAAGCTCTTTCGGAATGGAGATTGCTGGCTAACAGGATTACCAGGACGATAGCGCGGCGGTGCCAGGCCAGGCTCCTTCAATAATGCGATCGCTACGTCTGCCTCACACTTCCCCCCTTCCTTGCACCTCCGGTCCCCCCTGCCACCGTCTTTCCTTCCCCGGATCATGGGCAGCAACTGCGGCACTGCCCCCACCTCTCCATATATTTTTACTGTCAGTCAGATCAGAGATGCCACCTGAGGTTGGCACCTCTGATCTGACTAACAGTAAAAATATATGGAGAGGTGGGGCAGTGCCGCAGTTGGCTACCTGCAGGGGCCAAGACCCCAGGCAGTCGCCCAGCTTTCTCCCAGAGATTGTGGTTTTCCTCCTCCTCTCTGTTTCTGTATGCCCACCTGCCCCTTTCCCAAGCCTGCAAGCAGTGACAAGAGTGAAGAATTATGCTGGCTGGGGATTTCTGGGCACTATATATAAAAGAAAGGAACTTGTCCAAAAATGTCTTCTTGTCGCTATAGTAATTAACTTAAATCAGCTTCCATGTTTTTGACAAAAAAAAGAGAGAGAAAGGTCAGAGCGGAAGAGATGTCAAGTCTCAATTGCTGCTATTGTTACGTTCATTCAAGTGGACTCTTTCCGAGAGAGTGTGATTTACTTGAGGTCAAGCAATGGGTTTCCATGGCTGAGTGTGACTCCAGAAGCTGTTTTCCCCAACGTCTCAGTACAACACTCAAACCACAATGCCACATTGGCTCTCACAAGGGCTGCATGATGTGGGGCATATCTGAGGCTGGGAGAGTGAGAATTGCCCAAAGTCACCCAGTAGGGTCTTGTGGTTGAGCAGGGATTTGAACTCCAGTGTCGTGGAGTCCTAGTCCAACACTCAAACCACTACACCACACTAGCTCTTAAAATGTATACAGAGGAGCCTTGTCATTGCTGAGAAAATTCAGCTTGGTTTCCTTGGCAGAGCAGGGATTCAAATCCTGGTCTCCCAGAGTCCTAGTCTAACTCTCAACCCACTACACCAGGGGTAGGCAACCTTTCCCCTTTAAGGGCCGAGGGACTTCAGCTCCCAGAAGCCTCAGCCATGTTGGCCAATAGTCCCATGTTGGCCAATAGCTCCTGGGATTCTGGGAGCTGAAGTCCCTTGGCCCTTAAAGGGGAAAGGTTGCCTACCCCTGGACTACACCATTCTTCTGTCTCCTGTCCCTGATTCACAGCAAACCTAAGGACCTTGCTAAACCAGACCGGAAGTTCATCTAGCTGAATACCATACTTCCCTGTGGCCATCTCAATGCCTCCATGAAACTGAGTGTACAGGCAATGGTTGGTCCCTTCCCCGGCCTCAGAACTGGTATTTCAACATGGAGGTTCTGTTTGTTAACCGCACTTCTAGTCCTCAATAGACTATTCCTCCTCCTGCAGGGGTCCATCTCACCCCTTTTGAACCCATCTCAGCTGGTGACCATCACCGATCACTGCACCTTGAGGCAATCAGCTGGAAAAAGTTAACCGTGGGCTTGCAGTGCAAAGCATCCCTTGCGTTGGGCTGCCCTCCATCAGTTGCCAGCCCATTCTCTTGGATGGTGCTTGAATTCCAATAGTACGGGAGAAAGAATGAGAGAGCAAAAGTTCCCTCTTCACTTTCTCCCCACTGCTTTCTCTCACCGCCGAGAAGCACATGAAATTAATAGCACACACATGCCCTGCCACACTCTAATAAGGGCAGCTAACCTCCTGAGAGCCAGCCTCGTGTAGTGGCTATGAAGGTCGCTGGATGTATCACACTCTCTCACCTCATTTACCTTCATGGCGTGGAGGTTGTGAGGCTAAACTGCCATGCGGAGATCCATGGAGTAAGGACTCTGATGTATTTTTAGGGTCCCTGGAACTCTTTTTAAGGGGGGGGGGCTCATGGCAGGCAGGTTGTTATTCACTTTGCTTCTTTGCGAGAGGAGAGCAAATGAGTTTTCCCATCCGTTATCATTGAAAGATCCTTAACAATGAAGATTGTGACAAGCACCGTGGATGTCCTTAGCAGTGCCCTCCATGTGTTCAGTGTCTCTTACTCCCAAGTAAGTGTGCCTAGGATAGATGGCAGGAAGACTTTATTATCTTGGAAAGGCTCAACATCGATCACTGCCTTAATATTTCTTAGAGCTGGATCATTCAGTGCACTTCTGCTATGTCTAAGAAGGATCAACTACATAGGAAAAAATTGGTGGTCCAATTTTTGGAAAGCCATATAGCCTTCTCAGCCCCATTTTGGATTCCTAACCACTTCACAACACAGGCTTCCATGACAATCCCAGTCATTGTCAGTGCTGTTACTGTTGACCCTAAATCTAGGCGCCTTTGGAGAAATTTAGATTTAGGTGGAACACTGAGCAAGGGTTTGGGGATCCAGCATGGTAGACTTAATTCGTCCTAACTTACTTTGCCCTAACCAAAGTGGGGTGTGGGGGATAACACTGTATAAGGAGAGTTGCTCTGCACTCCACCTGGCATCGCAAAGCTGGGGTGGCAGTGGCAGGGACAAAGGTGCCGTGGGTGTTAAATGACTGTAGAAGACGGGGAGATTTTGTGAGCTAGGATCCTGCAATTCTGCCAGCCTTTTTGTTTGCGGGTAGCAGTCCTTTATACTGATACTCACCATGCTGGTCTTTGGCAATACTCGTCTGCCATGTCATGCTGCCAATGAAGTAATTGAAACCGTATCGAGGAGGGAAAGAAGAGGAATCGGAGGAAAAGGGTGCATCCAACGCCCAGGCCTCGAGGGCCTCGAGGCGCCTCCCTTGATGAAATACCAATCAAACAAAGAGAAGTTGATGAAAACAGAACACCTTGGTTTGCCTAATGGATTTCAAGATTGAGAGAAGGAGACAGCATTATGCTCTTTGTGGCCTGATCTATGGAATCAAGCTTCTTCAGAAATGTATTCTGTGGCAAAGGAGTTAACTCAGGTCCTCCAGGCATGGTTCCCATTCTCCCTCACCATTGCCTGTGCCGGCTGGGTTTGCTTGGAGCTGCAGCCCAACAACATCTGGAGAGCCATCCTAGATAGGTGTTTTTCAGCTTGCAAAGGAGTTTTGTTTGCCCACTCCTTGTCTCTGCCCAGCATGGTGTAAAGGAGGTGTGAGCTTGGGAAACTTAATTCTTTTCAGTATACGTATGGGTTTTGGAGAGCTGCACTTCAAAAAGTAATGTTGTGAACCTCTGCCCTTGTTCAGGAGTGTTAGCTGATCACCATCGCTGCGTACAACTTTACTTTCAGTCCTGGGTCTTCCATGCAGATGTTCTACTGGTGTCAGAGGGATAAAAGGTGGACCAGCCAAGGTTGTATGTGTCATGCAGATCACAGAAGAGCACCTACATGTCCCCACCATCCACTAGACTGCCAGGCATTTCTGAATCCCTGATGGGCTTCCAGACTTGCTGCCTGATAGTCTAGGTTTGTCATGCAAGCTTCCAGTCCCCAGGAGGCAGTCTTGAATGTTGCAAAGACAATCTGCTGCTCAGAGCTCAGACATGTCTCATGCAAGCTCTTGAACCTCCTGTTAAGCCCTTTCTTCTTTCTTAGCCCTGAACCTGCTTCTCTCGAGACCAAGGAGACCTGTCTGTACAAAACCCTGCACATTTTCAAAAGACGGTGAAGATCCTTCCCAATCAGAAGCCCTTTTAATGGATAATCTGATCTTCAAGACGGTTTAATTTCTCTCCATTTAAAAAAAAAAGTTGTGCTTTTTTTATTACATAGCTTAACGGTGACTTCTTGTATTTGCTTTACAACTTGCCTGGAATCCGAGGAATGAGGCAGTGTATTAACATTTTTCAATAAATACAGTGTAGAAAAGCGTTGGGATTCTTGGTGGCCAGAATCCATTTGGTGCAAGGAGGCTGCCCTTGCTGTTTGTGCCACAGCGCCTCCAGAATCACCATGCCTCCATAACAATAATCATCATTAATCATTAATAATCATCCTTTGTCCTCCCTGATCACCTTTCATCTGTGTTTCTGAGCACTTGGCAGGCCTTGAATAATTAAAAGAAAGGAGAAAAGTGTTTTTCAGTAGAGCCACCTCTAGGAGTAGAGATGGGGGGTACTTGTGGGGCGAGGGTGGGATGTGGGAGCCATGCACTGTCACTAAAATATTGGTCAGGATGGGGGGCAATCTGGATGTTTCGCAGAGGTTGAACCTTCTTATGGCAGTGTCAAAGCCAAGCTGTATGCAATCTTCTCCGACTTGTAGCTTGGTTTCTTCAGGAACCAGGAGTTGGAACCCAGAAACAAAAACAAGAGTCAATCAAATGATGGGAAGACGATCATTATCCAAGTGAAGTCCTATGGGGCACCTAGTTCCAGGTACGGAGCTGGGTAGGTGAAGCCCATCCATACCTGCAAATGTGAACCCTTTCACTATCCACACTCTGTTTTGAAACTAAATCCCTGATACGTAGGGTCTCCCTGGCTTTGCCCAGAAACATACTCTGCACATATTGAAGAGATATTTCTGTTTGTAGTCCTGGTGGGTCATGACTTTACACAGTACCGCAGGTTCCTGGTTTTAACTCCAGTGGGCCATAGCAAGCAATTTATGGCAGCTGCCTATAGAAAGCCTCAAGGGTATGAGCAGACTCCCCTTTCCCACTCAGCAGAGGAACCCTTGAGGCCAAACTGTTAAGAACTCACTTAAGGGCTCGTTGTCATGTGTATATCATGGCCTAGAACAGATGAAAGCACTCCTGAGCAAGTGCAGAGTATGTTTCACTTGCCTTTGGAAAAATTCAGGGAAACCCTATACTTCAAGGATTTAAGACTCCAGGATGTGGGCTTTCCAGAAAGGCAAAGTCAACATCACCACCATCATCATCCCCCCACCCCGAAATTACAGCTATAGTTCTATACCCATGAAACTAGCAGAAAAGTCCCACTGAATATAATAGGGCCTATCTCATAGGATTTTGCTGTAAACTCAGTATTTGGGGGTTATTTCTAGGAGCCAAGCAGCCCAGTGAAGTTTGAATGTGAGAGAAACAAAAACCTTTGTGGGTCTCGGAACAGTTTGCTTTGCTATAGTTTTCTGTCCTTTTCCCAGGCTATGTGGCCGCGTTCTGGAAGAATTTATTCCTGATGTTTGGCTGGCAACTTTGCATCCTGAAAATTCTCCTTCTGTTAGTATTCCAATTCCCACCGCCCCGATTTAAAGCAGAGTCCAGCGATGAGTCTTGTCTTGCAGGCTTGCTGGTGGCTGCGCTTTCCATGGAGCCAATGTCCAGAGAGCAGAGAGATCCACTGGCGAGGGGACGGTTGTAATGCAAGCATGCCAGGGGCTGCACCGAATGAAGAAGCCTGGTGGTGCCTGTCTTTTGCAATCCATAATGAGATGGACAAGGCAGAAATGGAAGGGGAGGGACGGTGAGCTTTGGGGATTCGCAGTGAGTGGCAGAGATGGCGGCGCGGAGGAGGAGAGGCTGAACTTTATCCACGCCGGGGAATTGGTGTCCCTTTCCCATAGTTTCTTGGTGTCAAAGCAAACCCAGGGCAGAGCAATGCGTCTTCCCTGAATTTTTATGGGGTTTTCCACAGCCTTGTCGCAATCCAGGAACGTTAATTAAACCTCCTGCCTGAGCTCCCCAACCATGAAGTGGATGGACCCCTTTTTCTTTTACCTATCGGTGGTGGATGTGATCTATGCGGGAGCCCTTGTGGCTTCTGATGTACATTTCCTTCCCCCTGCTGCTTTCTCTCTCTCTCTGCAAAGACCTGTGTTGTGAGAGGGAAAGAAAGTTATTATTTTATAAAAAGAAGGAAAGAATGTGAGGGAGGGTTCCTAGGTGTGTTGGGTAAATATACCTAAGCCGCGCTCTTTAAAACAAACGGACAGATTATTTACCTGATTAAATAGGTATTTTGTGCAGGTTGGGGGTTATTTTTTTTCTTCAAACATCCTGTACTTGGCTGGGTGGTTTCTGTAAGGGCAGGACTCTCTTCAACCGTGGAGGTGGGGAGGAAGAGCACAGCCAACTTCCCAGCCAGCAAAGCTGCCTGCCAAACAGCTTGGGGGAATTCCTTTGTGTCCAGAAAGAGGCAAGGAGGCAAGAGACAGAGGACCAGCCAAGTGTTAGTCTTCCACTGGTGAGGACAGGCATTTCTGACACCATTTGCAAGGCCCTTTCCTTTTGTGGTGGGTCTCTTTCAGGTGAAGAAGGAAGAGGGAAACAGGGAAGAGCAAGAAGTGGGAGAGACGGAGACATTTGGTCCCCTGGGTCTCACAATTCACTGATCGACCGGTGTGTGAACAAAATGTCAAACTAAGTCGTCCTTTGGTCTTACAAATGGGGCTTGCAACTGAATTTTGCAGTATGGAGTGCTTCTGTTAAGGTTTCCAAGCAGCGCTGATTTTTCCCCAAGATACTCCGTTCCATTCCTCTTCTTCCCGCATTCTCTTCATTTGGTCAGTAATCTGTAGCTACTGAACATGTTGATGCTCAGAGTACATTTCTGGGATATTGTCCCCTTTTAAGTCCCTTCACCCTGCTTTAATACTTTTACAAAACTTGAAATTTTAATGAATCTGCTATCACCTTTCCCTTGTAACACCACTTTAGATTAGTAAGAAGAGTGGATTTATGGTTAGCACTTCTCTTGTTGCGGCGTGCCTTCAAGTAATTTCTGATCCTAAGGCAAACTTATCACTTGCTTCTCTTGGCAAGATTTGTTCAGAAGTGGTTTGTTTTTGCCATCCAAGCTCATCCTGAGGCTGAGAGAGTGCAACTTGCCCAAGGCCTCCCAGTGGGTTTCCATGGCCCAGTAGGGATTCAAACCCTGGTCTCCAGAGTCATAGTCCAACACTCCAACGTAAGATATTTGAAAAAGTTTCCTTTAGCCATAGCTTGCTACCTGTTAAGCTTTGTTCTGCAAACCTAGCCCTGTAGTTGGGAGTTCATGTCAGGTAATAGGGCCTAGGAATACCAGATTAGTTGTATATCAGACTAAAGATCTAAAGATCCACAGTGCCACTATTTGGGATTCTGAAGGGAATTTCTTCTTAGCCCAAGTGGCCATGGATTGTTTGGGAAAGGGTCAATAACTTGCCTTCTCTTATAGAGTGTGGCATGGCTTACTTTTTAAACTCAAGTGGAGGCATTTGCTTATAAATCCAGACTGCGATGCACAGGAAACCTGGGTTATAGTGGAATCTCCATGCCTTTGGCAGCGCCAATCTCAGTGTGCCCCCAGCAAAGTGGAGAAAGGGGAACCGATTTGACTGTCCGCACTCAGAAGTGGTGGCACTAACCCACAACTGTGCCGGTTCAAAAGGCACAAGACACTCTGCACCCCACCCTTCATCTCCTATTGAACTCGGAGCTCGGAAGCAGATATTTTGTGAGGCCGTGACTTGACAGATGTGCATTTGCCGATGGATGAGATAGCTGCCTCGGAGTCCTCCTCCTCCTCAGACCCAGTTGACTGTCAGGGGAGTCAGGATGGACATTCTTGGGGCAAGGCATCATTAACTGGTGGGATGAGTTGCCACAGGATGTTGTGGTTGTTCGGTAACAGGGACGGCTTTGGAAAGAGGTGACATGAATGTGTAGGTTGCCCTATCGGCAAGTGTTGCCCAGGAGAGTTAAGAACAGACCACTCCGAGGCAATGGACATCTGTTCATTTGACGCCAAGAACGAACAATGGCAGGGAAGTTGTTTTCTTTGACGCTGAGTGCGGACATCTCGGGTGGCGTGGTGCCAAGGTTTCGACCCTTGCAGCCTCTGTGGGCCACAATAGACCCAGATATGTGGTTTTTTTTAAGAAAAGGATAGACTAGAAACATTAGGGGGAAAACAAAATAAGGAATAGCTGGCCTCCGCTTCCAGTTTTGATTTGGGAGGTAAAGATTACGCCATGGCTGTCATCTGGATGTTATCGGAAACATAGCGCTAGCGCTAGATGGAACTCTGGACAGGGCAGTTCTTAACTTCGTCTGAATCGTATCTCTCCAACTTTTGAGCATGTCTGTTTTCCCACCTGAGACAAGCAGGTGAGCAGCCTCTGACCATGTGGCCCTTAAGACCATTTGGACAAGATAGGGAGGAGGAGGAGACCTTGGAAAAGTCCTATTTAAATCACCATTTCCAGAGTCCTCTGGAATCTATCTGAGTTCTGGGCTGAGAACTAGAACTCCCAGAAACTCCCAGGCAGCATGGGTAGTATCCAAGCACAGATGCATGAATGATTTGAAGAGGACACAATGTGTTTAATCTCTAGTTGGTGCATTTTCTTTTTGCGCTTGATCAATGACGTTAATGCCAAAAACAGAGGCTCTCGCCCAGCTCCCAACACAGAAAAGGGAGGAGGACAATAAAGCGCAGCCAATCCCTCAGGAGCAGGATTAGACTTCCTAGTCCCAAATCTCCATTGAAGGATCCCTTAATAAAATTTAAAAAGATCCCTTCCTTTGTTGTTTGCTTGCTCAGCCTCTAGGCCCCAAGACTTAATGCTTCTGATATTTGCAGAACTGTGTGAATCTGGAGCCAAAACCTTTTGGGGAGGTGCCATTTTTTATTTTATTTTGGGCCAAATCCAGGCGTGCATCCAGAGCGCAAGAGTCGTTGTCTTTGGCTTTGGCGGATTTCATTATTTGAGAGTTTGATCCCTATGTCCTCTCTAGGAATCTCTCGGTCCTCCAGCGCGATTCTTTTGGAAGTTGACCATAGAGTTGTGCTGGAAGTTCCCAGAGAAAACCCTTCTCTAGGCACTTGTAGGTCCTCCAGCGCGGTTCCATGATCAACATCTGGCAGATGTTCACCATACTTTTGCACACGCAGCAAAGGCAAGGACACTTCTGCCTCATTGACCAGGTTGCCAAAGACATCATTCGGTGCCATCCTGGTTGGCAGCTACACTAGTAATGAATAGTGTGTGTGTGTGTGTGGGTGTGTGATGGGTGTGAGTCCGCTGGGAAGGAAGATGGAGGACTCTCCGGATGCATCCTGCAAGAAAGCAACTAGAGAAGCCGAAGAATCAGCAAAAGAGTTTGGGAAAGTTCCTTTGCTGGAGCCAAGTTTTGAGGCAGTTCCCCTCCTGGATGGGGAATGTGGGTCCTGGGAACAAATGAAACAGCGTGGCCTAGTGCTTTGAGTGCTGGAGTTAAGACTCTGGGAGACCAGAGTTCAAATCCCTCCTCAGCCACGGAAACCCCCCGGGGTGACCTTAAGCAAGCCACACTCTCTCAGCCTCAGGGGAAGGCCGTGGCAAAGCCCTCCTCTGAAGAAATATGGCCAAGAAAACCCCAGGAAAGGGTTTGAAGGCATCCCTGTGGTGTGGGTCCCTGAATGGCCATATATATATATATATATATATATATATATGAGAGAGTGTGTGTATATATGTGTGTGTGTGATATATATATATATATATACACACACACACATATATATACACATACATACATACATCACATGCACACACACACACACATATATATACACACACATTACATACACATATGTATGTGTATATATATATATACACACACACACACACACATATATATATACACACATACATACATCACATACACACACACACACACACATATATATATATACACACACATACATACATCACATACACACACACACACACATATATATATACACACACACACACATATATATATATACACACACATACATACATCACATACACACACACACACACACATATATATATACACACACACACACATATATATATATACACACACATACATACATCACATACACACACACACACACACACATATATATATACACACATACATACATCACATACACACACACACACACACACATATATATATACACACACACACACACGAGACCTTCAGAGTTGGGTGACACTCTCTCAGCCTCGGAGGAGGCCATGCCCAGCCCCCTCTGAAGGAACCAGTGCCAAGACCCCCGTTCCCAGGGGTCCCGAGGGCCTTGCGCGCGTCTCTCTCTCTCCCTCTAAGCGCCGGTCCCTGAAGGAAGGCGGCCGAGGAGGAGGAGGAGGAGGAGGAGGAGGAGAGCGTCCTTCGCTCGCTCGGAGCCACGCGGAGGAGGAGGAGGGGGCGGGGCCAGAGGTGGGGTGCCCTCCAATCCGGTGGCCGGGTGCCTCCGCGGCCACGCCCCCTGTCGGGCGGATTCCCCGGCGGTCCCTGGGTCCTGGCGCTGCCCCTCCTCCCTCCCTCGCGCTCGCGCTCTCTCTCTCTCTTCGGCGCCGGGTCTCTCGGCGTCGGCGGCGGCGGCGTCGGGATGTTGCTCGGGTTCCCTTCGCCCGAGAAGGAGGAGAAGGAGCGCCTTCTTCTTCTTCGCCTGTTCCGCTGCGGCTGAGGGGCGGCTGCTCCAGGAGCATGAAAGTGGACTGCTTCCCCGGAGGGGGCTTTCGGCTCTCCGACTATGAGAGTGAGTAGACCCCCCTCCCCCCGACAGCCTCGGACTTGGAGGCTGAGAGAGTGGCACTTTGGGACAACCGTGAGGCTGAGAGTGTAGGGCTTTGGGCCAAGGGGGGGAGTGGCCCCTGAGGCTGAGAGAGTGTGACTCGGCCGTGAGGGGAAGGGAGTCCAAACCCCTCCGCTTCCCTTCCCTTCTTCTTCTTCTTTTCCTTCTTCAAAATGTTTGTTTGTTTTCCTCTCAGTGTTTGCCTCTCGAGTTTCTCTCTCCATCTCCTGCTTCAAAACCGTCTATAAATAGCTTCTCTTTTTCGTTTTGGCCCCGAACTCAGTTTCTTTGGAGGGGCGTCTTTTCCCTCCCTTGGAAATAATAATAATAATAATAATAATAATAATAATAATAATAAATGCAAACCTCTATTCTTCCTCCTTTTTAAAAAAGAAACTTTCCCTCTCCTTGTCGTCGTTGGGAGCCTTGAAGTTATTTCCGACTTATGGCGAACTTCTTTTCCTGGGGTTTTCTTGCCCACATTTGCCCTGGCCTTCTCCTGAGGCTGAGAGAGTGTGACTCGCCCAAGGGCACCCAGGGGGCTTCATGGCCGAGCCAGGAATCAGAGCCACTCAAACCATGGCTGCATCCACACTGCACAAATACAACGTTTTGACACCACTTCGAATGGCCATGGCTCTGTGCTGTGGAATTCTGGGATTTGTAGTTTGTTGTGGCACCGACAATCTACTCTGGCACCACTTTAACTGCCATGGCTCCATGCTATGGAATCCTGGGATTTGTAGTCGTGATCCCAGTAATCCAGTTTGACACTGCTTTAACTGCCAAGGCTCCATGCTCTGGAATTCTGGGATTTGTAGTTTGTTGTGGCACCAATGATACGCTTTGGCACCACTTGGACTGTTGTGCTATGGAATTCTGGGATTTGTAGTTTGTTGTGGCAGCAGCAGTGAATGATATGCTTTGACACCACTTGGACAGCCATGGCTCCATGCTCTGGAATTCTGGGAAGCGAAGCGTCGTTTGTGGTGGCTCCCAGAATTCCATCTTGTGGAGCCACGGCAGTTGAAGTGGTGCCAAACTGGATTGTTTCTGCAGTGTGGATGCAGCCCATGTGAGCATTGTGTGGGGCGAGGAGAAGTTGTGGGTCTCTTGCCTTGCTTTGTGGTGAGGGGCTTGGGCAACACAAAGAAAGGGCTGGAGGGCAAACTGGGCCAGGCTTTCTTCCCTTTGTGGCCCAGTTTGCCCAGTTGGGACCACTGGGATGATGGTGATGATGATGATGCCCAAGGTACCTTTCCTCTTTCACTTTTCTTTTTGAGGCTCTTTTACGGAAGTCACTCCTCCCTTTTCGCACCAGAGGAAGGCCACCCGGAGCCTTTGTTGTCCTTTTGTCGCTTTTTCTCGTTGGGGCCCCAGAAACCTTGTTGTCGTTGTGGTTGTGGTTGTATGCCTTGTATGTGTCATTTCCGACTTGAGACGACCCACAGGGTTTTCTTGGCAAGTTTCTTCAGAGGCGGTTTGCCAGGGCCATCCTCTGAGGCTGAGAGAGTGTGACGTGCCCAAAGTCAACGACTGTTTTCACCTTGCTTTTACCTTCTTTTATTCTGTATCCCCTTTCCCCTGTACTGGTCTATGGCCGTGATAAAGACAAACTGAACCAAAGGTCACCAATGGGGTTTCCAGGGCCGAGCCAGAATTCGAACCCTGTTCTCCAGAGTCGTCGTCTTAACACCCGAACCACTACGTCACTTTGAAACCACCATACCAGGAACAGAAAAAAGTTTATTGTGTAGCTTTTATTCCACGACGTTTCTCTCTTTTGCCTGCTCTGTCTTTCGGTTTCCTTCCTCCTCCTCCTGAAATTATTATTATTATTATTATTATTTCTTCTCCCCCTTCTCTCCCTCTTTTAATTATTTCCCCCTCTTTCCGTAGGCTTCCCCCATCCTGTCCGCAAAGGTTGCCTGTCAGGTTCCCGGCCGTGTTGTCTAAATGAAAAGGAATTTTAATTTATTTGGGACAAGCCGGTGACGGATGAGGAGGTTGCTTATTACATTTAATGAGCCTTTCCTCGCACCCGCGGCCGGCCGGGTTGTCTCCATCCTTTCTGGGACGGGGGCAGATTGATCGGTTGGGGATGTCCCTTGCAATTTCCAGCTCCCTCTCCCCACTTTCTGTTTCTCGGGGTGCAAGGTCGCTTGCCTTTTTTTTGATGGGAGTTTATGATGATTCGGGGAGAGAAAAAATTCATGGTCCACATCCCAGCGGTCAGCTTGGAGGGAATTTCTGAGGCCTGAGTCTCGGACAGGACTATGGTGTTGCCTTCAGGCATGCTATAAAGTGAATATCAACACACTATGATGTCTTTGGAGACTTCTCGGAAACTCGGAATATAGCTTGGATTGCCTTTTTAGGCTCCTTTATCAAATAGGCCACTGAGCAGCGATGGCCGGGCCCCAGTTTTCCAACAGCTGGATCTCCAAGATCAAATTGTGCCATACAAACCCCAAATTGCACCCCTTTTTAATGCTGAATAAATGTAATTTGGGACCATGGTCATGTTTCTTCTGCAAGTTTATGAACAGTGAGGGGAAAGGGTTATAGTACAGTTGGCCCTCCTTATCCACGGCTGTTGTTGTTTTTATCCACGCGTTCAAGCAACCGTGGCTTGAAAATATCCCCCCAAAATATATAAATTCCCAAAAGCAAACTTTGATTTTGCCTTTTGATATTAGGGGCACCATTTTACCATGCCATTGTATTTAATGGGACTTGATAATAATAATAATAATTATTATTATTATTATTATTATTTATTTATACCCCACTCCTCTGAGAACAATATAGCAATATAACTTGAGCATCCATGGATTTGGTTATCTGCGGACGTTGCTGGAATTAGACCCCAAAAGATACCAAGGGCCTCCCCTGTGTTACTGTTCTTCCAATGTTTCTTGCGAGCGCAAACAGGGGTTTGAAAAATATTAAAGAATAACTCATTAACAGTGATCTCAGTGATGGTTTTATCGCAGCAGAAACCACCTCTCCTGTTTTTGCCACCCCCCCAATATATAATTTTTTAAAAACATTTAAACATACTAGGAGTTATCCATGCACCAAATCAGCCTGTGCTCAATGGTTTGACCTGTTTGAGACCATTAGTGTGGTATTTATTATTTCATAAGGCATAAGATTGTAATAAAATGGTTGATGATTGACTGGCCTCAACTTTGCACCTGTTATTTTGGTGGAAAAGAACAACCGTGTGTGTGTGTGTGTGTGTGTGGTGTTTTCTGTATGTTTTAAAATTTCATTTTATTTAATTACTGGTTTTATTATGCCAGGAATTAAAAGCATCAGGAAGGCTTTCATGTGCATTGTTTTGAAACGTCGGTTCTGGAATCATCTCGTCTTGGGTGTGTTTTCGTTCTTTATTAGGTCAAGGGCTTTAATGCGTAGGCTTGATATGTACTTGTTAAGGATGTGACTGTGTACCTCTTGTTTTTCTTTGGAGGCTGGACATTGGGATTTGAAAATGAGGAGAGCGATTTCCTGTCTTTTAAGGTATTAAGAGGGGGGAAACTTAATTGCCAGAGATAGAATGACATTGTGCAACGGTGAGAGATCTTGTAGCACCTTTGAGACTCACTGAAAGAAAGAAGTTGGCAGCATGAGCTTTCCTAGACTTCAGTCTACTTCCTCAGATGCGTTTGTCCAGATACATCTGAGGAAGTAAACTTAGGTCTATGAAAATTCATGCTGCCAACTTCTTTCTTTCAGTGAGTCTCAGAGGTGCTACAAGATCTCTCTACAGACTGACATGGCTATATCTTTGAATTGTGCTACGTCCTGCAACCTTCTCGGGCCTCCTTCCAGTTTCACTCCATTTTATGAACCCCCCAATTTGGGAAATCAATCCGCTGGTGGGTGCTATAGCCTTCCCTCCAGGAAACTCTGGACCAGCCTCAACAAAACTCCCTCTTTGGTCCATGGCTGTGGACGGTCTCTTGTTGGTTATTTAAGTTGAGCTCTGAAGGCCAAGGCACCAAGGAGGTGATGGTTCCTCCACCTTGTGGGCCTCCTACCTACAGATGCCCATTGAAAACATGGCTATTCCGCATTCCTACCAAGAAGTCCTGGACATTCGCTAAGCCGTGGAAATGCAGACCTAGGGATTTTGTGTTTAGGTCGGCATTACTCTCTCTGTGTGGGTAAACCCGCTTGTTGTGTTCTCGGCCAAGGGCCTTGCTCGCTCGGCACTCTTGATCTCTCTTTGGGACCCGCCAATCTCCTTGAGCCATTGTGACACACGCTTGTTCAATATACCCTTTGAGCCATACCTGAAAAGGTGCCAGGGAAGAGACGAAAGAGTCGGGATGGTGGTTCGCCTTGCTGTGTCCTGATTTGCAATTTCCAAACTCACCGTTGCTTAATTTGGAGTTGTTGCCACAGCTTTTTACATTAACCCACATAAGTAACTCGGCAGGAATTGCTGCTGCCTTTATTTGCCAACAATGAAACACAGATGTTTATTGATCTAGCTATTTTGTTTCTATCCTACTTTTCAACCATTTCAAAGATTCAAGGTGGCTTACCCGTAGTTAAAAAAACAAAGTTCTGCACAACTAAAAACAAAACATTAATACAAAAGTTAGAAACAATTTGTCAGTTCTTTGCCTACAAGGCTCACTTGGAACTGCTCACATGTATGTGTGTGTGTGTGGTGGGTTAATTTGGCTTTTGCAAGCATTCAAAACTAATATATGTGTCATTTACATTTTCAGTGGCTAAAATGTATTTGCAAGCTAAGAAACCCAAAAAAACCCCAGGTTCCACTTTTCAACTATTTCCACTTTCTGACAGTCCTCCGATCCCTAACCCATCAGATAAGCGAGGACTTCCTGTATCATGTAGGAGACGACGTAATTGTATCCATATTTAAATAAGTTCCTATGAGGTGATCCTGAGTAACTGCAGAGGATTGCAATCCAGGACATCCTTGCCAAGGTCTAGGCCCCATTGAATGCAGCTGGATTTATTTCTGTGTAAATGCAAATAAGTATTAGGCATACCTATAGGAACAGATATTCCTACCTAAATAGGTAGGAAAGCTTTACAGGAGTTGTAAATTATGAGTTTTGTGTTTCCAAAATGTTTTAAGAGCAGGATTGATTAATTGATTGATTTTGGGAGGGTGAAATTCACATTTGAGCATAGTTTTATGCAATATTCTCTCATCTCTCCCCCCCCCCCTTTTAGAATAAAATTACGTAAGTATTCTGGGTCTGTGAATAAGCAATAAACACACTCCGGTTTGTACGGAAGGAGGCGTCTATTAAATTTGCTTTTATAAGTTGCACTCTCATTCTCAATCTCCTTAAAAAAAATGTTTTCCTGGAATGATTCATCTTGATTCCCTTCTCTCCTCTGCCATTGTGGGAAACACTTAAGTACAACATGATGGAATCACTTTTTATATATTATTATGCAGTAGTGAGTAAGGCTTACCAGATTTGCTTTGCTTTTTTACTGAAATCCCAAGACCTACCAGTGGGTTGTTGTTGTTGTTGTTGTTGTTGTTGTCGTCATGTATTTTCAAGTCATTTTTGACTTATGGCAAACCTGACTTACTACAGGGATTCAAACCCTGGTCTCCAGAGCCATAGTCCAATGCTCAAACCACACTTGCTCTCAGTGGGAGCCTATTGCAAAAGATAAACCACTTGTTGTTGTTGTTGTTGTTGTTGTTGTGTGTACACAAGTTGTTTTACAGAGGTTTTCTTGGCAGGATTTGTTCAGGGGGGCTTTGTCCTTCCCTTCCTCAGAGGCTGAGAGAGTGGGACTTGCCCAAGGTCATCCAATGGATTTCCATAGCCAAGCAGGCATTTGAACCCTGGTGTCCCAGAGTGCTAGTCCAACACTCAAGCAACTACTCCACTATGATGTTTCTCACACAACCCACTCAGAGTTCAAGAATTCTGAGACCAGGAATTATTTATAGCTTTTTATTTCTTTTTTTAGTACCAAAAAAAAAAAAAAAATGAATGGAGCTTAGCCCTTGACAATCCAAAACCCACTACCCAAGCTGTCTTCATTTCAGTGGCATAACTTGGGACAGGAAAGGGGGGGATGTTATTTGTTGTTGTTCAATCATTTGGAGGTCAAAAATCCTTGCAGATCTGTCACAAGTCATCCAGTGACTTTCAGGTAGTTAGTTCCATAACCAGCATGCTGTTGTATGTTTGTGAAATAGAAATATGCTGCTTATCATGCCTGCGTAATGTTTGCCCAGTTTCAAAATGAAAACTCATGAGACTGAAGCTTTGGTCTGCTGCAAGGAGGAAGGCAATTTCTATTCTGGAGAGTGATCACACAGAAGGGCTTTCTTTGGACCCTCGTTGTATGGACTGGATGTTGTTCTAGAAAAGGGGGCATTCTCCCTTGATTTGAAACAGCGGGCACACCAACTCCTTTGGCATGCAGAGACCTTAAAGCAGTGGTTCCCAGACTTTGGTCCTCCAGATGTTTTGGACTTCAGCTCCCAGAATTCTTGACTGTTGGCCAAGTTGGCTGGGACCTCTGGGAGTTGAAGTCCAAAACAACCTGAGGACCAGAGTTTGGGAACCAATGCCTTAAAGTATGGAAGAGAACATGCTGGCCTTCCCAATACTGTCAGGCGAGCCCCAACATATCGACATCTGCTCCAAAGCCCTATGTTCCCCAGCCGTGTTTTCAAATTGTGATATTGTTTGAGATCCTTCTCTGTGCAACTTGATTAGCTTTTTTTTCCATATTGGCATTTGAAATCAAAAAAGAAAAAAGTCAAAAATTGAGAAAACAAGTAGAGAGGCGCCAACCACCAGCACATTTTCATCTGCTTCCAACCATGCCATAGTTATGGCACAAATGACTTTACTAGAAATTAAGGTCATCCAATAAATGGGCTTCACATTTAAGACTTCCAAGAGAAAGTCCTTGCTCACACAACGCATAGTTTATTTGAACACACCATCACAAAAATGTGTTGGACAAAGTCGCAAAGAGAGCAGAGGTCCATCAGCCACTAGCCATTGTTTCAAGCTCTTGCCTTCATGTCTAATATTTGAGTAAATCCAGTTTGGAGATGCTAGGCCGAGTGGGCTTCTGGTCTGGACCATCTTACTTTCCTCTCATTTAGAGTCCCTTTCTTGTCCATTTGGGTAGCAGTGTGGGTTAGATCGAGATGGCATATCCTCCATCACACTTTTGGAGCAACAACAACAACAATAACATTTATTTATAAGCTTCGTCTTCCCAGAGTAGTGAGCTTCAGTCACACTAACAGGATTTCAGTATTCTGTTGTCTGTGGGACTGACATTTTCAGAGGAGGACCATTCTCTTGGCTTCTAATTGTTCCAAACCAGGAAATGGAAAGTTGAATGTTGCTTTTGCAGGAGTGGCCTTGGACCTTGGAGAGAGAGAAGGGGAAGAAAAGAAGATGCTTTCCCCCTTTCTGTTTCATGGTTTATTCCTTCTTGAGATAATGTCCTTCCCTTGATGATGTTGCTCTGTAGCCCTCAATACCCTTTAAAAGAAAGTGGGACCTAATGCCCTTTCATATTATACAATGTATTATACAACTGAATTCAACTGCCATAGCAACATCCTATGCATTCCCGAGATCTGCAGTTTAGGAAGAGGTGCCTCAGACTACAAACTCCAAGACTCTGTAGGATGCAGCCATGGGCATTAAGGTAGTATCAAAGTGCTATAATTGCAACGTATGGCAGGGTCCCTGGTCAAGAATCAGTTTTGTGAATCCAAGTCTGATTAATCCTGCAAAAGTAAGCAAAAGGGAAGGGCAGGTCTTCTCATCTCAGGGCACCAGCCAAGTTGGCATACTTTCAAGGGTGACATCTTCAAAATGTCCACCCTCCTGACCAAGAAGTAGTCAAGGAACCAGGTACCTTCACATTTCCACTTTAGGAACCAGGAAGCAAGGGACTGGTGACTGTGGCATTACCTAGCTTGAAAGTCCATTGGTCCCAGTCCTGTTTGGCCATGCACATGTGCATCATGCGCATACGCAACCCTCTGGTTCACTGCGGACCGGATCAATTTGGACGTCTTCAGCAATAAAAAATGCCGATGTCGTCCTAATTCACCAAGCCCCGAGATGACAGCAAATTTACATTTTTTAATTAAACTAGCAGCCAGTTTTTATGAGAGGGGGCTGGGTTATGCAAATCAAATGGTTGTGTACGAAAGATTAGGAGAGTTTGGGAATAAATTCCACAAATGCTAATAAAAAGAGAGAGAGAGAGAGAGAAAGAGGGACATTGTTCCATTAGCCCCTTTTAGACTGATTTCCCTGGAGAGAAGTATTGGGGGGGGGGTCTGGGGGTTATGGGGAGGGAGCTAAGACAGGTAACATTAATTTTTAGGATTGAAGGCTCTCCTGGACGGAGACCCCTCCCAGAGGAACATGATACTTGGGCATCAAAGGAGGGGGAAAGTTATTAGCTGTTGCATTGATGCCACTATCCCACTGAGACCTGCCAAGGTTAGCGCTGCAGAAGGCTCCTGCAAACATCCATGTTTGGGACACATCTCTGTACGGCGGATTTTGAAGTAACCATGTGGTTGTTGCACACTGAAGCCTTGGTAATTCTGCTGCCAGTTATTGGTCCTGACCTGACATTCAGCCATGGCATATGCATCCACGACCAGTAATGTGGTGTGAGTTGGAGCCAACAGAGTTGTTATTAACTGGTAGCGCAAAGATGGAGTTACCTCTCTTCTAAGAGGGCTCTGTGGCACTTTGTAAGGAGCTGCGTAAACATTTGGGTGAAATTGAGGGGGCCCCTAAACTTTATGTGAAGTTGGGGTGATTCCTGTAGGATTATACCTGAGGATTCTGAACTCTACCCACCTTCTGCTGTTTTTGCATTTGCAATGTGTAGCTGGTGAGCTGCAGGGCATACCTAGAGCTGTCACATTCATTACGCTTTACAAATGTACACAGTGTTTGCATGGTGTAGTGTTTGCATTGTAAAGAGTTCTTGACTTACCTAACACCTTGCAAGGTAGGCCACTACAGTTTGTATTTCTTGGTTAGGCAATTGAGTCTGGCTTCCCATAAATAAATAAATCTATCTATCTATCTATCTATCTATCTATTTTTGGGACTTATATCCCACCTTTCTCCCAAAATGAGATTCAAGGCGGCTCTAACCAGGCTTGTTGGTAGCAGGTCAGTGCAGTAACATTTCAAAGTAGGGAGATAGCCATGGGAAGAGAAAAATACAAGCTCTACAGTTTAAGACAGATCTAATACAAAATACAAAATCCACAGTTGAGATTACCTTTATTAGGGCCAGGCAAAAAAAACTTGAAAATTTGCATACTCCTTTGTGGTATTTTGGTTGGTTCTAATAAAGGCAGAACTTGGAAATGTTACCTTTTTTGGACTGCAACTTCCAGAATCCTCTGAGCAGCATGGCCAGTGGTAATTCTGGCTAGGGAATTCTGGGAGATGTTGTCCAAAAGGTAACTTTTTCAAACTGTAAATAAGTGATCCAGTTTAGGTTTTCAGGTTTGGGAGTAAGTCTGGTTGAAGGCAGAGAGTTTCTGCTGGTCTTTGAACCGCAAAAACTGGGTGTAATCCAGTGGCAGCTGAGAAATCTCTGAAAGAAGGAGAGAGATGGTGGAGAGGCCCTCCATCTTCTGTGTCCACCTGGAATCACTTGAAAGCTGAGGCCTTTCAACCTGAAAGCTGAGGCCTTTCACACTTGGAGAAATTCCAGCGATGTGGGTTGCTGGCATTTGACATTTTGCACACCAAAGTGCCAGTGACGATCATGAGGAATAGCAGTCATAAATGAGGAGCATAGACAGTGATGCTGACAGGGAAAGATCCATACACTCCCACATGTATATTTTGAATGCCCCATTTGGAAGGCGCTTGGCATAGAGTCCTGACTATTTCAGAGCTTCCTCTCCCTCTGGGAGGCATTGCTGCTGCTACTGCTGCTGCTGTTCCTGCATTATGGTTCCAGCAGAATTCAGGAATCACTCTGGAAAGGGTGCCCCATTGGCACAGTGAGCCAAACTGAGCTGGTGTCAGCTGGTGCAAGCTAGAGAGAAAAAGAAAAA
The DNA here is from genome assembly GCA_026167975.1 of Phrynosoma blainvillii. Classification (NCBI taxonomy): domain Eukaryota; kingdom Metazoa; phylum Chordata; class Lepidosauria; order Squamata; family Phrynosomatidae; genus Phrynosoma; species Phrynosoma blainvillii. The sequence goes on from JANUYF010000015.1 coordinate 9,525,331, forward strand.
GCATTGCCAAGCCTGGGAAGCCGTTTGAGTTTCCAATCCCGGGGCAGTTTCATGCTCAAGATAAATGCCAAGCAGCTCTTGCAGGCTCCAGTGAGAATGAGGGTGGAGGGAAGAAAGCTTGCCAGGGCTCAGACACGGAGGAGATTGGGTGTTGGGCCGCTCTGGGCTTAGCTTCCCCTTGGGGTGGCTTGCCAGAGAGGAGGGCTGGCTGGTATCCCCGTGCCCCGCTTCCCTTCTTTCTGTGTGGGTGCAAAATGATGAGTCATTTGCATGAATGTGAATTCCTTTCAGTGTTCACCAAGGCAAGTTGGCTCTTGTGAAATGTACTCCTGGAAGATGCCAGTGGTAGAACACCAGCATTGTGTACAGAGGTCCCAGGTTGAGTCCCGAGCATCTCCTGGTAGGTTTGGAAAAACTCCTCTCTTAAGCCCTGGAGACCTGCTAAGACTCATTGATTCCCAAACTTTGGTCTTCCAGGGGTTTTGGACTTCAATTCCCAGAAGCTGCAACCAGTTTGGCCAACTGTCAGGAATTCTGGGAGCTAAAGACCCAAACATCTGGAGAACCAAAGTTTGGGAACCACTGTGCTAACCGTTGACAGTACCAGGCTACAGAGAGCAATGCCCTGACTCAGGATAAGCCAGATGCCTGTGTTTCTGTGCTGCAAGATCACATCCAGCTCACTAGTGTTATCTAGCAATGAACGGAGCATTGCATATTTTCATCCTGACAGTCTCTTGCATATTTGCTACATTGCACATGCCAGAAGTTATGACACTAGGGTTCACCAGTGCATTTGTAGTATGCAGTTTTGCATGCATACTACATGCAATGAGTAGTATGGGATAAATGAATGAGATCCAGATCATACAGTGGCCAAGATAAGTTTGGGGGCAGGGGCCAGAGCTGTTCCTAGTTGTTGCACACCAAGATGGGAGTCTTGTGAAAGAAGTTAGCCATTGGCTGTCTCCTTTTGTGAGGTCCAGAAAAGTGAGCATGCAGACATTTCCTAGCTCACATCCGTGTATGCCATTGACAGCATGCCAACCAGTGTGTCCTCTCTTCTGTCCATGCCTTGCCTCAGAGCTTTGAAATGCTACTTTATTTTTGGCCCACAACTCCCGGAATCCCCTAGCAAGGCCATTTTGGGAGGGGATTGTGGGGTCTGCAATTAAAAACAACAGCTTCCCCCCCCCCCCCCATATTTTATTTTATCTCAATTGGTAGCATGGGAAGAGGTTAAAGAGGAGGAGGGAGGAAAACTTTATTTTTATCCAGGAAGATTCAGCTTCTTCTCTCCACCATGTTTCTTGTGCAGAGTCAAAAGTGGAAGATAATAACCTGCCAACCAGAACTTGAACAGATAGGACAATTTTTTCTGTCATCTTCCAGGGGTGGAGTGGTGGGAATCAACCAAGAAACAGAGCTGTTTGTACTCAGATTTGCTCTGGCTATTGTGAATTTCCATATGCTCTGAGTAACTTTTTATGTTTTTAAAAATGAGCTTACTCTTTATTATCTTTCTGGGTGTGTCTCTAATGCCAGGTTGGTAGTGTGAGAGATTAAATGTGTTGATTCTGGGCAATTGTACTGAACTTTGGGAGAGGTCTTCTTTATTAAGTAGACTTTGCAGATGTTCTGCCCTCTTGCTATTATTTCAGAAGAAGGGGGGAAAGGGATGCAGTTTGCTTCTTTTTTAAAAGACAACAAGAAACAGATTCTCCATTGTAGCATTTCTGTGCTAGAGTAGCTTAGAAAGGAAGCATCCAGGCTCTGCATAATTTTTAAAAAATAATGAAAGTTTCACTAAATGTTACAAAGAAGAAGTGTGGAAAGAATTGCTACTTGCCAGTGATGTTACAGGCGCTGTCCAATAGGGCTTCATAACACCTGCTTCTCAGCCTTCTGTTGTCATTGACGTGGTGTCCAGTGGTGGGAAGAAAGGGAATAGCATTTTCCCACTCACTGGCTGATAGGATGCTTTGAGTGTTGAGGAAATGCAATATCCCCACAACTGGCAGCATCCCCTTGCATTAGGCCCCAGATCTCTCCACAACAAATGAATAGCAAGTGTGCATAATTTGCATGGTAAGGCGATATCCTGGAAAGGACCCAAAGCGGTTCATTGCATATTGGGCCTTTGTGGGCTGCATGCTGCCTCCGTGGCACCGCAGAAGGGCATCTTTCATGCCAGCAACTGCACTCAGACTGCAAAGTGCTTGACACATCCCTGTGAGGAAGGTGGCTGAGGTTCCCTTTTCATGGATGGGAATCTAAGGATCAGAGTTGAGCCTAACTTGATGACTAGCCCTTATACAACTAAATGTGGTGCTGCTAGTGGTTCTAATATCAAATTCTACCTAGCATTTGGAAGCAGTTTGTTCCAAGACAACATTTCAAAGGCAGAACTTCTGTGCCACATACAGTCATTCTCCCTGACACCTTGGGCGCCTGTGGAGTTGATTCTCACGTCAAGGTACAATAGCAAGTTGGGGGTATCTGATGAAAGGGGCATGCATGTGTAAATCAGACCTGAATTCTTTCCAAATAAAATCCAGATTTCTAGTTCTGACATCATCTTTAAAGATCGGGAGGACCAGGATCTGGTTTTTGGCAAGTACTTGCCCGTCTCTGGAGGATACTAGTTGGTGATGTCACCTGTTTGCCTTGGTTTTGTTTTCTAGTTGGGTTTCTTTGCTCATTCGTTTTTTTTACTTTGTTTTCCCAAGAACATTTTGTGCCATGAGGCGCATCAGCCAGCCAAGTCTTGTGATGGGAAGGTGGTTGACAGAGGGTGCTCCAAACTGGTTTTGATCTCCTCGCTTTCTGGATGGAGGGTTGACTGTGGAAATGAAGCTTTAGCACTTCAACAGCCCAGCTGCAGTATTCACATTGCTCCCTTTGACTGGTATCTCTTGCTTCAAACTAATTTTTTCAAACTATCCTTGTCTGCCCTTGCAGCCTTTTTCATTTTCACCATGTTTGCATAGTTCTCCTGTAATCCGCTCCACCCCTTGTCTGGGAACAACTAGCTGCAGCCACCAAACCTACCATGAAGCATTGCCAGCTGCAACAGAACCTGTCCTCCTTCACGGGTTAAGAAATGCGTTTGAGACAATTTCAAGTTGTTTCTCTGGAGAGGAGCAGATCATGGAGCTTTTTGCTTTTTGGCAAAATGGGGTGACCACCTCAGGCAACAAATTTCAGTGTGTCATGAAAGGGCAGCAAATTATTAGTTATTTCTTTCATTCATTATTGTTGAAGTTCTTCTCCGAAGGAGAGGCCCTCTGGGATTTCTGACTTAGATGGCAAAATAGATCAAAATATGGAGCCAATGTGTTGTGATGGTTTCAGTGTTGGACTGGGACTCTGAGAAACCAGGGTTCAAATCCCACTCAGCTATAGAAAATTGACTGGGTAACCTTGAGCAAGTTCTACTTCCTCAACTTAGTGGGAGGCCATGAAAAACCTCAGAATAAACCCAAGAAGAGTCAGAGTTGACCTGAAGGCACATAACAGCAACAAGAAAGCCATGGTACTCTACAATATGCCTTGGGGAGGCAGACACCATTTTCTCGTGTGCCTCGGGAAGCCAAGTATCTTGCACTAACTCTGGGCACCCATTCTTTTTCTTGCCTTGCCATCCTCATGGGGAAAACAGAGAAATACTTAGCCATCAAGCTTTAGAAGCCAGCGTCTGCTCTTCTCCAGTTCTCTTGCCCTATAGCTAGAATGAAACCCTTTTCCTCTTTCAAATCCCATAGGTGCAGCAACCAGTTTGCCACCTCTTGTTTTCTTCAAACTCATTGTTGATTGCCTTGAAATTTGAATCTGAGATAGGGCTAAATGAGCTCAAACCAAAGTAAGTTGATCTTTGTCAGTCCTGTTGAGTTACCGCCTTTTATGTAACAAGCTCAAGGCAGTGGCCATGGCTGTCTTCTCCCTCCTCCCAACTTCATCCGCACAACCCCACAATGAGGTTGGTGAGGCTAAGACTTTGACTGGCCAAAGGCAACTCCATGAATTTGCTGGCTCAGCGGAGACTTGAACCTGGATTTCCCCAGTCCAGCACCATGGTGAGTGTTGTTGAGTGTAAAACTATTCCAGTGAAGGTAGCTCACATATGCTGAGATGCACACATCTTGAAGAGTACCCACTGCATGTTGTTGTTGTTGTTAATGTGTACCCTCAAGTCATTTCTGACATATGGCAAACTTAACTTCTCTAAATTCATGGAAAAGTTTTTTTTTATTAAATACATACACCACCGTTTCATGGAGCTTTCTGAGTAAGATTTGTTCAGAGGGGATTTGCCATGGCCTTCCTCTGAGGCTGCGAGAGTGTGACTTCCCCAAGGTCACCCACCATGTTCCCATGGCAGAAGAGGGATTTGAACCCTTGACTCCCAGAGTCCTAGCCCAACTGCTCTGGTTTACTGCTCTGGTTTTTCCCACTGGCTGGGGGAGTCACAAAATGAAAAGGGCCACACAGAACTGTTCAAAATGGCTGCTGTCTAACGGTCAAAACCATGTCAGCTGGTCTTTTTGTGTAAAAATCAGCCCTCAATGTGACTTTGCAGAGCCTTGGATGGAGTGGGTCATCCTCCCCCCCCATGAGCCGCATCCTCCCCGGGAAATGCAGTTTGTTTTGCCAGGGTGACCTGTTTAATCATCTCATTTTCTGGTGACCGTTTATTCCTTGTTACCACGGTTACGGCCCCATTAAGGGGAGAAGCAATAAGGCAGCGAGTCAAACAGGTAATAAAAACATTAAAGCCATGTGCGTATCGCCTGGGAGGGGAGGGGGCAGTGGGACGAGACAGGCCCACGCCAGAGAGACAGCAGGGTCCGTGGGGCTGGGAGCCCTTGGTGGCGGGGAAGGGAATTAAAAGCAAGAGGAATGGGGAGTAACTTCTCTAAAGTCATGGCAAAGTTTTTTTACAAACCCACCTGAGCTGAGTCTACAAAATCCATTTCCCAAGGTTATGCCACATTGGAATGGGACCAAGCCATAGACATCAGGATGGTACTATGCACATTAAGCAATGTGGCTGTGCAAACCGGAGTCAGGTTGATTCCCCATAATAGCCATTCACTTGTATGGGACAAGAGGAAATCTGTTGGCTGCAGTCTCAAATACAGGCCAGGATTGCCTTGAACCCCGGACACTATGTGCTGAGAAGGGCCATTGCACCTTCCCCGGAGTGGGTATTGCTGGTTGCACCCCTTGACTTTGTTTTTGTTGTTGTTATCCACGCTGGAGTTGATCTCGACCCATGGCAACCCTGTAGATGAGACGTCTCCAAGACTCCCTTTCCTCTATTGCTCTGCTCAGTTCCTGCAAATTCATACCCGTGACCTGTTTTATGGAGCCCATCCATCTAGCATGTGGCCTTCCTCTCTTTCTGCTTCCCTCCACCTTCCCTAGCATTATTGTTTTCTCCAGTGAGTCCTGCCTTCTCATGATGTGGCCAAAGTACGACAGCCTTAGTCTGGTCATCTTGACTTCCAACTTGCTCCCATGTAAATGAATGGAGACTCCAGGCAGCAGCTGGTACAATGCCCTGGAAGTCCTGGGACAGTATCACACTACACTGTCATAGTGCTATTATTCCACTTTAACTGCTATGGCTGCCTCCTGTGGAATCCTGGCATTTGCCGTATAGGATGGGGCATTTAGAATACTCAGCTAGAGAGCTCTAAACTACAAATCCCAGAATTCCACAGGAGGCAGCCATAGCTGGGGAGTAATAGGACTATAACAGTATAGTGTGATATCGACCTAGGTTGCAACAGGCGTTTTCTCCTCCATGGAGGAAAGCTGAGAAGAGACCTCTTCTTCCCTGACTTCTTTCTTCACTGTGGACAGTTGGCTGTTGCTTTGCCTTGCTTTGTACCTGCGAAATGGGGAGAATTGCACCAGCTTTCCTTCTCCCTAGATTGATCGAAGGATAAGTTAATTAAAAGATGGTGTGATGCTCTAATGCTTTATTAATTGTGGGGCGGGAGGGATGGAAGAATGAGGGAGAGAGATAAGTATCTGGTCCAAGGACATAAGTCAGTCTTAACCCAGTTAAGAAGAAGGAGTCCCACTTTTGGGGAAAAGGCAGGATGTAAATGGAGGGATTGATGGATTGACTGAAGCCAGCGGTTAGCTTTTCTGTATCTCCTCTCTCTGTACAGTTCTATCTCAGTTAACAAAACAGATATTCTTGTAGGCATTACTTCTTTAACAGAAAATTTGGTACCAGAGACAGAAACAACATGGAAGAATAGTGACACGTTCCTGAACCAAAAAAGGAAAAGAGTAGCAGTTCAGTATACTTCAGCAAACTATTTTATTCAAAATTAACCATATGCACACATGTAAAATGGAACAACGAGGTCAAGTAAGCCTTGCGTAGCTAAACAAAACCAGGTTGGACCTTCTGGAGATCACTTGAAATCATCTTCCAAAATGCGTCTGGCTTTTTCCATTCACCAGCCTCCGTTTTTCATACAGTTTCCATTTTGGTGGCCAAACTTGTAGATCTGTGCTTTTTAAATCATGCTGGGAGTAGTTAGTGAGGCATACCTATCTGTCCTATGTTTTTTCCTCTTTGTTTTGATGTTCAAACATGCTCAATGAGGGAATCTGGAGGCAGCTGCTGTTTACTGTGGCTGTTGCAAGCAGACACGACTATAATAGGATAGGTTAGAGTAGAATCCCATTCCCTCCTTATTGCTTTCTTTATTGATAGTTTACTATAAACACACTGTTGCAACCTCACACCAAAAGCCCTACTTCAACACTCTCTCAGTGCCGATGCTGCTAAAATTCTTCCAGAGGATGGGGAGGAAGCCGGACTGGGCATTTCCAAAAAGCCTTTGTAAAAAAGGAACTTCGTTGTCGCTGAGGCCTGCCTGTCTTTATTAATATATATATAAGTGGTGAAACTTTAACAAAACAACGGGGGTAAATTATACGTTGGGGGAGAAAATCAGGTGAAGTGATGGTTACTCTCCACTGGCCTTCCCAACCAGAATGCCACACGGATGTATATACAGACGGACTACCACCCCCATTACCCTCAGCCTGCATTGCCCATGTTGGCTGGGGTTGATGGGAATGGCAGTTGAATACATCTAGAGAGCATTCCTGCCATTCTGTAGCCAAGATAGTCAGAGATGACAAAAACCATAGAGAGTCCCATAGAAAGTCCTCACAACATAATAGATTGTGTCTTCAACCTTGTATGTTAATTCAACCTTGCATGTTACGTTGTGTGCTAAAAAGCTTGTGTTTACCTGGGAGTAAATCTGATTGGGACTTTTGAATGTATAGGATTGTAGAAGCTTGAATGGGTTAGAGCTGACTTACCATATAATATGAATTAACTGTTACCTTAATTTTGCTCATCTCCTCTTGCCCTTGTCGGTTATACGTGAAGACCTTTCTTTCAGAAATTAATTTCCTTGATGTTGTTTTGGGTTTTATAGCTGCTTTTTTTGCCAGGCCCTTTTTTTTTTTTTATCAGAAAACAAATTTGCGGTGAGCGCAGAGAAAGGGGCCAGAGCGCTGAGTAAATATTCAACGTGTAAATGAGCGCTGTGACCTTGAGAGAGGGAGAGCAGGAGGGGCAGGAAGAAGGAGAAGAAGAAGTCTTTTTAAAAATTAAAAGAAAAAGAAAAGAAAACTGTACTTGCAGCAGGTTCATTGGAAGAATTGGCTAGGCTAGAACAGAGAGAGTCTGGGAAGGTTTGCATGAGATTCCACCTGGAATAAAGTGATCCAACTTGCAGAACATTTTGAAATGAGGCCAGAGCTCATGTAGGGGTAAAATGGTGTCCCCCGCTCCTCTGACAGGTATAAATTGTATTTTAAGGACACTCCACTAAAGTTAATAAGGATGGGTTCATCCCATGCCCTGATGAATCAATCCTCTGCCATCCCAATTTTTCAGCTGCTTTGTAAATGTCCCAGTTTCTGTCTCCTCTACTTTTCCTCTTCATCATCAGCTTACTTATTAAAATATTGTATTTTAATTGGTTTGTTGTTTAATTCTGTTTTAAGGGGATAGGAGGGTGGGGTTATGGGATGAGGGAATGTTTTTAACTTTGTTTTGTTTTAAATATTATTGTACCCTGCCCCGATTGCCGCGCAGAGGGGCGGGCTATAAATACATATTATTATTATTATTATTATTATTATTATTATTATTATTTTAGTTACTGCAAATTAAATTCACGGGGAAAAGTAGTTTGCACTCAGTTAACTCAGGAGCTGGGAGAGGACAGGGCAAAATCTTGCCCTTCCCTGTTGGCTCAAACAAAAGCAAACCTCTGCAGACTCTCCTAGCTTGTCTCTCCTTCCTCAATAACCTTTGCCTTCCTCACCATATTTTGGTGTTGCTTGGCTATATATATTCCAGTTTTCATTTCTGACATGTTGGAGGTTATGCCATGAGCCTGTTCATAGTCGGTGGTACCTCTGTGAGGTTACTGTTAGACTCATTTTACAGGTCAAAAAAAATAAGGTCCAAACTCCGATTTGCCCTGGGTTCCTTCGAACTAACTTGTGGGGCACTAAACTACGCAAACAATTAAATCATGTCATCAGTCATCATTCCTGACAACAGGTTGGGGCAGACACATGATTCATATATGGAAAACGATAGAAAGCTAGTTCATCTCTTTGCTGGCATTTTAGGGTGTTGTTTTTTAATATGTGATGCAGGGGATTGATTTACTTGAAGTGGAGAAATAGTAAAGTGTGAGTCCTTTCTAAAATTGCCGTGTTGCTGTTGTGTGCCTTCAAGTAGTTTGCAAATTATGGTGACGCTACGATGAAGCTATCGCAGGGTTTTCTTGGCAACATTTGTTCAGAGAGGGTTTGCCATTGCCTTCCTCTGAGGCTGAGAGATTGTGACTTGCTATAGGGACCATGATTTATCTGCACATGTTAGGTCAGCTGTAAAACGAAGCAGGGATTTAGATCGAAGCCTGAGCCCAGTCATGCTGTCACGAGATTATAGATATATGGAAGATTACAGCAGTTTTCAAATCATCCTCACTTTCAGAAGTTGTAGAACAAGAAGTTGTTGTGGTTGTTGTTACCAATAACAACAGCTTGGAACATGACACATTATCTGACAATACCTCACTAATTCCTAAACTCTTGGACAGAATCATTTATAAATAAATAAATAGTGCTAGTAATAAATGTTTGTTAAATGTTTGCCTTCTTCAATATCATTTACCACTGACATGTTACAGTCTGGAAATTCTGTATGAGTTTCTTTCTTTCAGTCAATCTGCCTGCAGTTTCCACAAGCCAAAAGGAATGTCTTGGTTCTAATTTTTGGCATTAAAAAATTAAGCAAAACTTTTATTGGCTAGAAAATGAATCTTTTTCCTCTTCCCTCTCCACGGCTCTCCTTAGTGATCATTCAGTTTCAAACCCAAGCAGATGATGTTTTTGGAAGATTTGATCAAAGTGGAACAATCTCATTGTGCTTTTTTGTTGGGTCAGCCTGAACTGGGATTACTGGTCATTCAAAAGCCTATCCCTAAAGAGGGAGCTCCTTCCAAATACAGCTGAAGCCCCTGGGTTTTAATCTTTCCCTTCTCTCTTTCCTCACTCTTTCTGGCTTTAGAAACAGACAGACAGATTTTGGCCTTGTAATTTACAACCTGGCAGCACCTAAGCAACAGAGCATTTTCCCCATCCCAGCAGATGAAGCCCAGAAGGGCCAAAATCATATCAAAGGGGGGGGGGACTGCTTGGTCTCTGTGGAAATCCCCCACAAATATAGAGGGTCCTTGGTATCCACTGGGGATTGGTTCCAGGATCCCCCATGGATTCCAAAATCCATGGATGCTCAAATCCCATTGTATGCAGTGGTGTAGTAAAATGGTGTCCCTTCTTTAAAAGGGGCAAAATCAAGCTTTGCTTTTTGGATTTTAATTTTTTAAAAAATGAATATTTTCAAGCCATGGATGGTGGAATCTGTGGATAAGGAGGATCCACTATATTGAACACAGACTACTGTTGGATTTTTCTTTTTCTCCTTCGTCACATAAAATGAAAACACAGGATAGCTGGAAAAGGAATCAGCGGACTTTAAGCAGCCTGTTTGAACTCAGGAGTCCAAGATTAAACTATAGCTCCCATCATCCCTAACCATCCGCCACATTGTGGGATAATAAAAGTTGGAGTTCAACATTATCTTGCGTGGGTCAGAGTTAGGAATGGTTGGCCTGACTAGGACTGGGGCACGGGCTTGGATTCAGCTGTACTGAGATGCTATGTTTGCTAACCACTGTAGTCCTTGGAGGAAGGGTAGAATGAAATTTTTTGGGCCGTGGCTATCCAGTCCCCGGTCATCACAGCCACTGGCTTAGCCAGTTGGGGACTCTAGTGGCTGCAGTCCCCAAATTAGCTTTTCCAAACTCTGGGGATGATGTGGAGAACTTCCCTCCTGTCAAGGACCACATTAGCATTCCATCAGAGGACTTGGCCAAAGTCCCAGGAAGGGTGGGATGAGATCCCTGAAGTGGGCAGAGTTACAGAAGTGGTGCTAGTCTTCATTTAGGGTTTAGCAGGGCAGACACATTGTGTGTGTGTGGAGTTTTGCATTTAGTCAACTTGTGTAAACTTCCCTGCATTTGTAGCTGAAAGATAGGTCAGGAAGGAGTAAAGAATTGTTGGAAGTTGTGTATATGGCCTGGACAGTGTCTAGAGACCCTCTCCTGGTCCACAGAAGGCACTTTCTTACCCCAATCACAGATAATCTATTTGGCATTGCTCAGAAGCAGATGCAGCTACAGTATTTTTCTGTATACGATGTACAAAAAAGGTGATGATTCCATTCCTCAATTGCCAACATGGGATGCAAACCTCCTAGGAGGCTAATAGAACCTCTTGCCGGCTAAGAAAGGTGGGGTGCAATATGGCAAATGGGAAGATGGTGCACAATTGCCCTCGTGCTTCCGGGCCCATCATTCCCAAACAGCAAGTCTGCTGGTTTTGCTGATTGGGGAATGATGGGGCTTTCATCCCACACATCCAGAGGATACTAGGTGTTAAGGAGCCACTGAAATTTTGAACCAGAGATTGACTCAGACTTGAACTCAGCTATCAAATTACAGTAACACTTCAGATGGGAAGGAGAAGATGTGCATTTACTTGAGAGACTCCAGTGAGAAGGAGCCCCCCAAATTCACCCACCTGAGGCAATATTTCCTTTTATGCACTCTGGAGACCTGGTTTGGATAACTTTGGAATACTTGGCTAAACATTAGGAACATATTCCTGTTATCCAGAAACTTATATATTCAGTGCCAAGGAAGAAAAATTCTGTGACTTGCATTGTATACAGTTTGCATGGATTTGCCTGTTCTTCCATAATCCTCATGATCTGGTTCAGCGGTGAGCCCAATAAAGGAATTCTTCCAGAGCTGAAAACGAAAGGCTAAAGGGAAGAGTGGGAACAAAGTCACCAGCGCAAGATGCCAGAATGAGGGAGTGTAACTCACCTGCTAATGGCTTTGGACGCATGCTTCCCTGTGACAGTTGCATCTCAGGTGAGCAGATTGGAAGGGTCCAGGCGTCTGTCTAGGCAAGGATGCCATTTCAGCTCTGTGCCTTTTAGATGCTCAGGTGGATGGGATCGTGGGGGGAATAAGAGAAGGACACACTTCCCACACCATTTCCAAGTACGCCACCAAAGTGCTCTTCCATGGGATAATTTGGATACTTTCCCTTCGATCCCTTTATTCATTCTGTACTAAGGAGGGGCACTTCTTGTGGATCCATTACAACTTTGGCGGCCATTCTGTAGCCCCTTCCTTTTGGTGCAGTTCTCCTCTCTGGTGGCTTGTATATACCAATCCCTCTCCCACCCCGCAACCTCAGCTGTCAAAGCCAGTATCTTCTCCCCATTTATATTTCCTTGCTGTCAGAAAGCACAGTGGTCTCCTGCCAAAGGGTCTCAGGTGTCTTGCATATTTTTCTGCCCAACCCTGACATGTTTTTGGAGGGGTGGGGTGGGGAAATACAGGTGTGGGTTTCCCCTCTTTGACCTCCATACGGGGATTGGGGTGCACTTGGAAAGCCCGGCTTGAGAGAGGAGCAAGGGGAGCGGGGCAGATTTCTTGCAGCGAAGGTGTTAACTAATAGCAGGTGATTAAACATGACAAGCAGTGACATTTCTGTGTGGGGTTCTCGGTACCAGCAGTGCCAAGAATGAAGCTATAAAGGCTGACATTTTGTATTATGCACTGAGGTTTTTAATAGACACCCTTCCTCCTCCCTCCTGTTTGTTTCTTTCATTCGTTCACTCTTTTGCTGCCCTTCTTTCTCCTCTCAGTCCTTCTGCTGTCCTCTGGCCTATTCTTCCTCCATCTTCGGACTCCTTTACTTAAACATTTTGACCCTCCCTCCTGGACCGCTTTCATAGACGCCCTTTCCAATCCGCTCTTTAGTTCAGTTTGGTTTCATGCATTTTCTTTGGTATATTCTTACTTATTTCAGTAGTTTCTGCAAGGTTTGCATTCTCAAATACTCACTCTCTGGACACTTTTAGCACAAGCAGTTAAACTTCAGCTTAACAATCCTGAACACAAAGTTGGGCTACTCACAATCCCTCACTAAGGCAGCTCTTTCCATCCTCCCTGTCTAGAAGGCAGAAACAGAAGAAGATTCCAGGTTGTTTCAACCTGCATTTTTATAAAAATGCCTCTTTTGAATTTCACAACCCCGGTCTATCTTCCTCCTGCTTCTACCACCTTCTTGCTGTCACCCTTTTGCTTTCCTCCGTCATGTGCCATTCTTCCTCATTCTGCTTCATTCTTTTTTCCCACTTTCTCACCCCACTCTCTCTTTCTCCCTGCTGCCTCATGTTACTTTTTAAAGTCCTGATGCAATGTTGTGAGCAGCCTGGACAGTTGTTTCCCTGGAAGCAGGTGCTTTCCTCTGGTGAATGGTAGTCCCGTGTTGATTTTTTAAATTTATTTTATTTTTAAGAGTTGGTTTTTTTGTTGTTGTTGTTGTTGTTTGCCTGATTCAGACACATTCTCCAAAGCTTGCTTGCTCTTCTTTTTAAAGTTCAGGGCCTGAGCAACTGAGTTTTGGAACAGTTGCTGGCTTTATTATGAAAAGAAGGCAACAGTTGTGCGAGAGGCGAAGCACTGAGACAACTGCAGAGCTCTTTCTCTCTCTCAACATACCTCTGGGAAGGGCGTTTGGAGGTGACGGGCCATCGCTGCATCTCTCTTTGCAGCTGCCCGGGTGGGTTGGCTGCATCGCTGCTGCCTTTCCAGTTGGTGTGTGTGTGTGTGTGTTTGTGCACAGGTTTCGTTTCCCCCACGTGTGCCATCAAAGAAAGGGTGTGGGTTTCAATTTGTTGTGTGCCTTCAAGTTGTTTCCGACTTAATGGTGACCCTAAGGCGAAGCTATCAGAGGGTTTTCTTGTCAAGAATTGTTCAGAGGGCTTTTTCCTTTGCCTTGCTGAGTTTGAGAGAATGTAACTTGCCCAGTGGGTTTCCATGGCTGAGCAGGGATTTGAACCCTGGTCTCCAAAGTTGTGATCCAATGTTCAAACTACTATACCATGCTGGTTCTTGTGGGTTTCAGTACAGCTACCTAAATCAGGGGAAAGGAAACTCTGGCCCACACTTTTAGTTGGATTCTGAATCCCATTTCCTCTGCATATTTGTCCTGCTGACTGGAGACGATGAAAGTCTGAATGTGATCATATCTGGAAGATCACAGGTTTCCCACCCCAATCTAACCTCAGAACAACTCTTTCGAGATGCAAATGTATCTGTGAATAGCCAGGTTAGCTAAGCGAAACCTCCATGGACAAAGCCAGTCTACCTCTGAGTATGAGTGGATGGCACAAATGAGAAGGAGGTGTTGTTTTCATGCAAACATGACATGCTGACAGGACAGATCTTTGTTCTGATCTGGGCAGTTCCTAAAATAATTCTGGGAATAAATCAGTGGGCAAGTTGCCAGTTGCTTTGTTGTGTATTGTTTTAAAAAGAAAATCAGAATGTCCTGAACTGAGAAGCTGAAGTGCCTCTTCCAAGACAGGAAAAAGGTCTGGAAAATTTGAGGACCTCCACAGTGGATGATGATACACTGGAAGTTGTTGATGCTTTTCCTTGCTCTACAGTTGTGTAACGTGTTGAAGAGACTATGGTGGCAGTCATTATGGTGGTAGTTGCTAAAGGTTTTGAGAGGAACTCCTACAGATTTCAGTTCATGCTGATTTTTTCCAAAACAACAAAAGAAAAAAGAATAAATGAAGGAAAGGAAAGGGAAGGGAAGGGAAGGGAAGGGAAGGGAAGGGAAGGGAAGGAAGAAAGAGAAAAGCTGACAACATGGCCACAGATTTGGTCAAATAACATGGAGTTTGGGAACTGACTAGTCCCAGTTGACCAACTTTTCTCTATGGCCAAACATTAGGCCAGGTGTTCCAGGTGGGTAGTAGAAGATGACAACCATGGAAACCATTGTCACCCATTTCTTCTACTCTGCCCCAGCCTTCCTCAACCCCAGATATTTTTGGATGCAAAATTCCTTCATGACCAGTCATCATGGGCCATATTGTTTGTGGATAACAGAAGTTGGAGTCAAATTTTGGGGGGGACTCCAGTCCCCAACTCTGTTCATGTCAGCTGAGGATGATGGGGTTGTAACATAGCAAATCTACCCAACACCAGTTTGCCAAAGGCCATTTCATCCTCATAGGATTACCATTGGACTATCAATACCATGCCACTTTTGTATGTGGATTCCTCCAGTGGTGGGATGGCCTTTCTCTCCCATCTCCAGAACACTTTGTGGGTGCAGAAAGAAACTTGTTCAAGGTTAGCTATGGGTGGCACTTGCATCCACCTCTGGTGAGCATTAGGCGTCGTATCACCACCTCTTTTCATTCTTAAAGTAACTCTGTAATGTAGTGAGTAGTGACTGTCCCAAGCTGGAAAATACCATCATAAGCAAAAGGTCTTCACTTCAGGAGGGTGATCCTGTTATAAATCAGTCATTTCCTGAAATATTAATACGTCAGGGCCCATCCCCTTTCTCAACTACTCTTTCATCAGTATGGATGGACCTTTTATGGAGAAAGCTTGGAGCCCCTAGACCAGTGGTTCCCAAATTTTGGGCCTCCAAATGTCTTGGACTTCATCTCCCAGAATTCCTGACTATTGGTCAACCTGGCTAGTGCTTCTGGGAGTTGACGTCCAAAACACCTAGAAGATTAAACTGCCCTAGATCTTAGGACTCCTTCCTTAGGGCACCTAGAAAGGCCCCTTCTTTGCTCTCCTTCCATCAACAGGCAAAGGCATTTTTATTGAGAGAGGCTATTAGAACTGAAGCCTTTTAAGGAAAGAGCTGTATTGTTTTAAATCGGGCTGTTTCAACTGCTTTTTATCCTTTATAAATGTTTTCAGTTCTTTTAATATCGTTAATAGATTAATTCTGTTTCAGTGTTGACATTTTGTATGTTTTTAACTATGTTATTATCATTTTAATTTGTAAGCTGCCCCAATCTTGGGGGAAAAGGTAAGGTATAAATAAAGTTAATAATAGCAATAAGCTAATCCAGTGAGGTCAGTCATTGAGGATTTGAAGCTCCCAGGCTCCAATCTGGCACTTTTAAGTGCTACATCACTTGCATTTTCTTGGGTAGCATTCCTCCATACAGATGAAAAGGTAGTTTGGAAAGGAGCTGTGCCTCGACGTAGTTGTTCTTTTCAGGAAAGGTTTGATTTGAAACACGATTTCTGCATATGATATTTTCCAGCTCGGAGAGGGACTCCCACAGATCCATCCTTGCCCATCTTTCTCTCCCATCAAAATGTTTCTCCCATCCACCCGATCTCATTGATCCGACACTACAGACAGTGACTTCAGCACAAGCTGCCAACTAGGGCAGATCAATAAGAGTCTTGACAGGGGAGGATGGCTGGCAGCTGGGGCAGCTGTTTTGGTCCTCTAGTCTTTCCTTTCCCCCCCCCCTTCCCAGTCTGCCTCTTTTCCTGATGGGAGGAAGGGAGGTCCAAAGGCAGCAGCCGACCTAGAATTTCATAGACTTTGCCCAGAACATTTGACACCAGATTCAGTTTTTTTTTTTTCCTGGTTGTGTGCAGGGGTTATATCTGCACATTTATTTCCTTGTTTGTTTTAAAACTCTCTTTTGTGAAGGTGTATGCGTGTGGAGGGGAATATGTCCTTTACTTCCCATTATTAGCTTAACCTTTGAATCCAAGGAAGATTTTATTTTAAATCATTAAAACAAGTTGTTAATGTTTCTCATCCTCATGTTATCAGAAAGAAATCTTCCAGTAGTTCAGAATGAATACTGACTGGAAGGTTGTAATGCCTGCCTTTGCCACATGTGGTTTGCAATACTTACTCAATATCTTTAAGAGCAGTCTTGAGTTGGTGTCCTTTTCCCATGGATTCACCAAAGTATGTTGAATGTACAACATAAGGTTGCAGTCCTAAGGATATCTTCAAAGGCACAATTCATCTGTGTTCAGGCTTGTGAATATGCACTCTGGCTTAAGAAAGTAAGGAATATCTTGCTGATTTGGACCTGAGCCACATCTGTCCATCCGTCTTTGCAAGTATCCAACACTTGATGCTCTGCGCTCCCATTTCTGCCAGATTTTGTTTGTTTTTCAGGAGGGCCAATCTGATAGAAGAAGCTAAGTAAGCTGTAGATTGGACTTCAGCAGGACTTTTGCAACCTCTAACTGTGGTTGCCCCCCAAAACCTCTAGATCTACCCAAATTAATTTAGGCTTTTGAGAGTGGTTTTTCTCCTGGTTGCTGCTGTTGTTGTTGTGTGCCATCAGGTCCTTTATGAATTATGGCGACCCTAAGGTGAACCTATCCTGGGGTTTTCTTGGCATGTTTTCTTCAGAGGGGGGTTGCTGAGAGTTGAGTTGCCCAAGGTCACCCACTGGGTTTCATGGCTAAATGGGAATTGAACCCTTGGACTCCAAAGTCTCAGTTCAACACTCAAACCACTATGCCATGCAAATGGGGTAGTTTGTTCCCCCAGAGCCCCCCAACCTTTCCAAAAGGAAAAAAAAATCAGCTCAAGTGGTGGCAGGAACACTTACTATGCCGAAACACACCTGTGCAGCCCATCGGACAGGTATAAAGGGGGGGGGAGAAATGTCCCCACTCCCTCTGCAATTGCCCACCCCCGGACTACAACAGAGCTTGTTTGTCATCCAGGAGTACCATGCTCCAAAGCCCTTGGAGCTGTCCCAAAGGATCCTGTGGTTGAGGCAGCCACACGAGCCACCAAAACATCTCAGCCACTCTGAACAGGCCTCTGCTTTTATTACATGTATGCATAGCAGTGTGTGTGTGTGTGTGTGTATGTGTGTGCTCACACATTTTGTGAAAGAGTAATGGTGATGGCAGTGGTTTTATGGGGCCATTTTGGTGGGGTAATTGGGGAGATGCTGGACTTTACCAGTCTTTTGTTCTCCTTCCAGCTCTGTCTATTCTACGACGATGCCTCCTCTGTTAACCTGTTAGCCACTTCTGCCTCTAAGCAGGTGCTGAGCGCTCTCTGCAGTAAAAGTTAATGAAATGAGTATTTCGGGACGGGGAGGGTCAGGAGGAGGGAGGGAAGCGGTATAGCACACCCTTGGGCCCTGGGCTTTATTAATGGTGACCCTCCATTAAAAGACGAAAGTGCTAACCTGGTCATATTTAGCAGCTTTCAACAGCATCCCTGTGGCCTCCGCCAGCAATATCAACTCCTGCCTCTCTCCCCTCAGCCCAGGGCCAGCAGGAGCTGACTCTGGGCTTTTCGGTGCTACGATGTCTCTGCCGAGCAGCTCTGAAGTGCCTCCGAGCTGCTTCCGCTGCCAGGGAAAGAGTGCTGCCCACCCTCTCTGCCAGCCTCCCCCTCCTCTTCAGTTGCCCCTCGGAGCGGCTTTGCGGTTTTATTAATGCCAGGACTTGGCATCTGGCCGGATCCTGGCTCTTCTGCCTAATTAAGGCCAGAGAACCAGAGGGACTTTTTCCTCTCAAAACTGAGTAAGGCCAGAATGGAGCCATGCAGGCTTTGGCCTCATCGGTCAAAGAGCATTGCCTTTATTTCATGTGCTGTATATTTTGAGTAAGTGATTCTTCTTTGCATTTTTTTTTTAAAAATCAAAAGCAGGTAGTGAGAAGAATCAGGTACTTCAAGCTTGGAATACATTGTTTAGGCTGCTGACATAACACACGGGTAAATAGGCCAGGTTCTCGAATGGGGTAATGTGGTCCTGGTGGCGAAGGGGTTGAATGCCGGTCCTGGCTCCAAGGTTGACTCAGCCTTGCATCCTTTTGTAGATCGGTAAAATGAGTACCCAGTTTGTTGGGGGCAATTGGCTTACTGCTGAGAGCGAGAGGAATTCCCCATCACTTCTCCAGATGTGTGCCCTGTTCTGTGCCCTGGCTTATGCCACACTTGTAATAGACAGGGTACCCAAAGCCTCCCCTTTCCTTGCTATGAGCCACCGTGAGCACAAAGCCTACCTGAGCCCTGAGATCCTCAGGAGAGGTCTTTTTTTCCAGTCCTACCACCTTCACAGGTACCGTTGGAGGGCCTTCTCGGTGGCTGCTCCAAGTCTTTCCATCAGCAAGCAATTTTATTCCAACAAGCGTCTAAAATGGAAGTTTATGAAGAAAGGGCTTTTGAGCAGGTGCTGCATTAATGATACTGTTTATCATTACTTTTACCATTTTAAATGTATGTTTTTTAAATTGTTTCAGTATTGTTAACAGTCTGGTTCTATTTTCATGTTGATATTTTGTGTGTTTTAACTACATTGTAAGCATTTTAATTTGTAAGCCACCTTGAGTCCTAAGTGGAGTATAAAAAAAGTGAACAACAACAACAACAACAATAGGGCCAGGATGAGATTCAGCTCCCTCGGCTTCTCTCCATTTGCCTTGCTGCCAGCTTGGCCCTTTCCTGGCATAACCAGCTAAGACAGGTTGATGTTGTGCCATGGCCAGGAACTCAAAATCCTCCTTGTAAGAGCTGCGGCTGGTGATTTGGCAGCCAAGCCAAAGGGCAACCCTCTCTCTTTCTCCCTTTCCCCCCGCCCCGTCACACACACATTTGGCATTGTGCCCCAGCTGATCCGGAGCCAGGTCTTACTGCAAATCTCTGCATCCTGTTAGAAATCCTTAATCATCTGGAGACAGCTTTTGGTTGCAGATAGGCTGGAGAGAGAGGCAAGAAGGAGGAGAAATATAGGATTCATTCCCACTATGTTATAAACCAGTTTGCTAACCGGTTTGAAGTGGTTTAAATGACCCTTGTTCACACTTGAGCTGAATCGCTGAAGCGGTTTGGAGAGGGGGTCCCCTGCGCTAGACCGCTTAACATGCGTCTTTTTGACGCTCATTTTCCCCTTGTCTTTTGCAATAAATAGATTCAGCGCAAGTGTGAACGGGATGCGGATTGGAATCGGATTTAAATTTGCCCTTTAAATTCGCCGGCCGGCTGAAGAGGGTCCATTTTGAATTGATTCATTAGTCAATGTGAATGACAAGTGGGTTATTTTACAACAAGAAAATGCAATTGGGGCAAATGTAGTGTGAACCACACTTCGTTTTCGAACTGATCCATCGATTCAGATCTCAAACTGATTTATTTTTAAGTGGAAATGGAGTCATAATCCCCCCCTATTTGTGGCTGTATCTTGGTGGCTGAAGGAGGAAGAGCCAAATCAGACTTTCCAGATGTACAGAGAAGATACTTTCTGAAAGGATATATGGAATGGGTGGGGAGCGAAACTGAAAGTCAGTATTGAAGATTGGGGGAAAGGTCTTCTGCATATCCCAAGAGACATTGTGTTCGTTCTTGCAAAAAGTAAACACACCCCATGTGGAATACTCTGAAGGAGCCTTGATAAGGGTCCACTCAATTGTTTGATTATAATATCTCGGACCTTCTTCTGTACAGTACCTACAAGGGTGTTTAATCCAGAGAAGCCTTGGGAAACAGCAAGGGGTGGTTCCTTCTTCTTTTGTTTGAAAGCAAGAAGCACCAGTGCAAGAGTATGAACAGTTGCCTTACTCTGGTGTTGCAAAGTTACACCTTGGCTCAGGCCAAGCTTTGCAAAGGGCCGACCCCAGAGAGTTTGGCCCTCAAGGCATCCATTTTAATCGGCACCCAATTTCTGCAAATTAATAAAGGCCTGCAGGGAGTTCTCTGGCCAAACCCTCCTTGCTTGCTCCTTGCTCAATCATTCCCGTGTGGTTGCATGTGCCAGAGAACTTCCCAGAGGGTTTTGGGCCAAGCCTTAGAGACCTGTCCTCTGCCCCTCTCTCTGGCCCTGCCTGGCTCTTGCACCCCACAGTAAGGCTACCTCCGAAGGTTGAGCATAATTCAGTGGGCCTTCCTGGGCACTCTTCTCCCGTTTATTGTCGGGAATAACGTTGATGGGTCTGAACAGCTCCAGCCAGGCGACGAGGGGAAAGAATAACAGGCTCCCAATGTCAGGCGTGATTACCGGGCTGTTGCTATTTAGGGAGAGACTGGTGGATTTAAGGCCGCTTCTGTTCTATTGTCTCAGCCTCTGGGGC
Organism: Phrynosoma blainvillii; assembly: GCA_026167975.1. NCBI lineage: Eukaryota > Metazoa > Chordata > Lepidosauria > Squamata > Phrynosomatidae > Phrynosoma > Phrynosoma blainvillii. Next base: position 9,545,931 of record JANUYF010000015.1, read on the forward strand.
ACTGGAGACAGGAATTTGGTGGATAAGTTGGGGAGGTGGGAGAGGAGGAGGAGGAAGAGGCATCCCTGGACTGGGAAGGGGGTGGCGGGGCCGGGGACTCTTTCCAACTTGTCTTAGCATTAAACTGCTGGGAAGTAGGTTTAGGCATGGAGACCAAGAGATGCCAAATGAGCTACTGGTTAGAACTGGAACAAGCAGGGCCAAGAGTCTCATTTCTGTGCAGTTTGGCTCACTGACTTAAGTTGTTTACTTGGCTAATACAAGTGTTTCCTGATTATGGGTGCCCTGTTTCCTTGGTTGGATAGGTGTGTGTGTGCCAGATTTGGTAGTAGCTTCCTCCTCTCACTAGAAGGATATTTTCATTTCCACAGAATATAGGGGAGCAGGGGAGGTTTGAGTCCATGCGTCCCCAGCTAAGTTAGGGACTGACCCCCTCACCGAAATAAAATCAGGCACTAAATATCAGGCACCCTATATCTGCAGCATTCACCTTGGCCTCCTCTCTTTCTCCTCTTTGACATGATTCCATATTAAAGGCTTACACTAAGTGCCAAATCTTCCATCTTGTGTGGCTTATGTGTGTGTGTGTATGTGCCTTCAAGTTGCCGTTAGACCACATGAATCTCATAGGGTTTTCTTAGGGAACGAATCCTCAGAGGTGGTTTTGCCAGTTCCTTCCTCAAATATAACCTACAGTACCTGGGAATTCGCTCTTGGTCTCCCATCCAAGTGCTAACTAGGACGGGAGACTGCAAGGAATACCAGAAGCAATAGGCTATATTTCATAGAAAGGGACTGCTTAGAAGGTCTTTACAGAACAAGAATGGAGAGGATGCATTCATGGTTAGCTGTCTAGTGAAGAAGGAGGAGGAATTTTAGATTTTGCAGGCAGATAATGGCTGTGACTGTTTTGTTTTTGTTATGAGCACTGAGGTGAGCAGACTCATTCTCCTCTCATCTCTGGTCAACTAGGTCTTGAAGGTTATTTTCTGGTGCTCCAAAAATCCTGCAAGACCTGTTCAGTCAGAGGCAGCAGTGGAACAACTGAAATGAATGTGTGCCCATCTCATGTTGTGTATGAATGCCTCACCTTTGTCTTCTTCTGCCCTTGAATGTGTAAAGGGTCCTTAGAGATGACAGAGCCTTCTCTGTTGTGGCACAACACAGTGAGAGAGTTCCAGTTGGTGCCGACATTGACTTTGTTTTGGCACCAAGTTTAAACATGACTTTTTATGAAACGTGACTTTTTATGAAAGCCATTGGGGGCTTAGGATATATGTGGCTTTAACTGTTTTGATTCTTTTGATTTGATAGATGATTCAACTTTGTTTATTTGTTAGATAGTTTAATCAGACTATAACTTACCGTTCAGTGTTTTCCCTTTCAGAATTATTTTAAGCTTGGAAATTGATGAGTGCTGGACTAGAACTCCAGGAGGCAAGAGTTCGAATCCTCACTCAGTCATGGAAACATAGACTGATTTTGGCCTCAGAGGAAGGCAATGGCAAACATGTGGATATCTTGAGAGCCAGCATGTTGAGCGTTGGAGTATGACTTGGGAGATTAGGGTTCAAATCCCTGCACAGTCATGGAAACCCACTGAGTGGCCTTGGGCAAGTCACACATTCTCAGAGAATGGCAATGGCAAATCTCCTTTGAAGAACTCTTGGCAAGAAAGTCTTATGACAGGGTTTCCATAGGTCTGATTCAACTTGAAGGTACATAAGAACAACAGTACCTTAATATCCCAAGATCCACTGACTAGGGTGAAAATTATATGGAATTTATTTTGAGTATGAGAACTAAATGAAGGTCACAATCCTTCCAAATGTACTCTCAGTGTACACCAAGCAGTATAATTTAGGGGCATTCCTTTCGTTTTTGCAGTTGGTAGTCAGAAATCTTTGCTGGTCAACTGAAAAACGGTGATCTTGCAGACCCAGAACAACGCTGTTCATACCAAAGGATATCTCAGCACAAAAAAGGAAAGTTTGGAAGAGAGAGAGTGCAATACAGTACTGAGAAAATAGTCAGCCACCGTGTGTGTTCACGGGGGACCTATTGCTGCTGGCCGCCCTCCAAAAGTTGATGGGGTTACTCCTGACCAGGGGTGCTTTGGTTTTATATCTTCTGTTCGTGTTGCAAAGTGCTGCGTTTCATTACACTTCTCTTGATGCTTGCAACACAGCGGGTGGTTTCAGAGTCAGGTTTTATAACTTCTTTCCACCCAGGCAGAAATGGTAGGGACCAAGTGCCTTTCCAGAGCTTGGAAAGTTACTTTTTAAGGGAATTATTATTATTTTTTTCTCATTGCCATTAAAAGAGGTGGTGGTAGCTTTATTAACTATTCCATTTTCCCTCATAACTTGTTACATTATTTTTCCCTTTTAATTTTAGCGCCTCTTTTCTTTAAAAAAAAAATCAATCTAAAATAGTTTTTTTAATGGCCTCAAATGAGGGCAGTCTCCCCAAAAGTCCTCCATGCCTATTGACCCCAAAAGTAATAATAAAAAATAACTGGCATGGCATAGTAGTTTGAGTGTTGGACTATAACTCTGGAGACCAGGGTTCACTTCTCAGCTGGACAATGAAACCCACTGGGTGACCTTGGGCAAATCACACTCTCTCAGCCTCAGAGGATAGCAATGGCAAATCTCCTCTGAAGAAACTTGCCAAGAAAACTCTGTGTGATAGGTTAGCCTTAGGATCACCATGAGTCGGAAATGACTTGAAGGCACACAGCAACAGTAAATGCTGTCAGATGGCAAAGGTAGCGATGTTATCCAGTGTTGTTCCACAAAAGGAACATTGACATGTCCCTATTATTCCCCAAAAGTAATGTGCCAGAGGTGATGTAGTTACTTCCATACTGTAGTCCTAGCTCCTAGAGTCCTAGCTGTAGAGACCTCGTCTTCCCTATTTCTCTCCTCCTCCGCAGGTAGCCTCTCATTTTTCATCTCAACAGCAGGGGCAAAGCAAAGAGAAACCACAGGTGTTGAACCCCCTCCAGAGTGGCAATTCCCACAGCACAGGTTTAAAAGAATAAATATTTTGCTGCTGCCGTTAGATATGGGAGCAAACAAGAGAGACGGAAAAAGAGGTGCAACCATAGAAGTTATGGAAAAAGCACTCAGCCATTGATTAGAAACAGATGTAATTATAGGAAACTGCTTCTCCCAGAGCCCAGCAGTTTACATCAGTTTCACACTTTAGGGGTTCTTAGTATTTTGGGTGCATTACTTGGTAGTTATTCCAAGTAGTTACTTGGTACAGTAAGATATCTTGGTACAGTAAGATATCTGGTACAGTAAGATATCTGTAACTTGAAGGTATATGTGCATCTCCCATAAAAGTGAGAAAGTGTGTGGTTTACAGGGAACACTTGAGCTTATTAGATAAAGGTATGTGTCTGTGTGTATGTATGGCTCAGGAGAGATTCCAGTCAAGGGCTACCTTTTTTGTAGCCTGTTAACCATGATACCACACCAGGGGCTGAGACTTCTAAGTACCCTTTCCTAAACTGCAAATCCCAGGATTGCATAGGTTATTCCCATGGCAATTGATTTGGAGTCATGGTGTTCTGGTTGTGTAGTGCAAAGGAGGCCCAGTTCTCTTAATGTCAAAGGAACCCGGTGAGATGTCTTCAAGCAGGAGGTAATCTGAAAGTCTGCCAATATGAAAGAAATAGTGAATGGTCTGAGAGTCCCTGTTTCAGAACTTTCTGAAGATTGATTCTCCTGGTCTAAACATTTCAGGATTTTCTAGGAACAAAACAACCATTTTTTGAACATATTGATACCTGTTTCTTGTTTCTTCTGTAGGGTCTGCCAATATAGCCTAGCCCAGTGGCTTTCAAAGTCTAGTCTTCCAGTTGTTTGAGACTGGATTCCAAATCCAGAATCCTTGACCATTAGCCAAGCTGACAGAATTCTGGGAGTCGAGGTCCAAAACACCCAAAAGTCTAAAGTTCGAAAACCATTGACCTAGTCATGGACAACCAGGAGAACCATGGACTTAGCCATGGACAACCAGGAGAACCATGGACCTAGCCATGGACAACCAGGACCTAGCCAGGAGGTCTCATCACATCCCAGCTATGCCCTTAACAGGAATCATTTTGATCCTGGTTTTTTGTCTCCAAGATTCAGCAGTGAGAGGAAATGATCAGTAACCCAAAGCATGTCTCAGCTGCTGGTTTCTTCGTACCTACGTTCTCCCTCTGCTCACTTAGAAAGGCTGGCATCTTGAGTTAGAGAAGGAATGGCTATTGCTCCTGGATTGGCCTTCTGACCCACGTTGTTGGCAGCCTTTAGCCCCACACTGTCTAGGAAGGGGCTTGGTCTCTGTGGGGCCATGCTGGCCTTCTTCCCTTTGCATCCTCACCCAGGGGCAGAGACCCCTCTGTCTGCCGGGGAGGTATGGCAAGGCGGGAGACCCCCGGCTTGTTCTGCCGAAGAGGGAGCCTCTTTCTATATGGAAATGAAGAATTTAGGCTAATGGAGCTCAACCATCTCTAATTTTGCGATGGCAGGAGGATTTTGATTGAAAGTAATTAAGCAAGCTAGCTGTAAAATTAATTAAAGCAAAAGGGGGGATTTTTTATTGGATTGGATAGCGATATAGCGGCTGTCAAATGGGGGACGGATGGGGGTGACCTGAATTCTCTGCCCTCCCTCCCTCTCGCTCGGGACGTTTATGTCACTGTAATCTCCTTACAGCGGCTGGTGCGCATTTGTTTGAAATAATCAAGGAAATATGGTCAGAAATTGTCAGCCTTCAGATCTAATTTACCTGACAGCCTTGTGTAGGCCAGAATGCCTGAGAGAGAGAGAGAGAGAGAGAGAGAGAGTATGTGTGTGTGTGTAGTGAGCTCACACTCATGAATACTAGTAGAGGACATTTCTTTCTCTTTCTCTCCTTCTCTCCCTTCCCATCCCTCTAGTTCTATATCTTTAACCAGGAGCCTCTCTTAACGCCTTCACACGTCTCCCAAGATGGAAGTGAAAATTTTAAGGAAGTTTGTGGATTTTTAGCAAGTTGTCCCTGTTTTTTCTGCCTCCACCCTTAACCCACCCTCATTCCTTCCCCTCCGGACCAGCCTCCTCATCCCTCTGCCATAACCAGCTTTAGGGTTTAAGGAATATAGGATTAAGGGAGGTGGCTGTAATTCGGTATTCCAGATGGCTGACAACAGCTAAATCCACAGTCACAAATACCTTGGTTTTAAAAATACTTCCAAATTAGTGTCTTTTGTGTGTGTGTGTGCTTATTGTTTGTTTCAGGCTGTGCCCAGAAACGGTCAGTTCTGGGCACAAATGCAGAAGGAAAAAGCTTCTGATACAGACCCACCCACTGCCTCCTCTTGTCTCCTGCCCAGCTGATCCATAAGATTGTTTTCCCCACTTTATCCAGAGCATTGTAAGGACTACTGCACCCCAAGGCTGTAATCTGGTTATTTAGCAATGAAATCCAAGCCCAGCTCTGCCATTAGGCAGAGTTGTGTAAAACCTTCACAGGGCAGATGCTGGGGAGCTTCTACTGCTAAAGTAGAGGACTGTGTATGCTACATGGTCTGTTTGAATCCCCTGGCCATTGGTTCTCAGAGTTTAGTCCTCCAGATGTTTGGGACTTCAGCTCCCAGTATCCTTGACCATGTTGGCTGGGATTTCTGGGAGTTGAAGTCCAAAACATCTGGAAGACCAAAAGTTCAAAAACATTGCCCTAAGCTAGTCTCTTGCCCTTAGATGTGGCAGAAGATGCTGTCCCCATCATTACTAAGAAGTTAGAGTCAACTGGCAATCTGGTTAACCTCTGCACACCGAATGGGGGAAGCGGCACTGTCCTTTATCTCAGGCAGCAAATACCTTGGGGCACCCCTTCAGTGGCTGTCTCTCTTCTTCTTGGTGTCCTCTATGTGGCCTAGGTGTACAAATCCAACTCTCTGGGACATGCATTTGAAGAGTCTCCTTTTCTAGACTTTTCAAAGGTATCCAACATTGGCCTTGGCTTCTTACCCCCATTGGCATCCATGACCTCCTAGTCTGAAAGGAACTCAGCCATGAGCAAGACTATAACCCTAACTAATAGCGTAATAATTGACGAAGGCTAATTTTATCCATGGTGTGTGTGATTTAAAAGTGTGCTTTTGGGTGCTAGAATGGAGTGTAGTCTTTCCACTTCATTCTCCTTTTTTCAGCCTTCTCTAGAGTTAGGCTACATAATCATAAGGTTCTGGAGAAGTGGGCAACTATGAATTTGCACACGTGCCATAGAAATGGCAAGAAGCAGCCATTTCCAAAATAGCCATTTCACTATTATGGTTTTCCAGTCCTGACTAGCTGTCTTCTTCAGCTTGATTTCCTGCTAAGCAGCTCAGCTTTGGAGAAGGCCAAGGGAAGGAGAAGGGAGCCTGAAAGTTGTCACTGTCAGAAGGCCTGCTGTGCAAAGGACTTGGCTTTGGGCAAAGTTTGCCCAGGCTGACTGTTGATATGAATCGGTGTATTACAAGCAGCCAACTCCAGGGCAGGTCTGAACAAGCCCATCATTCTCTTCCAGTTTGCCACAAAGGGGAAAGAATCTGCTAGGAAAGAAAGAAAACAGTAGCTGCTAAAAGGGTTTGAGGAGAAATACTTAGCACTGGCCTGCACAAAATGGCTTGCAAAGCAAACTGTGTTGATGCCACCATCCCCATGTTTGAAGAATGAGGAGTGTTCATTTCTATATATAAGAAGGCAACCGGGCAGCTTAATTTATTATCTTCCTACCTGTACGTTGGATGTTTTTAGCCAGTGATATTTATAAGACATTATATCAGTCCAAGATCAGCGATGCTGTCATCCCATCTTGTCCAAGCTAGTGTCCTCCAGATGTTTTGGACTATAAGCCTTTCATTCCCCAGCATCTATGGATCCCTGAGTCCTCCTATCACTGTGCAGTTTTTTTCTTAGCAGCAATTTCCCAAGCTTTGAGTTTATTAAGCATGTCTTTCCCTCAATCCTGATCTCTGGAAGAGCGGTTGTAGGGACCCAGCTGTCTCCGTAACACCATGGACTGGCAACTTCATTAATTCTGAGCACGCATACCCAAAATGCCATCTCTTTGGGCTGTGGTTTGTTTTCAGGGCCGTCTTTGTTCACGTGGGCTTCTTTTGCTGCTTATTAAAGCAGCACCTTCGAGGACCTTTGAGGTGAATTCAGACTCATAACTGCAGCTCCTATCCACCACCAACCCCAATCTGCATTGAGCCATGGCTTATTAAAAGAAAAAAGAAAAATCTCAGTGGTAATTGCCTGGAAAGTAGCTTTCTAATATTCTTTGATTATTCTTTCAGGGCACTTTTCCCTCCTAAGTAAAAGGCAAAACATTTTACTGCACACTTGGTGTAGTCAGTGGCCTGGTTGCCCAGGGCAAGGGTGATTCCTTTAGCCACTCAGGTAGATATGCAGATCCACCTTAGAGCCTTCTTCATACAAAGCTTGAATCACTGATCCAAAATTGTGTTTTCATTTTGTTGCATTTATTGTAAATCCACAAACAAGTAGTTCTTTACCACCACGATTTCCCTGAAAAAAACAACAACTGACACCAGTTCTATATTTTTATGGCCTGATAAGACGTGAACCATTAGTGAACTTGAACCTGACTAAGTTGTATTAAATCATCATCTTATCTATCTCTATTACCAGCACCTCAGTTCTTTTCCCCTAAAGTACCCGAGTTCCCCTAAGATATTTTGCTATTTGATGCAAAGGACAAGCTATTGTCTCTCCCTTCCTTTCCCTTTATATAGAAGCAATCTATAACTGCCATCGTGGTCCCAAAATAGTGTCTGGCCACACTGGTTTAGAAGGTGGAGGACAAGGGCATAGTGCACACAGCTCTGCCCTCCAAGAGGAGACGCTGCCTGGGAGCTCAAGAAAAAAAGGCCATAGGGCTATGCCTGCTTCTCAACATTGCCACCTGAGGCAGTTGACTCCCTCTGCCTAATGGTAAAGCCGGCCCCGTTTGATACTCTGACTAGGAAGCAACAGTCGGGTTCATGCCGACCTCTCTGTATCGATCTCTTCCGCATTACAAATTCTGGCACTGGAGCTCTACCAGTTCAGCTGAATTCCCATGCACAGATGCACAGAAAAAACAATTTTTCAGAATTAAACATACACCCTTGCAGTTACAGTGGATCGCACAGATGTAGAACTGATAACACAACAGGTGCCACTGAATTTCCAACCTCAAAAAATGCCCAAATTTGTTCATTTGTGATTGCAACTTTGGGACAGAAGTTGGCACAACTCTTTTAGGTCTATTCCTTGTCATAGATTTTGGACTCCTTTTGCTCTCCACACACCCTTTACAAATGAGCACTGAGTTTTTCAGAAGCTTAATTATTGTACACACACACACATACACACCAACTTCCATTGTAGCCGATGACCTATTTAGAAAATTGAAGATGGGAAACAAGCCTATTTGTTTTCCCTGCCTAGATAATTCTCTTGATTCCTTCTAGGAAGAGAGAAAAGGTGCGGATCCATATTCCTCATTTCTTCAGTGAGATGTGTAAGCACTCCTAGGCGGTATGTAAAGGCTCTTTGGTGCCAGTAGCCCTGTGTACACTTCTATGAGCCAAGATTGCTGTTTGCTTTTTTCTATAGACTGAGGACTGATCTAGAAAAAAAAGGCAGCCCCAGAAGTGCTTGAAGAAGCACACCAGGACTGGTCCTTTTGATTTGTTTCATTGGCCAAAATCCAATTGTTAGTCCATTTGAATTGATGAGAACATGATGACCCTACTTTAATTGGGCTGAACAATTTTGGATTTTAGACCAAGGTAGCCAAGCTGGAATTCATGGTCCCTTCTTTTCGTTCAGTGTTTCTGCAGCCCAGAAGAAAGGTGTATGAGAGAGGCATGCGGGTGTACCAGGGTGTGCCCTAGGCATGTGGGTTAAGACATTTTGGACATGATAGGAGTTGGTCTGGGATTGCATCATAGGTAGTTCTTTACCCATAGCTGAACCTGCATCTTAGGATGTATGCCAATGTCATGTAGCAGTGACCAAGCACTGCCTGGATGGCTACATATCACCTCCAGTATTAGAGCCAAATGCCTCTGTGCGTCAGTTGTCAGAGAGTGCACAATGGAGAATGCAACTGCACTTCGTACAAGTAATCAAACCCCATGTGCTGGAGAAGATTAACATAAATACTGTTGTGCTTATGTCCATCTTGTGACTGTCTCAGAGGACCCTGGTTGTCCATTATGGGGGGAAATTGTGTTATTCTGTCATTGGTTGTGCATGTCCTTCCCAAAGAGTAAGGCAGGGGAATTAGGATTCTACTGTACCTGGAACAAGCTACCTGTGGTCATCGTTGGATACTGGCTGTGGAACAGGATCTCCCCGGTGATGTATGAACATAAGAAGAGCCATGTTAATCATACCAAAAGCGTCTCTGGTCCAGCACAGTGTTGCCACAGTGGCCCAGTGAATGCCTCTTGGAAGCCCATGAGCACGACAGCATCCTTCCACTCATATTTTTCAGCAGTGGTATTGTGGAGACATCTAATATGGGAGGGAGCATATAGCCATCAGGACTGGGAACCACTGATAGCCTTCTTCACTTTCTACATTCTTGGGTGTATAGCACTAAAGGGCTCAGCAATCTTTTTGGAGTAGTGAGGAAGCTGGCATCCTCTGTTCCCCAAAATGGCTTGCTGGCAATTCTTAATGTCTCACTCCCTTCCCTTTATGGCCTCCAGCAGGAGGACCTGGACTGGGCCAAACCCTTAAGTTGCCCTTTGCCATTAGTTGGGTAACTCTTTGCAGAAACCATTGCAAAGGACTCATCTGAGGCTGAGCAGGTCTTCTCGCTCATGTCTGCTCTCTGCTGTGACATCTCCTGCCTTTGTTTGGCCACAAGATAAGTACCCCATCATGGGCATCTGGAAGTACCCCATCATGGGCACTATATCTGCTTGCCCCAACTGAGTGCCACTTCCAGTATGGCACACCCTGAGCCCAGTTTTCATATAAGATCCCATTCCCACCTTAGCTCTTTCTCACCTTGCCCAGGCAATGAACTGCGTGTTTGACCATTCTTTCCCATCAGGCCTGGCTTCTCTCAAACAATCGCCCACTCTGGTTTTGTAGCCATTTTTTTTTTCTGCCAGCTCAGGACATTAGGAGGAACAACAACAACAACAAAAAAATTTTTTTTTGCTGGGATTGCCAAAAAACCCTGTGTGCTCTACGACTCCCCAAACATCCCTTTATTTTTATTGTTCTGTTAATTACTGTTTAAACTTTAATAAGTCACTTTGTCAGGAGGGGGGACCTGCAGCGAGGTTTCTGTGCAAACACTGGGCCCAACGGTGACTCTGGTGTAACATAACCCTTTATACAATGTGGGAATGTTTAGACTGGAACCGAAACTTGTTATTTTAATGACAGTTAAAGCAAAAAGAAAAAAAAGGGGGGGGAAGTAAATGAAAGAAGGAAGTGAGCTTGATGGGAGAACTGCACCTCTCTTGCCTTCTCTGGTGTTTTCGCAGCCTGCTCTCTCTGGGTGTGTAATTTCTCTTCAACTATGGGGGGTTTGCTCAGCATAGCCATGGGGCTCCGATCAAAACATCACCCCCTCATTCACATACACCCTACACTTCTTTCTTATGCAACTAGCATCTGTCTTTATTAGTTTGAAGGGCTAGGGTGTCAGGGTCATCCAGTGAAACAGTCACAAAATTCATTCATGACAAGTAGGAAACACTATTTGCCTGTACGCCTTCAGGTCACCTATCCGAATTATGATGACACCTTTACATTTCATAGATTTTTTTAAAGGCAAGAAATACTAGGGGGTGTTCTACCATGGCCTTCCCCTGAAATATAGTCTACACCCCTGGTATTCATTGGTGATATCCCATCCAAGTGCTAACCGTGCCCAGTGAGAACTTCCCCTTGGTATGTCATATAGAAGATGAAACAAGCTCCAAAGACCAACGCGTGAACAAGTGGATTCAAATTCCAAGAAAAGAGATTCCACCTAAACATTAAGAAGAACGTTTTTGCTGCAAGAATTGTTAGACAGTAGAATAGACTGCCTTTGAAGGCGGTGGACTCTCCTTCTTTAGAGGTTTTAAGCAAAGATTGGGTGGTCATTTTCCCAGAGTGCGTTAGTTGTATATTCCTGCATGACAGAGAGCTGGACCAGATGACTCTTGTGGTCTTCTCTAACTCTATGGTTCTGTATACTCATCCCATTACAATTCATATTCTTGAGCAATTTCAGCCTGCAGGGATTCTTACCTGTCTCATACCACCCTGGACACAATGATGATGTCTGATTTCGGAAGCTAAGCAAGGCCAGGTCTGGTTAGTACTTGGATGGGAGACCACCAGGCCATACTAGGGATCTCCAGGTAGGGCCAAGAAACAGTCTTGTCTGAAACCCTGGAAACCCGCAGCTGACCAGAGTCAACAGTGCTGAGCAAGACCATTGTCTGACTCAATATGAGGCAGCACCCTTTGTTCATGGACCCAAACCAGTAGGGATGGGCTAGTTGGTGCTTTGGATTTTCTGATGAAAATAGAGGCTATGAATTCTTGTCTCCTGCCTGCTTTTATGGTTTCTAAGCTAAAAATATTAGTCCACCATCCATTTCACATAACGTGGCCTGTTTGGGCATATTTGGCCCACCGGTTGCCCTCCAGATGCCTTTTCCTGCTTCTGATTAAGGAGGCTGCCAGTATCTTTAGTCCAGACCGCCATGTTTTTTGAGTGGCACTGGATGTGCATATATCTTTATTGGGATTCCCAGAGGTCTTAGCCAAGGCTCCAGCAAATATCACCAAACGCAGTCACAGAAGGCCAGTCAAAGGTACCAGAGGTAGGCTGCCCTATCTCCTTTGAATGAATTAGCTGGGTAAGAACTGTAGTGCTTATTCACGTCCTATGCTTCTGCTCTGCGGTTTGTTCAGGCAGTAGCACTTTGTTTTGACCGTTTAGTATTTCTTTCTATCAGATATACGGGGGGGGGGGGGGCGGCAGGGAGGGAAGAAGCGGTTGTACTGAAAGACCCCACCAAAAAATAGCAGTGACCTACCCGAATGTTACGTGGCTCTGTTTTTATTCACTTGGTGATGCTTGCTGATGTGTTGCAGTGTTCCAAAGCGAAGGTGCCCACAAAGCACTTGGCAACCCTGCATTGCTGAAGTCACCTCCATGTCGGCCTGGACTATTTTTAGTTCCCCCCCCCCCCCCAACAGTAAAGTCAATGGATATATATGATTTGAAAACTTTCAACTTTGGCTGACCTCTTCTGAACAGCTGAACCAAAATGGCTAAAATCGGTGGAATCTGGGGCTCAGGGGAGGCAGGATGGGAACCGACATGAGGAAAAGATAGCATTTGCCCACCAGAAAAGCCTCATCCATTCCACAGGTTTTACTTCTTTTCTTTCATGACGTTTGGGCTCATATTGGCTGTCTTTGTACTGTGACTTTAGCTAGATGGGGAGGACCGCAAGCTTCAGGGACCTACCTATATTTATTCATTTTTAAGCTGGAACCCAAGATCTATCTGTTGGAGCCTATTACATTAAGAAATTTAAAAATTCAGGTCCTGGCATTTGTTTTGTGTATGAAAACTGAGTGAAGTTGACAGTCGTTCTGCACATAAAATGATGCTTTGTTGCCCTAGCGTTTCTTCATTTTTGCAGTATAATTTAGGCTGGAGGGGGATTCATTTTGTTGCTGCTTTAGTCAACCAATTGGGTGTCAGAAATCCCTGCCAACATACAGAAAATGCTTTAGAGATTTGCCTTGTATTCACCCCAGTTATAAATCTGGGGGTGCACTCCTGCCCTCTCCACTATTCGATAGACCCGAAACAGGGTCACCCCACGGTGCAGGGGTCTGCATGCACCATATAGGAGGAGTGGGGAACCTTGGCCCCTCCAGATGGTTTGGAGTACAAGTCCCATCAGCCTCTCCTAGTGTAGCCATTGGTAAGGGAGTTGCAGACTTGTAGTGTCACTCTAGCCAAAAAGATTAACCAGCATTGATCAAAGACATCTCCCTTCCATCAAATTGTCTTTTTCTATCCTAGGTGAAAAAAATAAAATTAGGAACTACTAGTGTATGTCCTGAAAGGGTTATCAATCCCATTTTGCTGGAATATTCCTGTCTGCGCTTGACACTCTTCCTCCGGTCTCAGGGTACTTATCCTTGCCATTGAGGAAATGGTTCCTCCTTCTCTAGAAAGCAGAGAATTTTGGATTATGGAGCCTGAATATGATATGGTATGATATTGAACCAAGATGTGAGGAGCAGAAAAGTTGGCTAAGGAAAAGCACTTTTGCTTTTCCGTGACCATCTTTTGGTACTGAGGAGCTATGCAAGGTTTTCTGTTACACAGGTCTCCTTCCCCAAACCAAATTCTCAGCTTAGCAAAAGCAGCTTGTGACAGGCATGATTGTGATCACTTAAAGAGTTGGATGAGGTCTATGAAAACAAAGGTTTTAGATGTGTACTTGTAAAAATACATGAAATTATGGGATTGTAAAAGCCTAAATCCCCTCAAGGCACCTAGTCCTGTCTGATCTTGGAAGCTAAGCAGGGACATCCTTGATTAGTATTTGGATGAGAGACCACCAATGAATGCCAGGTGCTGTAGGCTATACTATATTTCAGAGGAAGGAACTGGAAAAACCACATCTGAGTGTTCCTTTCCCAAGAAAACTCTGAAATTCATGGGGTTGCCATAAGTCTACAGGCAACTTGAAGGCACATACACCCAAAAGCCTAAGGTCCCATGGTCTTTGGCACGGGATGATAGGGGTGTTTTCAGTACAATAGGAGAGTGTCTTATAATGGAGAAGTTGTGCATGGGGATTGTGTCATTTTGCCCAGCTTCTGGGTCTCTGTTTTCCTTTTTTATTTTTAACTATAAAAGTTGGGTACAAACGCCACGCGAGTCCCCAAACTCTTTGGTGTTTTCATGCTTTTTTCTTTTCCTGGAGCTAATGGAAGACTTCGGTAGGGCCTTCTTCTAGAGCTGTGTGGATTTCCCTACCAAGGGACACACACACGCACGCACATATATATATTATATACCCATCCGAAACAAGGGACAGATGGCATCCGTACACACAGCAGCAAGTGGAAGGCTCTTTGCTTTTCAATGAGGAACTGTCCCTCTTTGGCGGAGACGCTCAAGGGCTGCTGCGCTCCCTGCAAAAACGAATATTGACTGTTTTTCCCTGAATCTGCCCGAGGGCTTCCAGATGGATGGAGCTGAACAGGCAGAGAATTGTGTCCCTCGGTGGAAAACAGTCCTTCCTCTCCCCATCCGACACCCTTTTCTTCTCCTCTCCCTCCCAGCACCCCAGTCCACCCCTTATTTTGCTTCCCCTCCCTATGGCTAACAAGGGTCACTTTGGCCACCAAGCTTTGCTCAAGAATATGCCTCCCCCCCCCCCAAAAAAAAAAAAGCTTTGGACCAAGGCAAGGAGCCACAGTATTAAAAAAATGCTGAGGTTTTCCTTTTCCGTACTGCGCGTTTCCCTAAATTGCCTTTGACTGTGTGCATCGCTAATGAAAGTTTATGCCCTTGTTAGAAGGACAGCCAGGTCCGTTCCAGTTAGGGTTGGGTCTGTCTTACTGCCAAGTGCCTTCTCCCCCCCCCCCATACACACATGCACATACACACTTGCACACACACACACAGCCTCCGTCCCTGGTGAATAAGTCGAGGCTGCTAGGAAAAAGGGGGTTTAGAAGAAGAACGGTGGGGGGGGGGGGGAAGAGAAAATTCCATATTTGTGTAAGTTGCTTTAAAAGGGTTTTATCATGTCATAAAAAAGGGGGGGAAGTACTCTCGGAAATTGATCCTGCACACCAGTCCATCGGGCAGAAGGACGTTAGGATGTTAATGGCCATTTTGCTCCAGGGTGGCTTATTAAAAAATTTATACGTAAATGCTTAAAATTGCATAAATTATTTAAAAAAAACATAGTAAGCAATTTGCAGATTGCATGTCACTCCTTCTTTCCCCCCCCCCCCCCCCGCTTTCTTTGATTTCTCTTTGTTTTTAAGTTCAACTTTGGGGGGGAAAAACCATGATTATTATTATTATTAGAATCATAGAATCATAAAGTTGGATGAGACCACAAGGGCCATCCAGTCCAACCCCCTACCATGCATTATTATTATTATTATTAGAATCATAGAGTTGGAAGAGACCACAAGTGCCATCCAGTCCAACCTCCTGCCATGCATTATTATTATTATTATTATTATTATTACTACTATTATTAGAATCATAGTTGGAAGAGACCGCAAGTGCCATCCAGTCCAACCCCCTGCCATGTAATATTATTATTATTATTATTATTATTATTACTACTATTATTAGAATCATAGAGTTGGAAGAGACCACAAGGGCCATCCAGTCCAACCCCCTGCCATGCAATATTATTATTATTATTATTATTAGAATCATAGAGTTGGAAGAGACCGCAAGTGCCATCCAGTCCAACCTCCTGCCATGCAATATTATTATTATTATTATTATTAGAATCATAGAGTTGGAAGAGACCGCAAGTGCCATCCAGTCCAACCTCCTGCCATGCAATATTATTATTATTGCTATTACTATTACTATTATTAGAATCATAGAGTTGGAAGAGACCACAAGTGCCATCCAGTCCAACCCCCTGCCATGCAATATTATTATTATTATTATTATTAGAATCATAGAGTTGGAAGAGACCGCAAGTGCCATCCAGTCCAACCTCCTGCCATGCAATATTATTATTATTGCTATTACTATTACTATTATTAGAATCATAGAGTTGGAAGAGACCACAAGGGCCATCCAGCCCAACCCCCTGCCATGCAATATTATTATTATTACTATTACTATTATTAGAATCATAGAGTTGGAAGAGACCACAAGGGCCATCCAGCCCAACCCTCTGCCATGCAATATTATTATTATTGCTATTACTATTACTATTATTAGAATCATAGAGTTGGAAGAGACCACAAGGGCCATCCAGCCCAACCCTCTGCCATGCAATATTATTATTATTATTATTATTATTATTATTGATCATGCTCTTCCTCCTTTCCTTTTCTTTTAAGAAGAATTTTTCTCCCCACACTTTTCTCCCAAAAAAAAGGGGAGGGGGTTATGTCAGAAATAATACATGGAATGAAATCTTTGCAAAGCTGAAGTTAGGATGGGCTTTTATTTTTTAAGGAAAGGAATGGAAGGGAGGGAGGGAGCCCCAAAGCCCGAAGTTTGGCCGTGCCGAGTGCCTCTCCCGCCTGGAATGTCACCCACACATCCTGGAGATCGTACTGGGGAGGTTTATGATGGTTTCCCATTGATTTGTTTCCTCGACGCAGCTGCCGACCTCTATTGAGGGACAAACATAATCAGCGCTGACGCAAATTAGATGGTTATTCGTTTTGAAAATTGACAGAAAAACAATAAAAAAGATGAAATGCTCCCAAATCAATAGATATAATGAAATTCAAATAATCCGAGAGATGAGGTCTCCATGGCAACTGATAATGTGGAAAAGAAAACAATTTAATAAAGGACAGACACACTTTGAAAACAGATTGGGCCACGGGAAGGCGGGGGCGCAAGGGAGGGGTGGGGGGCGGATTGGGGGGCAGGCAAGGAGGGATGGGGGGCATTACCAGCCAGGGAGGGGGGCACTTCATTGCTTGCCGCCTCTCCGCTTGGTTAGACCGTAGTGAAGGATCACTGTCCACCCCAAGGACGCCCGCCATAATTAAGAGAGGCTTTCGGTCCAGAAAGTGCAGATTCAGGTTTTAATACACAAAATTATTTCAGGAGCACTGAATCGGAAAGTCGTTTGTTATGACCTTCCTGAGAGGCCCGGAGCAGGGCATGTTGGAGGCGCGGTGGCTGGGCCCGCTGAGTTATGGCATATTTGTGTTTTTATAGTGCGGAGGGGAGGGGGCAGAGGGGGGGAGAAGGTTAAACAGTATTTACAGCTCACTTGTTTTCAGAAAGGAAAGAGAAATAGAGTTCATGAAAAGATGAGAGCGGAGAGAGAGAGAGAGAGAGAGAGATTCCCCTGCTGCCCTTCGATATGAGCATAGCTGGAATGGCCGCACCAAAGGACCACTTTGGGATCCAGGGTGCAAGAACAGGCAAGACCGATATGGGACCCACCAACAACGGAGTCTCTTCGGTGGTCCGACTGGACACCCCACGGTGCACAAGGACTTGGGCCATGTCAACATCATGCCCCATGCGCTGAGATTTCTCCTGCACGCCTATACATATACATGTGCACATGCCATTTTGTTTGTACATAGTTGTTGTGAGTAGTTGAGAAAGATTTGGCTATGATGTGTGCATACATAAGCACCCCAGTACCCACATATTGGGAGCATTTGGGTACCTCGGCTGGACGTATAACTTGTGTGAGGTTCAACATGAAACAAGGGCAGCTAGGTGTTGATTATTTGGTTGCCTCATTATTTGGTGTGATTCCTTGTGTGAGTGTACACAAATAAAGGCCTGGCTATGCATGTGTATGTGTGTTGTGTGCTTCATTTCTGACTTAGAGTGGAAGACACTGCCTTAGAGAATGATGGAGTCTCCTACTTTAGAGGTCTTTAAACAGAGGCTGGATGGCTATCTGTCGGGGATGCTTTGATTGAGAGTTCCTGCATGGCAGAATGGGGTTGGACTGGATGGCCCTTGAGGTCTCTTCCAACTCTATGATTCTGTGAACCCTAAGGGTTTTTGTGGGCAAGATTTGTTCAAAGGTATTTGCCTTCACCTTCCGCTGAGAAAGAGTAAGTTGCCCAAGATCACTCTGTGTTTCCATGGCCAAGCGGGGATTCGAACCCTGGTCTCCAGAGACATAGTCCAAAACTCAAACCCCAAGTGAGGCCCTGGGTATGTATGTGTGTAACATACACAAATGTGACTTTGAGAACACAATTATTCCTCTGATGCTTTCCATGGAGCATGTGAGATAGAAAGTATTAAAAAGAGAGGGAAAGAATGCACCAAAAATTAATTTTAGTACTGCCTTGTACTAAAGTTGTACCCTATGCAACTTTGCCACAAGCATAGGTACCCTGGTTCAAACAGCATAAACAGGTCTTGGCTGCTTGTTCCAGACCAGGACGCCCCAAAATCCATTGCTTTGCATCAGGGGTAGCTCACCTCGACACCTTCTTGCTAGGAAAATCCACACAACGGTGAAGTAGATAGAAGGCAGACTCAAAAAGGTACAACCTTGTGAACCCTGGCCATACTCACAAGGCTGGCCAGCTTAACATATACCTGTGGTGTTTGGGGCTGAGGTTTCTATGAAAGCATTGAACATAAGAATCCAGGAACACATTGGTTCACATTTGTCCCGGAGCAAGTTTAAATCTTTCTCTCTTTCTTTTGTTGGTTCTTTCTTCCTCTGTTTTTCCATCTGTAATATGGGGATACTCACCCTGTCCTGCCTCAAAGGACTTGTTGTCTCAATTAGGGAGATGGCGAATGCTTCGCAGATCCAAAGTATTATAATCCTTACTCGTGTGTAATTAAAACGCATGACGCGTCAAGAGCATTCTTGTGAAGGATGTGCGAAGGGAACATCTTGATAAGACAAGGTGAAGAAAGAGGATCTTCCAGGATCTCTAGGAAAAGGCACTTCAAGGAGTCTTGAGAATCACATGGACACAGATTGAAAAGTAACTTTTTAACCATATTTTGTTCCCATGGCTTATGATAGCTCTTGGGAGACAATTCATTGTAAATATTTGTAACCATGTTTGCAGAGTGACACATTGCTTATTACTTTTTACTTACTTACTTGTTACCTTTGTGGGGAGGCATTATTATTAAGAGAATGGCATTAAAAAAATTAAGATCACAAGTGTCTTAAAACTATATAAATGTCCTTAAAACCAAGCCTGCAAGTTGGGCCCTGAACCCATCTTCAGGGCCCTTGAAGCCTCCGGTTTAAAAACAACAACAAAAGAATTCAGGCCCTTTTAGAAGTCAAGTCTTTTACCCCCAAAGCATCCCCAAATGCAAGACAACTAGACACACATATTTTTTGGCTGAAAACAGTCCAGAAATGACATCGAAAGGTGACTTAAAAATAGTATTCATGACACCGATAAAGTGACTTCGTTTCCACTTGTTGCGTTACTTGTGCCTTGTTGCTTTGCTGATGGATGCCCTTGCTGTAAAAAGAGAAAAGAATAGCAGGGAGGGGGAAAATAACTTGGTACAGGTAACAACAGTACAGGTAACTCATTCCTTCCAAGCCGTGGTTTGGTTTCCCAAAGCAGCTGATGCTGAGTAGCTTTTGGCACAGAGACTGCCTCTTTTAGCCTGTGCTGTTGCCTCCAGTGCTTGTGGGTTTGGGATGGCAAAGTTTGAAAGTCTTGCTGTTGGGGGCCCTTGGGATATTTAGTATCCCTGGCTGCCCTAGAGGCACTTGGGTCTCTTCATGCCCTCCAGTCTCAGGCTGGGTTTCCTCTGGTCCTCCATCTGCCTCCCCACCCCACGACAACTCTTGTTTTTTGCTTGTAAAATAGGGCAAGATTGATGTCTTGGGTTGTGGCATAGATGTTAACACTTCTGCCTGATTTATGGAGTTACTTAGCCTAGAAGTGAGACCACTTAGACTCGTTTTGGATAGTAAACCTTTTAATGCGGGTAAAAAAAAATGATAATAAACGAAGGGAGCGGGGAAGGGAATATGGGTGGTGGCGATGGGGGGAAGATCGTACCGATTTGGGGCCACATGTTAGTTACATTTGCTTTCTTCTCTCTTCTTTCGCACAAAGAAAGGGAAGGGATGTGGTTGAGATGGTGAGAAATGCCAGAACTTTGGCTGAAACCCTCGGACCAGTTCCTAGTTTAGGAAGAATTGTTTTCTGTCCATACAAACGCAGAGGAGAGGTAGTGGGAGGAACCACTGTGAGATGATTTAGCCATGGCAGATAGCAGAATATCAGCTGGACATTTTGTGTGTCTTAATAGGATCTCTGGGCAATAGTAACCAGGAGCCCTTGTTCAACTGGCCCTCATGGACTTCAAAGATATAGCCGTGTTAGTCTGTAGAAACAGTATGTAGAGAGATCTTGTAGCCCCTTTGAGACTCCCTGAAAGAAAGATGTGGGTAGCATGAGCAAGGAAGGCATCTGAAGAAGCAGACTTCAGTTTGCAAAAGCTCATCCTGCCCACATCTTTCTTTCAGTTAGTCTCAAAGGTGCTACAAGATCTCTCAACATACTGGCCCTCATGGAGGTTAAGAGGGGGGCAGGAGGGCATGGTCAGGCACCAGGGAGTGATGCACAAGATTTGCTGGGGCCACAGGCAACCCCAAAGCCTGTTTTCTGACAAACCAAGGACAAATTCTCCATCCTTGGATCCTCCAGGAGCAGTGATTCACCTTAAAACGAGGCCATTCCCCAATTGGTTTACCATTTAAAAATAATTCAAAATTAGAAGTTGACTTCCAGCCCCTTCCATTCATCTTTTGGGACTGCTTTGCCATTTTGGCCACTCCATGAAGCCCCCAGAGGACTAGAAGGGCATAGAATTGGCCCTCAGATCTGCCACAGTTGCCCACCACAGCAACACAAAGCCCCATCCCCACGTGTTCACCCACTCTCTTTCTGGCTTTTCCATGTTGGTGAAAGTTGGGATGTGGGTTCAACTCATCTTCCCTTGCAGTAGCTAGTGTCCAACTGTGCCTTGGGAGATTTGGCTTTAGCCCCCACTGACCCACGAAACTCACCAAGTGCTCTTGGGCCGGTTACTCTCACCCAGCCTGACCTACCTCATAGGGTTGTTGTGAACAAAAGTGGGGAGCAGAAGAGCTATGCACACGGCCTGGAGTTCATTGCAGGATCGTGGGAGGTGTAAATAGTCAAAACACTACAACAAATAAAGGTTAAGCAGAAGGCCTCTGCACTTTTGGGAACCCAACTCTTCTTGTTCATTTTTTGCTGTTTTAAAATTTTATAATTGCACCTTCATCCCAAAGAGGCTCTCAGAATGGTGTACTTAAAGATCAAACATTCAAGTTCAATAAAAACAACACGAAACCTAAACATCAGAACAATAAAACTGAGAAGCAAAAACTCGTTCAACCAGCTAAAAAAAAGGAGTTGAAATTTAAAGAGGCTAGGCAAAAAAGGAAAAGGAAAAAAAAAGTTTTAACCTGGTCTCAAGAGGAGCACAGTATTGTTACCTGAGCTTTTATTGGGGTTTCAGATCACACACTGGATTTTACTGGACATTCAGGAAAAGTGTGATCCTCTTCCATACCTTTCTTTTCTCCAAGGAAGATGTTAGAGGTGAGGAGAAACATGTACAACCATGTCCATCTCTTGTGAGCAGGTTGCTACCTTTCTCATAGGGTCAGACCCTTCCCACTCACCTGGGTGTAAACTCCACTAAACGCAACAGACCTTGCATCTAAGTCAACTTTGATAAAGTTCTAGTGTAAAAGTATGGATCAAGAAGATTTGGAAATATCCAAGTAAATGTTGCAGTGGGGGATGCAGCAGCTAATAGGTGGCTTTGCGGGTTGCATAGAAGATGTCATGTAGTCCCTCCCTTGTGGAACGTTGCACTACATCTTCCTTCTCCGGGCTCTCTGTGATTCAAGGTACAGGAGCCCTGTCCCATATTTATCCTGGCAACATAAGTCCCCTTCCATCTGTGTCTTTGCTCCTCTGTGTCCACCATCAGGTCTATAGGCCTTGGCGCTTGCTCCAGCTCCTGGGTTCCTCATTGAGTCTTCCCCTTGGCTTTGTCCGCTGTGTAGCCCAGGCATGCGCAGGAACCCCAATAACATGGCTGAGCATAGCTGTGGGCAAGGATGCGCGGCTCCCACAATCCACTTTATGCTAAGTGTGCTTCTGGTGCCTTTGGCAAGGTAGGCATCCATGGCTGAAGGCCCATTTGCCCATTCAAGAATTCTGTATCCTCTGTTATTTCTCTGACTTGCTACCAAGGTTGTATTGTACTTGAATTAAGCCTAAATTAAACTTATAAGAGGAGTCTCCTTTTTCATTTCATTTCGTTTGCTGCAGTGCTGTGTGACTTCACTGACAACCCTATCACAGGGTTTTTGTTGTTGTTGTTTTGGGGCAAGAAGAAGCAGTTTCCCTTTGCCTTCTTCTGAGGCTAAGAGAGTGTGGCTTGCCAGAGGTCATCCAGTGGTTTTTCCATAGCTGAGTTGGGATTCAGACCCTAATTTCTTACAGTCGTAGTCCAACACCACACTCATCCTCAAGATTTCTTCAGAGGGGTTTGCCCTGGATTTCCTGTAAGGCCGAGAGAGAGTGACTTGCACAAGGTCACCCACTGTGTTTCAGTGACGGAGCAGGCATTCAAACCCTGGTCTCCAGAGCCCTAGTCCAATACTCAAACCATGAAAGCCCACTGGCTCTTATTTTAGTTATATCCCACATTTCTCCTAATACGTAAAAAGAGACACAACACACACCTGGATCCCTCTGAGCTTGATATTGACACAAGTTTCTATCCTGCTCCGGCTCAGGGAGGTCTACAGCCTGTATTTCTGGCTGTCCTCCCTCAGCAGCACAGCAGACGATTCCCACTGGGCTTTTTGGGTGGAATCCACCAAGGAAGGTGCTCAGCTCCGATGCAGTTTGACCAGCGCCAATCCGATTCATATTCGTGCCACCCAGCCGGTCTTCCATGCCAGCGGCGGTGGCGGTGTGGAGGCAAAGGATGAATCCGGAGCAGCATTGCCTGCGTTTGGGCCAGCTCTGCTCCCAGTGCAGCCTGCCTGCCTCTTTCTCCCTTGGCCAGTTGATCGATGGCATAAATTGGGCCTCTGAAGGGGGATACTGCATCCTTAAGAAGAAATATGTCCTCATTTTTCTTAAACACCGTTTGCACTGAGTGAAATGTTTAGAAGGGACGCTGAGGGATAACTTTATTTCTTACCAGGGAGTTCAGAGCCGTTCAGTTAAGCTCATAAAACATGGGGAGTAAGGGAGCTGACAGGCTACCCGTGCATTAGAAAAACCATTATTCATCCTGAGGGACGGTCACCCCATGCTGGATCCCAGGCTTTGCCAGTCGGGGGCTTAGGGGCCTTGGGTGCCCAGTGTGAAGTGGGGCCGGCTCATTCGGAGGGGAGCTTTCTGGCCCCCTTGTCAAGAGGGGCAAGGCTTGGACATAACTTCACTTGGGAGCTCTGTTTCATGCCACGGAGAAGAAGGTGGAGGAGAACGCTTCCCAGGAACGCATTTATCTCACTCCCATGGTGTTTGGGAAATGAAGGTGTGGGTGCCAAGGAATGAAACAGGGCTGGGACAAGGGATCAATTGCTAGTTAAAGCTGTCGCAAGCTAGTTCATTCTCCCTTCTGGATTTGACTCCGATAATCTTGTGTTTTAAGCCATTTTGGTCTACTATCATCTATATGTTTTGATGGGGGATGCAGGGAGCGATGACCATTTGGTCACTTCTGAAGTTTCTAAGTTTTCAAGCGGGGAGCAATTGGACCTTCAGAGGAAACAATGGATTAGAGCGAAGGAAGCAGGCTCAAATCTCCACTGAAATTCCATCTGATACCTGAACTGTCATCCTCCTATCATACAGACTTCCCCAGACTCACCTTCTTTGTCAGAGTAAGGCTCAATGAAATGAAAGGGAGATCGACTTTTGTAACTCTAGCCGCAACACTCTCGACTGAATACCACAATTTGGTGGATTACGTTGTGCAGTGAATATAAGCAAGTTCTGACATATATTCCACAGAGTGGGGCCAAAAGGAAGGCGGTGCTCCCTACAAATCAGAATTCTGTCCCTCTCAGATGAAATTTTCCTTCAGTCTCCAAATTTCTAGCATTCTCATAACCTCGTTTGAGTATTTAGATAAACAGTTTAGGATCCCAAAGAAACGGGGCAGGCAAAGGTACCAAGGTACCAATTTGCAAACACAGCAAATAAGAGAGTTTTAGGTGTGAACAGTTTTCCTTGTCTTACTCTCTGCAATGGTAAATTTTGGGGAACTGAAGGAAAATGTAATGGGGGGGGGACAGAATTCTTATTTAGAAAAGCAATGCCTTTATTTCTTCCTCCTTTTCATAGCTACACATCTGGTTTTGGGGAAGAGCACTTGTGCCAACATTGGCTGAAGTTTTGCCTCCCGGGGGGGTGGGAATGGGAATATTTGAGTCATTTACAGCTTCCCACATACCAACATCTATGGCACTTCTACAGAATGGGGCAAGTTTTGAACTGAGTCATGGAGTTATTAGTGAGGTATGACATGAAAAAATTCTTTAAAAATGATTGTTTATGATTGATTTATTCAGTTCAAATCCTGGAGGTGTACATGGTTTCCCCTCTATGTTTTCATCTTCATAGTAACCCTGTGAGGAAGGATAGGCAAAGAAACAATAAATGGCTGAATGGATATTTGAACCTGGGGCATCCCTGGATTGATCCTTTACCATCTTCAGCCTGCTGGCTGTTGATACTACAGTATTAGAGATCTTCCACTTCTTCTAAATGCTTTCTCTACAGAGCCAGTGTCAGTTTTCCTTTCAATCGGTACTTCATGCTCCAGCAAAGAAGATGGCCATCCTTGAAGACTATGGTCTTGTAATAAGCACTTCCTCATATCCTGACTAGCCTTGCAGGGACCAGAGCTGGGGTTAGTTATTTTTGGACTACAATTCCCAGAATCCCCCAGACAGTGAAAAGATGAAAAGGCAAATTTTCCAAATCTGATGTCCATATAACAAGCTGAAATATTTCTAGGCTGGATTCTTTTATAGGAATCGGGTGGAAGTGAATGCAAGCAGCCTGGTAACACAGGCAGATATGCCCTGGAGCTTGACAGTTCAAGGTTACAAGCCACAGGTATCGGCCCGGCAGACAGTGCAAAGTGCCAAAGTCCCTGGAGACTCTTTCCTTCCTTCCTTCCTTCCTTCCTTCCTTCCTTCCTTCCTCTGCCTCCTCCCCCAGCCGTACTTGCAAACACCCACCTTTTTTTTTTTTCTGATGCCAAAAGATTTAATATTTGTTTGAAATGAGAAACAGTTCTCAAATGAATTTGGAGAGTCAGGGAATTAATGTCAGCGTCTCCCTCCCCGATGCTCTCTTGCACAAACACACACTCACTTTTCCAGCGTCTCCCCCCCCCCCCCCGCACACTTTCAATTTCTAAAGCCTGCTGATTTGAATATTTATAAATATCAGTAAATTATTTATTGTGGCAATCTGCCGTGCCATTTCACCGATCACCGTTAACACTTTAGGGTTCTCTCTCGCTCTCTCATATTGTGGCTCAGGAATCGTGGCAAAAATGGTTGGTATTGATGGGGAGCCTGAGCAGGGCATATGTGTGTGTGTCTCTATCTGTGTGTGTCTGTGTGTGTACATCCTAAATGGCGGTGCATGGGAAGGAAAGATCGGTCTGTGTTGCCCAAAGTGTGGGAGAACCCTGTAGCAGGAGGAGTTTTACTCCGTGTTTGTTTGCATGCTTGGGTTTGTTTTTTATAAGTTTGGGGGTCTTCTGCAGAAATGTTAGGGAAGGTTTGGGGAGCACTGTCAACAGGGGAGGGCTGGTTTTTTGTGTGTTGGCTATAACAGAGAACCAGCAAAGTGTAGTGGTTTGAGTGTTAATCTGGGACTCTAGATTAGCACAGTTCAAATCCCCACTCAGCCATTAGATGACTTTGAGCAAGTCACATCCTCTCGGCCTCAGAGGAAGGCAATGGCAGCCTCCTCCCTGAACAAACCTTGCCAAGAAAACCCCATGATAGGTTTCTCTTAAGGTCGCCCTAAGTCGGAAGCAACTTGAAGGCATACAGCAGTACACACTGACTACAACTTGAAGGCATACAGCAATACACACTGACTACGATTACATGAAATCCTGGTTTTCATTGCAGAAGCCCTGGAGTTTGTTACCATATAGGTATAATTTGCGCACATGAGTTTCTTTTGCTTAATTTTCTTTCTGCTGGTCATTGCCAAAGAGCGAAGAATGTGGGGAATCCCAGGCACTCCTCGCTCCAGCTGCTGAAAAGAAACCTTCCTTACCCCTCCTGCCCAGATCCTGGTTTCATTTCACCATCTCACACTTTTGAAGGGAATCTTTGCAATCTTGAGGACTAGAAACTTATTTTCTTAAAGCCGGGTTTGTCAGAGGCTGCATTCTGAACTTGGTACTCATGCTGTACAGAGCATTGGCCACAGGTTTTGCTCTCTCTTTATCTCAGCCGAATCCCCAATACAAATATTGTTTGGTCAGTCCCATGAGATTAATGGGCACCCTTGCTCTTTCCAGGACCCACGACTGTCTTCCTCCCTCTTTTTCCGAGCCACAAAAGCTCTCTAAACGTCCACCGTTGGCTTGGGTAGAAAGCAAATGCTGCTGTGGAACTCTCCAAGGTCGAGGGAAAGAGACAGTGTTCCACTAAGCCAAGGTCATCTCTTGAGCTAAAAGCAATAAAATGTTTTATTGATAAACCGGAGCTCTGTGTGCATATGTGTGTGTGTGGTGGAGGAGGAGAGGATGACAGAGTCCACTCTCTTGCACACCCCATGCTTTTACATGGTCATAGCCATCCCTTAGAATGAATATCCCACTTCCAGCCTCATGGCAAAAATGTCATCCAGACTAGCCCAGGGAATTTAAACATCTCATCGGCAGGTTGGGCTGAGGGGCATGT
This sequence comes from Phrynosoma blainvillii, assembly GCA_026167975.1. Taxonomy (NCBI): domain Eukaryota; kingdom Metazoa; phylum Chordata; class Lepidosauria; order Squamata; family Phrynosomatidae; genus Phrynosoma; species Phrynosoma blainvillii. Next base: position 9,572,665 of record JANUYF010000015.1, read on the forward strand.
GTAAGTATATTTATGAACCATGGCTTAGCAGGCTTTGCTGGGACCGGGAGTCCTTTCACATTATGCCATTATAGTGCTTGATTTCGCTCAAAGTGCCATGGGGTAGCATCCTATAGACTTTTGTGGTTTGGGGAGGTACTAGAGCTCTCTGATGGTTCTTTCTAAATGCTGTTCTGCAAAGGACAAATCCCAGGATTCCATCGGACGTTACCACGGCAGTTAAAGTAGAATAATGACACTATAATGGTGCAGTGTGGAAGGGGCCTCTGTTCTTGAGTGCCAGGACTCCCTTCCCAAACCCGTCTGCAGGATTCTGGAAGTTGGCATCCTCAAAAATAATGTTCCCAAACTCTGCTCCTCCCTACCATCAGGTGTTATTGTTGTTTCCTATCCCTTCCTTTGCCTCTTCCTTCTGGAGCGTGGGCCTTGAACCCTGGACCTCGTTTTCACAACTCCAGACCCTTTTTGTAGGCCTGCTCTACGAATTAAGTGTCACACTGTGGAGTGGAGAAAGACGGGGAAACAATAACCCTGGCACAACTCTCCTGTGCCTGTCTTAGTTTATGGGAAGCTTTAAAAATTCAGTGACGTGTATAAATGATGCAAATTAGGTAGTCATATAGTTGATTGTTTTACTTAATTGTGCTTTGTGCACATCATTGGGAGGAGCTGAGAACTTAACACAAATTCCTCTTCCCTGACTCCTCTTCAATGAGGGCCTTGCTCTGCTTCTGGCATCCAAGAAATTCCAGCCACATTTTGACCACTCAGTTTCCAGCCGGTCTTTGCAATCTTGAGGTCTAGCGACTTCCTCATAAAACAGTCTTCAACAGCAAGCTGTCATTCCAGGGAGGCAAAATCCCAGTCTCAAACCCCATTTCATTCATTGCATGGACCATTCCCAGGGTCCATAGTGCCCTGATTATAAACCATGACATTTTCCTTCTCCCCCGCAAATTTCCAGCACTTAAAACTTCAGTTGAATATTTAGAAATAAAATTTAGGCAGCCAAAGTGACCAAGGGAATGCAAACACAGCAAATGGAGGTGTCCTAAATCTGAATGGTTTTCAGTGTCTCAGTCTCGGCAAAAGTAGGAATTTGGGGACTTCAGGAAAATTTGTTGGGGGAAATGTGAGGCAATGTCATCATTCCCTGTTCCCCATGGCTACACTCCTGTTACAAATCCACCCTTCAACTCATCCTGACCTCTCAAAACCCAGGCAAAGACTCTGGGTTGATCTGGATGGCCTTTAGGTCTCTCTCCTTTATGAGATCTGTAAGCCATCAGTCATGACCGGGGTGCCTTTTGGCATCTTGATGCCATGTCAGGAGAGAGACGTGTACCGTTTCCAAATCCACTCACGTGAAGCCTCCCCCCCCCCCCGCCCACCATTTCCTCCCTTATTCGCCCCAAACAATGTTGTGAATAATTGATCGGATGAATCCCTTGCAGCTCCTGGAAAGCTGGCACGGCGGCTTCCCTCCTGAGCACCGCTACTCAGCTGGGCTTAAAATTCTTCAATAAGAATATGAAAGGTCCATCTGTTCGGTTTTCGGCACAGCCCTCTGAAGTGACAGTCCTTGTCAGCCTTCTTCCTTTCCTTTTTCGAACTGGGGCATCCTTGCTCCCCAACCCCAAATCCTGGGATCCCCAGTCCCTTGAGTCCAGGCATCCCTCCGTGCCCACTTCACCACTTTAACCCACGTGCTACTCATCCAACCTTCCTGCTAAAACCCTCTTCCTTCTCCTCCTCTTCCCCTTCTCCCCAGTTTGCCGTCTCGCTCTGATCCTTTAGGAATTCCCTTTAAAAACAACAACAACCAGAAGAGTGTATACTGGCAGAGATCTGCGATCTTGCACTCAAATAGGCAAGCTGGAATCTAGCAGCCAGAGAAGCTCTTCCCGGAGAATTTGGCTGAAGGCTGTTTGTACGCCACGCTTTCAGTACAAATTCAATACCAAGAAAAAGCCAGGTTCTGTGACCTGGATAAGCGATTGTGAGTTAGACACATTTGCACATATTTGCTTAGTTTTGCATAATTTTGCATCTAACAAAATCCAAAGTGGGGAAAAAAAGCTGTGCCAGACTGAATTGGTAGAAACTTTGCTTGGCACTCTTTTGCCGCCTTAGTGTGTCTTTGTCGTTTTCTCAGATGTTATCCATATGTTTTGAAATCTAACTCTACCATCTTGAGGACTAGAAACCTGTATTATTATTATTATTATTATTATTATTATTATTATTATTATTATTATTATTATTATTTGAAACGAGATCGGATACGCTCAGGGATTTCTTCCCCCAACAGTTGTAGGTTTCCAAGAGCTTCTCCCTTTTTCCTTTTCCTTTCTTTGGGTGGATCCCAGATCCCCTTTGGTCTAAGCCGCTCAGCCTGGACCTCTTTGCCTCTGCCCTTCTCTCTCTCTTCACAAGTGTAAATGTTTTGGTGGTATTGTTTTCACAGGAAGCATTCAGTGTAAATAAAGCATGTGGGAGAGTTTGTCCCGGGCAGGGATGAAAAAGGCTCTGTGACAGGCCTGGGTTATAAATGGCTTCCTTGGATTGATACATAATCAAAACATTTCTTTTTGGGAGAAAAAAGATCGGAGGGGATGTTTACTTAGTCTGGAGTCTTTTGTGCCGCTTTGAATGGAGAAGCAAGGCCATTGCAGGGCTGGGGGGGAAGCCTTCAGACGACTTGTAGGGAGGATGCAAGGACCTGCATTTCTCTCCCTGGGCTGGCAGAATGCATTGAGACAGAAGGTATGGTCTTGGTATCCCACCCCTCCTCTGCAATTTACGAAAAACCTCTCCAAAATTCCCCACCAGATTTTGAAAAGGAATATGGCGGGGTTCCAAGTCTGCCTCATCTTGTCCTGCTGACAGTGGCGAGGCCAACAATATTTCTCACACCAAATTGACTTCCAAATTTCTTTATTATATTTTTACATACACATGACACACTACCTATTCCATCACATATTCCATTACACATACAAACCAACACCGCTCGTAGTCTCCCTCTTGCCCTCCGCAACAAATACATATGATTTGAGAATTGGGTGAGTGTTGGCTAAACCACTGTCCAGGCCCCCCAGAAATGGTTTCTTTGGGGGTTTCTTCATAGGAGTTTTCACCCCTTGGGTCTTTCAATGAAGGGCTCCTTTCTTGTCAGCAAAAGGAGTGAGTTTGTTAATCAGGTTTGCACAACGGCAGCCCCGTAACTACATGTATGTGTGTATCACTTTTCCCTGTGTCATCCTTTCTCCCTCTTTATGTCTTCTGTCTCGCTGCCAGATTTTATCTTGTAATCCACTTGGGGCAGAGATCTTTATTAAAAAGGAGATATGCAAAATGCCATGCTCTTTGATAGCAACAGCAACAAAAGCGCAAGAGTCTTGGCTGCCTGGCCAGGACTCCTGGAAACATATTTAACAAATCTAGGATTCTTTGGAGCTGTGGACCGTCAGGGGAGACCTGGGTGGGCCTAGAGCAGTGGTTCCCAAACTTTGGTCCTCCAGATGTTTTGGACTTCAGCTCCCACAATCCCCAGCGAGCTTGGTCAACAGTCATGAATTCTGGGAGCAGAAGTCCGAGACATCTGGGTGACCAAAGTTTGGGAATCACTGGCCTAGAGAATGGGTATGCTTATTGTTTTTAACGGTAGTTTTAATTATGTGTAAATTTTATCGTTAGGTTTTTTCAGCTGATTCTTTTTGTAAGCTGCCTTGAGCTCCCTTCTCTGGGAGAAAGGCAGCATATAAATGAAAATAATAATAGTAAATGATGATGATGATGATGATGATGATGATGGTGAGGCACAAGTCCAGGGGGCTGAGACATGGTGGTATGGGGCAAAGAGGCCTGGCAACGTCTCATCTTAGACATCCTCAGCACCGTAGCAAGTGGTGCTTGGGTGTTCTCCCTCTTCCCTCCCCACTTCCTTGGGATAAATATTTATTAAAAGATATTTTTGCCATTCCTGCGTGTGTTTGCCTGCTTCCCTCCAGAACGAGGGTGGATGTCACTCACCCGGAGGAAGCTGTCGAAGGACAGAAAGGACCAAGCTAGTAATAGATGGAGGGAGTGGCGAGAGAGAGAGAGAGAGAGAGAGAGATGTTCGTGACAAGGCTGGGAGGGTGCTTTCTTTGCGGTGGGGGCAGCTGATAGCATCTGACAGCCCCTTCCCTCCAGCGATCTGGCTGGCTCAAGAAGACCTGGCCTGCAAAAGAAAGCCATGCTGGACCTTTGTGTGCGGTGTGAGTGCGAGGTGGGGGGAAGCTCCTTCCATGCTGATTCATCACTCGCCTGCTGGGTTGGCTCTGGGGGTGCTGTCCAAATCAGTTTCTTTCAGCAAACTTCCCCAAGCCAGCTCCTTTCCAAAGCATATGGATGCCTGCTTCCACCCTCCTTCCACCACCCCCAATTTTCAGTTGTGCCCCAAGTGTTTTAGTGGATCTGTTTGGTGGGGCTGGCTCGGGTGTCGCACTCCACTCGCCACAACCTCATTTGACCCTCCAGCTTGCTGCATACTGCAAGGTGTAGCCGAGGGCAGGACTCGGCCCTGGGTTTAGAAGGCCTTGGCTGAGATTGTGAGATCAGCTCAGGCCAAGGAAGCTTGGTGATGAAACCACGACCTGGATTCCCCCCAAGCCAACACTACACAAACAGGTGTGAGAGTGAGCGAGTGTGTGTGTGTCTGTCTGTCTGTCCGTCCACAGAGCCTGGATGTACCTGGGTGTGTGTGCAGGGTGTGCTCTTCTGTGAGTACACAGGTGGGTGTGTAAATAGCACAGGTGTGTGTGTTTTTGTTTGGCCGTTATCTAGCCATCGCATCTTTGTGGGTGGAAGGAACAAAGCACAGTGGGTGCTTTGGCTTTTCTGGGAATTGCAGACCTCCCACTTGGAGCCGAAGTCTCAGGCAGTTTGGATTTTGTTCCTCGCCACTTTGAAAAAAAATTAAAATAATGGACTGACTATTTTTGCCTTGCCTCTCTTTGGCTTTCCCCCCACAAAATGGTGTCCTAAGCGGACTCTGGATGGAGCGCCCTGCATTGATAGTCTTTGCCTGCACAATAGAAATGAATACTTGGATTTACAACATAATCAAAGTTAAAGAGAGAGAGACAGCAGTCTCCCAATAGTATAATAAGTATTTGAAGGGGTGTCATATTGAGGATGGAGCAAGCTTGTTTTCTGCTGCTTCACAGAATAGGGAAAGGAGCAATGGATGCAAGCTACATCCAAGGAAAAGAGATTTCACCTATGCTTTAGGAAGAGCTTCCTGACAGTAAGAGCTGTTTGACCGTGGAACACACTCCCTCAGAGAGTGGTGGAGTCTCCTTCTTTGGAGGTCTTTAAACAGAGGCTGGATGGCCATCTGCCAGGGGTGCTTTGATTCTGAGTTCCTGCATGGCAGCATGGGGTTGGACTGGATGGCCCTTGGGGTCTCTTCCAACTCTATGATTGTATGATTCTATAGACCCAAAGCAAGAAATGTGAGTCAAGATTCTCACACGGCAATGCCTACCTTGACCTCATCAGAAAGGAACAATACATGATTTTGGACAGGTGCAAGTTGCTAAGGCTGTTGGGATTCACACCCAGAAGGGGTTTTGAATGGGTTTCTCTGTTTAGTAAGGCTGGGAGGGTGGCATTTCCTCCTTGTTGGTGCTCCTTTGTTGGGTAGCGGGCAGTCGCTTGGTTTCTCTTGCACTGCTTTCTGTAGGAGATGGTGCCCAGAGCTGTCAGCCCTAATGCTAGCTAAGCAGTTGCAAGGGCTGGCTAGCGGCGGACAAGTCTAAAGTTTCAGGCTGTCATGGTGGAGGATTAGAAAGTGTCACCATTGCTCCTGGGTACGTTGTTGAGGGTCTCATGGATTGCAACCTGTTTCTGCTTCTGGGGGCCTTGAACAGGAAAGACTGGAAGAGCCTGGCATGTGTGTGGAGAGGTGCAGGAAGACAGAGACCTTTTTGAAAAACGGACAGTGTGACTAACAAGGGATAGATGAGAGGGGAGTCTTGGTTTACAGGGCAAGTTGCAAGGAATGGTGGCGAGGCCTGTCCATTTTGCTTTCTTCCACATTCATCCATTTCCTAAATCTTAAATTCTTTCCACTCTGGAGATGTTGAGATTTGCAATCTTTAGTAAATACTTCAAAATGAAAAATCCTTTCCTGTTAGCATTTGGACCACTGAATAGGCAACGCTGTTCCCTGCTTGGAGAGGGCTGTATTGTGACTTGCCTGCCATAGAGTTGTTAAAAATTAGAAGTCTCAAAAAAAAAAAGGCGGCTGAATACATAGGGACACAGAGTTTCAAGCAATGGGTGAATGAATATGTCAGCTTGGGTTACATTTGTATAAATAAAACACCCACCCACAACTATTTTGTTATACTCCAAATATTGTGTGAATTTTCATAAATTCTTATTAAAACTGGACTGAAGCTTAGTTCTCTCCATCCCTGTTGCAGCTGCCTTTTTTCACTGTACCTTGAATATGTTCACCCTCCCACTCTTCACATTGGGTGAATACGTTCGCTTAAGAGCAGAATGAAACACTGAATGGGGAAGAGCAGGTGTAAAGGAAAGTGGAAAATGTGTGGCAGGTTGGGTGCAGGGAGGATAGAATGATTCAAAACATTGCATGGAGAAATCTAAAGAACATTTACTTTGGTTTGCACCAAAGATGGAATCACAGAACACGTAAACAGCTTTCTCAAATCACATAGCCACCTAATTCTCTTTGGGAAAGGCTGCAGTAAGAAGAACAATTTTAAGGTCCTGACTCATGCCCACCAGCCTGACCAATTTGGCTGGTGGGAATAACCTCAGGAGCTACTGCTTGTTGATGTGAATAGCTAAGAGCTGGTGACAGGCCTTTCCTTTGAGCATGGGTCAGATCCAGATCTTCGTCTTATGGAATGAACTGTTAAGCTGAGGAACAGGGACTTCCCTGAAAACAGCCAAAGAGTTTTATGGCTGAAAAGGGGATATAAATATCTGCACCCGCCAGCAAAAACTACCTGAATCTGCTTGCCTCACATTTATAGTAAGGCGGTGAGAGGAGGAGGAGGAGATGTGGTGTTAGAGAAGACTCTCCTAATTGGATACTCTGCATAAGTCAGACTGCAGATCCCATCATCCCAATTGCATGGCCAGTGACTGGGGCGAAGGTAGTCCTGTGCTTATGGAGGGGCACCAAATTGGGGAAATCCAGACTACAGTTTTGGTGGGGATTTGAACTTAGGTCTCCTTTGTCTAGAGCAGGGGTAGGCAACCTGTCCCCTTTAAGGGCCGAGGGACTTCAGCTCCCAGAAGCCTCAGCCATGTTGGCCAATAATCTCATGTTGGCCAATAGCTCCTGGGATTCTGGGAGCTGAAGTCCCTCGGCCCTTAAAGGGGACAGGTTGCCTATCCCTGGTCTAGAGACCCAAGTCCAAATCCTTGGTCAACCCAGCCATAAACTCTCAGCCTATCCCCCCTCACAGGATAGTTGTGAAGATAAAAACAAGAGATGGAGTGTTCTTTCCTGAGTATTGTTTGTAATAATGGTAGACCATGCCTATTTGCTGCTATGAATTAGTCTTCAGATGAAGTAGATTGTCTTAAAAGCTGTTTGATGTGGACTTCTTGTTAAGAGTTTCCTCTTCCTAATGTCTGTTTCCTTTCTCTCTCTCTTTTGTCCACTTATTTCTCCAGCTGAAAGAACTATATGCACTGACGCATCCTCAGGAAACCCCAAGATGGCTGCCAAGCGCAAAGGCGGCCTGAAGCTCAACGCAATCTGTGCCAAGCTCAGCCGCCAGGTAGTCGTTGACCACAAGGGACCCGAACAGGTACATGCCGACAAGACTCTCCTGGGGCGGGAGAGCGCCAGTGCCGCTGCCGCCGCTACCACCGCCGCCACCAAGGACGTTGCCCAACCTGTGGCGAAGGAGCTGCGGGCCGACTTTCCTGAGGGAGTGGGCCGTGTGCAGAAGATCGAGGAGGACAAGCGGAGGGAGGTGATTGAAAAGTGGGTCAACGGGGAGTATAGCGAGGACTCCTTGCTGGGGCGCATTGAGAGCAAGGCGCTGAAGGGCTCCGAAGGTGCGGAAGTGCCCCCCGAGGGCGTCTACATGGTGCAACCCAAGGGTTGCAGTGACGAAGAGGACAATGGGGACGAAGCTGAGCCACTGAGGGGCTCCCAAGATGGCAGCTTCCTGGACGACCGGGATTCAGATGGGCCTCCTTCAAAGGATGAAGGCTTCCGGGCCCCCAGCCGTGAAGCGGGTCCCAAGCTGATTGGAACAGCTACCTCAGGTATGGCTGCCTCAGGTGGCATCTCTGTCACATTATTCCTGCAGTGCAGAGAAGTAGTTTGCACTCAGTTAGCTCAGTAGAGGGAAGGAGAGGGTGGAATCGTGTCCTTCCCAAGAGGCTCAGGCAAAAACAGACTGTGGCAGCCTCTCCTACATTATGTGTTTTTCCTCATTAATAGCTTCTGTCATCTTGACCATGCTCTGATGTTGCTTGGTCACACATGGTTTCCCTCTTGGAGAAGTTGGAGGGTATGGAACTGTCCCACTCTGGAAGTAAATGATATCACTCAGGTCGCAAGAAAGGAGTAATTTTTAATTATATAATTCCTGGCCTGTCACCTTTGGGGTTTGGTGACTCTTTCTTTGGGAGCATCTTGGTTTATTCCTGGGACTCACCTAGAACTATGGCTGCATAAGACATGTCATTTTGCAGCTGATTTGGATGGTAGCATTTTGAATTCTTTTAGGCGTGTGTGTGTGTGTGTGTATGTATGTATGTGTATGTTTTAGTCCCTTCAAACATCACAATGTATTCCCTAGAATGCATTACACATACAACACCATCCGAGCCCCTGAGATTGGACAACACTCCTTATAAAGAACAGAGATTGTTGCCTGGAATATTACAGTGCCATTAAAACTGTAAATTTTGCCCTGGACATATATTCTAAATGAGTACAATCCACACATCTTCAGGAATAGATGACAATGCCAATAAATTTTTAAAAAAGTATTATTTGAAATCATTTAAAACACAAATTACAGGTCCTGGATTTGGTGAAGTACAACCACTGTACACTGAAAAGTATAAAGAAATGAAAGGGGTAATACATGTTTCTGAAACTTAAAACACCATCACCAAACAACCCAAAGGAAGATCCTCCCTCCCTCTCCTATTTTATTGTTCTTTTGCACCTTTTGTGGCTAGTGTTGTTACTGCAGATTGCAAGTAGTGTGCATTCTTCGTGTGCATGGAAATGTGTGGTTTCCCAAATGGGTCGGCCAGCATCCTTACTCCTTCCACTTTGCTCAGATGCAGCAGCAGCCGCCGACAGTCTTGCTCTGGCTTGCAGGCCTTGGGTGGCTTGTGCTTGCTCTTGAAGGTGAGAGGCAGAAGGAGAGTGACATGGTGTGCCGCCGCGGTCGTGCCATGTGGGGAGATTATCCGGCAGAAGAGGCACGTGGGAGACGGCGTCTTTCTCTGCCTTCCCCTCCAGAGGAATTCGGCTGCCACTGGCTCTGTGACAAACAGCAGCAGCTCTGACCGTGACACCTCAATCCACTGTGCTCTCGCTCTGCTCTGACTGTAGACAAGCTGGGCTGGACCTGCCAAAGCAAGCTCATTAAAACAAATGACTCTTTTCTTTTCTTTTTTCCTTTGCTTTTCCTTCCCTCGCTCCCTCCTGCACACACACAAAATCTTCCTTCCTTCCTTCCTTCCTTCCTTCCTTCCTTCCTTCCTTCCTTCCTTCCTTTCTTCCTTGTTCTTCGCCCATCCTATCTCAGTAGTTGTTTAAAAAAAGGATCCCCTTCTTTTTGTTTCATTATTATTGCTGTTCAGTTGGAGATTGTCACTTGCTTTTCTCTCTCTTTTCTTTTTCTTTACTTTATTGTTGTTGTTAACTGCCCTCGACTCGATCTCAACTCATGGTGATCCTATGGATGAGACATCTCCAAGGCCCCCTGTCCTCCCCTGCTCTGCTTCAATCCTGCAAGCCCATACCCATGACCTCCTTAACATAGTCCATCCATCTGGCAGCATCTGGCCTTCCTCTCTTCCTACTTCTCTCCACCTTCCCCAGCATTATTGTCTTTTCTAATGAGTCTTCTCTTCCCATGATGTGTCCGAAGTATGACAGCCTCAGTTTGGTCATCTTGGCTTCTTCCAGGGAGGTTCCCTGCTTGATCCCATTTGTTTGTCCTTTTGGCTGTCCATGGGATCCTCAGCACTCTTCTCCAGCAACACATTATCTCAAATGCGTTGGTTTTCTTCCTATCCACTTTCTTAACTGTCCCGCTCTCACATCCATCCATGGGAATAGGGACTACAATGGCTTGTATGATGCTAACTTTTGTGCTGATCTTTGCATTTTAGGCTCTTTTCTAGTTCTTTCATAGCCACCGTCCCCATTCTTAATCTTCTTCTGATTTCCTGACTGCAGTCCCCATTTTTATCAATGTTTGATCCCAGCTATGGGAATTCTTTTACTATTTCTATTTCTTCATTGTCTAGGTTGAACTCCTGAAGACCTTTACTTACTGACTTTATATAACTTTTTAAATAATGACTTTTTTCTTGACTTACTGTACTTTATATCCTTTTTTCTTTTAAAAAACACAATATTGCATTGCTTTTTTTTAAAGTGAGCTCATGGATCTTTTCTATGATGCAGAAATGTATCTTGGTATTGGGATTTTGTTTGTCTGTTTGTTTTTGATATTTACTCATTGATTTAATTGTATGCTACTTTGCTCCCACCTTGGACAAAAGGCAGCTCACAAAAGCTAAAAAGCTAAAAAACTGCAATAATAAAAACACTACAGTTTTAAAATGTAATTAAAACACCACATTAATATAACAAATGAAAAGCAAAATCCTAAAAAAAATATAAAGTGAAGGGTATAAAACCATTAAAAACATACCAAGCAAAACCATTAAAAACATACCACTATGAAGACTCCCTTGGTGCCATTATGTATTAAAAGCTTACTTGAAAAGGAGCATTTGTGCCTGTTGGCAAAAGGAGAGCAGAGAGGGACCAGTGTAGCCATAGAATTATAGAGTTGGAAGGGACCACTAAAGGTCATTGAATCCAACCCATTTGCTCAATGCAGGATCACTAGGTAAAACATCTCTAGCAGGTAGCTATCAAGCCTCTTTTGGAAGATGCCCAGCAAAGGAGACTCCATCAACCTCTTCAGGCAATTGCTTGTTGCTGAACTGCTCTCACTGTCAAGACAATCCTTCTAATGTTCAATCCAAATTTCCGCTCCTGTAACATAAAACTATTAGACTTAGTTCTACCCTTGGAGGCAACAAAGAACAGGCCTGCACCTTCCTCTTTGCAGCAGCTCTTGAGGGATTTAAAGAGGACCATCATGTCACGTCCTCAGTCTTCTCTTCACCAAGTTGAACATGCCCAGCTCCTTCAGCTTCCCCAAGAGTTGATCTAATGCTCCATTATTCAAACTGCAGTTGTCCCTTTTTTCCTCTGAACTCCCTCACTCTCTGCCCAGAACTTTTCATATAATCTAGATAAGGCAGAAATACTGAAAGGGACCCACTTGTATGCAGTGTTTGCCTATGTGTGTGTTTATTCTGTCTATGTAAAGGCATTAGCAATGATGGTTAGAGTTGAGATTAGTGTTGGGGTTATGCAACCCAGTGGGCTAAGGTACCGCACGCCACTGGAAGGAAAACCATTGCCGGTGAGCATTTCGAGGGGACAAGAAGGGGAAGCCCCTTGTGTTTTCAGTACCATCAAGCAGATTCACTGGATGAGATGGGAAGGACTCATTCGCATGGTGCTGGATCCCATAGCGAGGCGGTGCTTTTGTAACACCTCCCTTGTAGGTTCAACATAACTTAAAACATTATTTCAACAGCAGAGAATTGCAGCTGCGGTTTTTGCCACGCTGAGAAAAAGAGTCATTTGGATTGGGCTATTGCAAAGGCCAGAGAGGTGAAGAAGATGCAAAAGATGCTTCCCGGAGCACTTTTAACCGTTTAGTTAAAAGTGCTCTGGGAAGCATCCAGGATCTTGCTAGAGGAGTACATAAAAGGGGTTGCAGCTATGTGTGGGGCTCCAAACCCCGTGAGTGACAAGAAGACAAGAGGAGGCAATATTTTAGGAAGTTTCAGAATAGCTTTACTAAAAGTGGATTTTAAAAAAAGACAGCTGAGCATACTGCAGCTCGAGATCCTAGAAGTGTCTCCCTTCTCTCCTCCTCCTGTCCCCAGGAGAAGGGCATCTTCAAATGAAGTCTTGACTCCCATTCAGGTTTAATAACTTTGCTCGACACCTCGCCCTCTTTCCCGCATCTCCGACAACCCCCCCATCTCACCGATCCATCAACATTTCTCCCTTTTGTGCCAATGGGTCCCAGCTTCCCTCCCCTTCCCCCCCAAACCCTCCCCGTTATTAACGCAGCTGAAACTCATCTCCGTTCATCTGTCCCCTTCCCTCTTCTCCAGCCTCCGCGAGTTCAGTGGCAACGCACATAATTATGCATATAAGATATAAACAGAGCTGTTTAATTATCCTTCGCCACATCAGTGACAGAGTAATTAACAAACATTGCAAGATCAATGAGGAAAAGTGTGACCTTCACTTTCCTTTGATAGGAAAAGCCCTTGTCTGACGCTGGCGCAAGGTGATTGAGCTTGGACTTGGTGCTTAAGTTGGTTTTAATTTTTCTTCCTATCACCCCCAACAAGCTCCAGTTTGTTTGGTTCCAATATCTGTGAATGCACCCCCAAAATATACTGTTATGGGGGGAGACTAGAGGGAATGCAGGGCTGAGGGCCAGCCCACTGGGAGTTATAGTACCATATGGCATGGCTGTTTTTCCACACCACGCTGCCTTTGTGAGTCAAGATTGACAGAGGTTCCCACCCAAATTGAGATGCCAGCTTCCAGGCAAGCAAGACGAGGAAGAGGATCCAAAGAACATCTTTTGAACAGTGACTGTTGGCCCACAGAACTAAACAAAATGGAACATTCATAGATAGGATTCAAAGATATAGCTGTGTTAGTCTGTAGAATCGATATGTAGAGAGATCTTGTAGCCCCCTTGAGACTCACTGAATGAGAGAAGTTGGCAGCATGAGCTTTCCTAGACTTAGGTCTACTTCCTCAGATGCATATGGATCCATATGCATCTGAGGAAGTAGACTTTAGTCTAGGAAAGCTCATGCTGCCAACTTGTCTTAGGGGGGTTGCAGACTGCCAGAAATAGTGTGAATTCAGTCCACTTTTAGGGTTAGGGTTAGAGTTAGGGAACCATGGGAACTGAATTTTATTGTGGCATCAGAGTTGTCTGACAGAGAAGGCTCAATGTCTCAGAAAAATAACAGTTCCCATGATCCCCTAGCACTAACCCTAACCCTAAAAGTGGACTAAATTCACACTATTTCTGGCAGTCTGCAACCCCCTTTAGTTAGTCTCAAAGGTGCTACAAGATCTCACTTCATAGACAGAGATTGTGTACCAGACCCTGTGGGCATAAAGCAGGAGAGGGCCTCTACCGAATAAATTCAAGAGCATGAGGCTGACCACTGTTGTTGGCAAAGCCCTGAGTATGACAGACATTGTATGACATTGGTTTCATCCGGCAAAGTCAGGCTTAACTTTTTTGAACTGAGGATATATTAGGCAGCTTTGTATCAAGTGGTGACAATATCCACAGCCACAGGTTTTTCCATGCCTAAATCCACTTGTTTATTCCAGCTACCATTTTCAGTTGTTTTACTTCTGCATACACTCAAAAAGTATGTGCAAGTGGACACAAAATATGATAAGCATCTAAAGGAAGAAGAGGAGAAGAAAAGGAAAGAGAAGAAGGGAGGATAGGAGCCATTTTCACAAGGAATATTCAGCAATCAAAAAGGATCTGAGGGTCAAATATATTCCTTTGTCTTGTCTTTTTTAAAAATCCATTTTTTTTTTAGTGTGCAGATCCTTGCTTGTAGGTCCATGCACCTGCCCACACCAAAAAGATTTTGAAAGTTATGCAGATAAATGCTGCTTTCTGTGCAGCAAATGCTGTAAATTGGGGAGCTTTTCCGTGCAATATTCACATGTGGTTGATTTGCATTAAAAACAGCATTTGCTGCACAGAAATGTCATTTGCTGTTTCCTGTGCAGAAAATAATGTGCAGAAACAACCAAATGCGAATTTTGCACAGAATTAATCTCGGAACTACGAACAACCTTTGAAAACTCTGCAGTTTTTGAAGACTTTTTTGGGGTGGGGAGAAAATTGCTAAAATGCCTTGTTGCTCTCTTCAGGAAGAAAATTAGGAACGAACCACATCCCTCCTTTAAGATGTCTTCAAGCGAGCCATTTAAAGGACAGGCCAAGCATTATCCGAGGAAAAGACTAGGCTTGAAACAGCAGATGTGAGCTACATCTGGTGGGGAGCAGGAGCGAAAATGGACTCTCATGGGGGAGCCTGGCTCAGGTTTGGGGTGCTGTTTGGTAAAAGGAAACATGGGGTCACCTTCAGTGTTGAGTAACTTAAATGTTACTGCTGTTTTGCCTTTTGACTATTGCTGCTGCTGCTGCCGCATAGAAGTCAGAGAGCTTTTGAGCTGATCTTGTAGAAAAGCAGCACGCAAATATTGAACCAGGCTCTTCCTTGTAGCTTTTAGTTTCCTGGGAGGACTGCACCCAGCTGCCTCATCCTTGCCCTAGAATTTCCCGGGATGTCTTATTGAATATTTATTTTTTTTTATGTATTAAAATATTTATATCCTGCCCTTTATCCCAAGATCTCAGGGCGGCTTACGATGAAGTCAACTTAAAAATAAATTTTTTGAAAGATTAAGAATGTATTAAATAATTTTTCATGTTTAAAAACAGACAATTTCAAACCTTGTGCCTTGCCCAATTTAAAACCCTTTCTGCCTTGTGTACGCAGTATGGCTTTTGACATTTATATGGGTTTCATTGCTGTGCTGTTTCTGTGGTTTCCGTTTGCTGTTGTTTGGCTTATTTGGGTTGCATTAACTGGGGAAATGTTTTGTTGTTGCTTTGTTTGTTTGTCAACCACTTTGGGAAGCAAAATGAATTGGTACAACATGGAAGTATTTTTTAAGTAATGCTGAGACACATTCTACCGTAGTTTCACTATTGTAGGGGTAATGTGTATGTCCATCCATTCCCAGTAAGAAAAAACCAGTTCTAATGTACTCACAGGCAGCTCCTTGCAAGGAAACAACCACATACAACACACACACACATGAACATTGCTCTTTTCACAAACAGGGCACACTTTCCTAACTCCTGTGTGCCATCTGATCAGGATTGCCAAGCCTTTTTATAGGAAGCTAGCATAAACCATCTAATGTAGCCAGTATGGTCTAGTGGTCTCAGGACTCTGGGAGACCAGGGTTCAAATCCCTACCTGGCCACAGAAAACCACTAAGGAGATCTTGAGCAAGTCACACTCTCTCAGTATCAGGGGAAAGCAAAAGCAAACCCCCTCTGAACAAATCTTGCAAGGAAAACCCCACAATCGGTTCACCTTAGGGTAGTTATAAGTCAGAAACATCCTGAAGGCAAACGACAGAGGTGATAGGATAGCCCTGTTTAAATATTTGAAGGGATGTCATATTGAGGCTGGAGCAAGCTTGTTTTCTGCTGCTCCAGAGAATAGGACACAGAGCAATGGATGCAAGCTACAGGAAAAGAGATTCCACCTAAACATTGGGAAAACACTTCCTGACAGTAAGAGCTGTTTGACGGTGGAACAAACTCCTTCAGAGTGTGATGGAGTCTCCTTTGGAGGTCTTTAAACAGAGGCTGGATGGCCATCTCTTGGGGATGCTTTGATTGTGAGTTGCTGCATGGCAGAATGGGGTTGGGCAGCAAAAGGCCCCAAGAAAATGGCATCGACCCCAAGAAATCTTTTCATGGCTACACCAAAGACTGGCACAGTTTGGGGTCATGACCAATCCTGCTAACCTGCCCCACAATAATATCCAGGCCATATGCTTTCCATTACTCCACATCCCATCTCCTTTGCATGGGGGCAATATCCCCCCCCCCCAATTCAGAACAGGGGAGAGAAAAAACCCTCTCTTTGGGACCTTTCCCGTCCCCCAGAGTCCAGGGCTTCTGCTCCATTTGGGCTGTTTTGCTTTCCCTTCCATATATAGTGTGTTGCTGTGGGCTATTTTTAGCCCCATTGGATTGTGTGTGGGTTTTCTTTCTTTTCTTTTCTTTCCCTTTCCTTTTTTCCCCTCGGTTGCTAACTCCGGATCCTTTGTGATAGGAGCGTGGCTGTGAGCCAGCCACGCACACACAGGCGCCCAGATCTTTGGCGATGCCCACAAATGGACAGGTGGCAGAATCGAAAATGGGGAGGGAGATGGTTGGGACCCTTCCGGCAGGAGCCGAGGCTGGGAAAGAAGAGAGGGAAAGACTGCGGGAGCCTTTGGCGAGGGTCCCTAAAGCCCCAAGAGTCCAAGAAGGGCCTGGCACTTGATCCCAGACATCCCAGCATTGCAGAGGAGAGAGAGTTCATGCTCCCCAACTGTACAGACTTGGCAGGGACAGTCCCAATTCATCCTCTGTCGTCCTATTTTTTCAGCTGCTTTTAAAAGGTCCCAGTTTCCCTCTCATCTTTCCTCTTTCTCTTTTTGTTCTCAGCTGCAAACTGAGCTCAAAGTGCAGTGGGCCCTCCGCATTTGCAGCTTTGACTTTTGCAGATTTGATTCATATGTTCTCTCTAGGAATCGCTAAGTCCTGCAACACAACTCTGCCAGAAGCTGACCATAGAGTTGTGCTGGAGAACCTAGAAGTTCCTCGAGAAAACACTTCCCTGGGCATTTTGAGGTCCTCCAGCATAATTCTATGGTCAGCCTCTGGCAGAGGCTGACCAGAGTTGCACTGGAGGACCTGGAGCTTCCTAGAGAGGTGTTTTCTTAGATAAAAAGAATAGTGTTTTTTGCAGTCTTTCCACATTCACGGGGGTCCTTCACATCTAACCCCAGCGAATGTGGAGGGACCACTGTAGTTTGAAATCAGTCAATTCAGTACAAGGGGAAGGAGAGAAGGAGCGAGAAATCTTTCTGTTCCCAGTAGGGTCAGGCAAAAGCAAACTGCGGCAGCATCTCCTACCTTGTGTGTTGTTCCTCATTAATCACTTTTGTCACCTTGACCACACTTTGATGCTGCTTGGCCACATGTGTTCCAGTTTATGAACATGAAATATTGGAGGGTACGAGAGGTCTGTCTCTTATTCTTTGGGATGTTAAACCTTGGAGTGGTCTGAGCCAGCTGTCACAGCAGTATTCTTCTATGCCAGGGGTAGGCAACCTTTTTGAGCCGGGGGCCGGGTTGCTGTCCCTCAGACAATTGGGGGGCCGAAGCACCAAAAGCAAACAAACAAACATTTTTTTAAAAAAATTAAAAGAATTAAAAAATATGCATGCACACTCTCTCAGCCCCAGAAAAGCCATGGCAAAACCCCTGTGGAGATTTTGCCAAGAAAACCCCAAGAACAAGTAATAACAACAATAATCAATATCATCATGGCGGGCGGCGGCAGCGGCAGGACCGGCCTGGGGCCTGTCCAAAGGCCTTGGGGGGCCGTATCCGGCCCCCGGGCCTTAGGTTGCCTACCCCTGCTCTATGCAAAGACCCTTCTGTGAAAACCTCTGACCTTCCAAAGTAGAGAAAGAGAGTCTCCCCTCACTCTGTCCTCCCAAAGGACCCTAAACCCAGCAATACTGTAGTTCCACTTCCTTCTCTCCTTCTGTCTGTGTGGTTTCTCATGGGTCACAGCAGGCCCTAGGAGTTGGAGGGGGCTTGGTGGACAGCTGCGCGTGCGTGCGTGCGTGCGTGCGTGCGTGCGTGTGCCTACAAAAAGGAAAGGATTGTTTTTCAGGTCCAGGGAGAGATGAAAAGCCAAACTGGGGAAGATGGATTTAGCAGGAACATGGGATCTTAGACCCGAGAGAGTCAGCAATTGTACAGGATTAGGGGCTTGTTGTCAGGGCTCTTGGGTTTCATCGGGAAAGGCAGTGAAATGAGGGAGAGTGCAGAGGTCGGAGGAAACCCATCAGGCTTTACGGCTCAGAAGCATGGCATGTGGCGGGACGAGGGAGGAAGTGGCACAGGTGGGTCCCCAGATGTTGAAACCTGAGATTTCCAAAGTCCTTTGTGGGGCTGCTTGAAAACAGAGGAGGTCAGAGGCTGGCAGCCTTCTTTTGGGTCACCATTTTCATGCTGTCCCATCTCCTTGCGTCAGGCCCTCACCCCCAAAGGTCTTCTTGCCCTCTCTGCTTCCCCTGGCTTGATACTCTGATGCTGTGTGACTTCCACCTAAGCTGCACTCCCTCCATCTTCTCTCCGTTTCATACCTCCTTAGCCTTGCTGAGATTATTCAGATTGTACCCACACTCTGAAACAGGCTTTATCTCATTTGCACTTTGTATAAAGGAACACTGTATGCATTGCCTTATTCTGAGACAGAGCACTGGTCAGCCTAACACAGTACTCTCTGCATCAGGGGTAGGCCACCTTTCCCCTTTAAGGACCGAGGGACTTCAGCTCCCAGAAGCCTCAGCCATGTTGGCCAATAGTCCCATATTGGCCAGTAGCTCCTGGGATTCTGGGAGCTGAAGTCCCTCGGCCCTTAAAGGGGAAAGGTTGTCTACCCCTGCTCTACATCAATGCATCTTAAGCTAACTGATGTGAGGGACTGGCAGGGCTTTTTTCCCTGGTGTGCCAGCGACCTGCATCATATTTCTGCTCATTGACTGCAGCCCTTTCTTTCTTTCTTTCTTTCTTGGAAACGCTGTGCGGACCAGCAACCTATAGCTTGCAGAACACCTCCGGTTCATGGGTTTGTATAACATAAGTCTACATGGACTGGCCAGCTTGCTAGGGTCTTTCCCAGCTCTCTCTGAAGGTGCCAGGGATCGAAACTGGCACCTTCTATATACAAACATAAGTAGGTATGCTGCCATCCAGCTCCAACCTGACACATCCACTGGAGGCCACTTAAAGGAAGTTGAGACTATTGGCTTTTGCAGGTCTGCCCTGACTGCCTGTAACTCTTCAGGAATTCCCTTTGGAGATTTATTCTCAGCCCTGCCTGGAATTGCTAAGGATTGAACACAGGGCCTTCTGCAAGCAAAGCAAGGCCTCTGCCACTGAGTTCCTAGAGTTGGAAGAGACCCCAAGAGCATCCAATTGAACCCCATTCTGCCATGCAGGAAGACACCATCACAAAGCACTCCCCGTGACAGATGGCCATCCAACTTCCAAAAGAGACTCCACCGCTCTCCAAGGCAACATATTCCACTGTCGAACAGCCCTTATCACCAAGAAGTTATTCCTAATGTTGAGGTGGAATCTCTTTTCCGGCAGCTTGGATCCACTGCTCCATGTCAGTCTCTGGAGCAACAGAAAACAAGCTTGCTCCATCCTCAATATGACATCCTTTCATATATTTAAACACGGGTAACGTTTCACCCCTTAAACCTTCTCTTCTCCAGGCAAAACATACCCAGCTCTCTAAGCCGCTTCTCGTAGGACATGGTTTCCAGACCATGCAACCCATCCCTTTAAACAAGAGGGCCTGATTCAGTTTCAGAGCAAGTCCTGGAGTCTGCATTCAAGAGTGGACAGGACCAAAGGTGAACAGGGTGGGACCCTAAAGCTTAAAGCTCTTACTGCCAGCAACTCAGACAAAGAGCCAAATTTGGACCCTAGATAGGCTGGATTTGGTTCCAGGGTGTGTGTTTCTTCACCACTACAAGACATAAGATATAGGGAGCTGCCTTATCCTGGATCAGTCCACTGATGTGTTTCATTCATCCCGACACTGACTGGCAGTGGTTCTTCAGGGTCTTTTCCAGATGGGGAATGCAAAGCCAGGACTGTGCCATGCCTCTTTACCTGGGAAGGTCTATGCTTTGGCCAGTGCAGAAATGTTTAGCGGTGTGACTGATTCCAAATCCTCCCTTGCTTGTCACAGGGTCCCCCCTGCTGCCTTCTGCCCATTCCCCTTTCTCTCTGCAAGGGAGGCTTTTGAATGAATGGCTAGTGGAAATGAGGAGGGAGGCTTGAGAGACTCCTGCCCACAGTAAATCTTCATTCTGTGGGGAGACAGCTCTGGGAAGGGATCCGGAGGCGCCCTGAGAGGAGGAATGCTGTCTCAGCCGCTGCCGCCCCCAGCGTGTCAAAGCAGTTTTGATCTCCTCCTTTGCACTGATATAAAGTGACCTCCAGCCCATCCTTCTTACTGACCAGCCGAACTGAGGGCTCCTCGGAGGGCCGTTTCAGAGCCACATAAAAATTCTTCTTTAAAGGAATATAAAATAAACTTTCAAGAGGTAGAAGCCCAGAAAATGGCATCTCATTGTAGGGCTGGGGTGGGCAACGTGGGCCTCTGCCCCCTCTTCTGACTCCCCTTTGGATCCAGTCACTAGCCACCTTCTTGTTTCTGTTGCCCCAATGGCAAAGAGACGGTTGAAAACAAGCAGGAAATAAATGCCGTGTTCCAAAGATACTTTTGTGGGTTTGCTGATGAACTGCCATAAAAACCTTTTAAAGATAATTATTTCTGCTTGTTTCAAAATTGCCTCTCTCAACCTTTGTTATCCTGAAGGATCCCTGAAACAATGTCCAGGTCTCAGGGAACCCGTGCACATTATATCTAGAGCTCAAAAATAAATATTGTGTGTGTGTGTGTGTGTTTCAATCACTGTCTCTCAAAGAATCTTGTTTATTACATTTATTTATTAAAATATTTATTCTCCATCCTACATCAAGAGATTTCAGGATGGCTTCCAAATAGCACAAAAACAAGTGAAAAAAGAGATCGTTTTCATAAGCTAGAATCATAGACTTGGAAGAGACCCCAAGGGCCATCCAATCCAACCCCATTCTGCCATGCAGGAACTCACGATCAAAGCACCCCTGACAGATGGCCATCCAGCCTCTGTTTCCAAACCTCAAAGAAAGAGACTCTGCCAGACTCCGAGGGAGTTTCTTCCACTGTCAAACAACTCTTACCGTCAGCTAAAAACATATAATGAATTAAAAACAGATTTAATAACATACATTTGAAATATCCCTCTGAAAAATCATCTCCGTTGGAAAAATGCACACAAGTAGTCAGTGGGAGAATGAGTACAGAAAATGCATATATTTGAAAAATGTACATTTTGAATAATAGATGGGAAATATGTACAACTTTCCATGCCAGGGAAAACAAAAGGCTCCCAGTCTGTTCTGAGCAGATTGTCAAGTCTCAGGGTTTGCAGCTCACCACATTTTGTTTGAACCTTCGTTCTAAATCACCCCAAAAAGCGATCTGCCAGATGGAGAGTGGGTTCATTGCAGCGTGGACATCAAGAGTCATTCTTCACACCAGCAAACCAAAGCTAGGGAACAAAACCAGTTAGCTTCATCTCTTAAATTATCTTCGGACCTTCCGGAAGATGAGGCTTTCTTCACCTGTCAGAAATCCAGGCATTGGCCATACTGGCTGAGACTTTTTAGAGTTCAAAGCACAAAACATCTATAGAGGACCAGAGCTTGAGAACCGGTATATGAAAGACAATACTGTGGCGACAAAATCATAGTGTCAAGGTGGTTGGTGGAAATATAACCTGTAGTCTCAGTTTCCATTATCTATATAAAAAATAATAATAATACAGGTATACCCCAGTTAATGAAACTGGGCATTTTAACAGAAAATTTGGTACCAGAGGCAGAGGTTGCATGGAAAGAGTAGGGATGGGTTCCTACGCCTCAAAAAGGGATAGCACTTCCACATGTCCCAGAAAACTTTATTCCAAAGTGATAGCATGGACATGTGAAATGAAAGAGCCATGTCAGGTAAACATGACATTAATTGACAAACACATCTTTTTTTTTTAAATTGAATTTTATTGGTAAAAACCATAACATACATAATATAAGATTAACATAACTAATACTAATTTATATAATTACAAATGCCATATTTTCTCTTGACTTCCCTATTTTTTAACTCTTGTAAGTGCTTTCATTTTTCCTTTGCTGTACCTTGTTAGTTGAGATCAGAAGAAAATCCTAAATAGTTGACAAACACATCTTGAACCTTCTAGATGCCGCTTGGAAACTTCTTCCACAATGCATCCGGGGATTGCTCCCCCCATCCCACTAGCTTCCACTTTTCTTTGGATTAATGTTTTGATGTCCACACCTATCAATCTATGCCTTTTAAAGAAAATGCTGACAATAACTGGTGAGGGAGGTTTATAATGATGGACAACGCTGTCTTTCAACTGATCTCCTGATCTCCTGTGAAGGCCAGTCTAAGACATCTGGAGCCATGGCTTGCATAATGAAGGAATTAAGAAGACGCACATTTGCCTGTCATCCAGACATTGCTGATCACGTTACACTAGGTGGCCCTATGGTCTAGTTGTGTGTATGTGTGTGTCCACGTGTGTGTGTTTTTTTATGTGTGTGTGTGTGTGTGTATTTCTTCCAGTAGCACAGTGGTCCCCAACCCCCAGTCCGTGGCCCAGTACTGGTCCGCAGAACAAATGGTACCGGGCTGCCCTGCTAATAATAATAATAAGCGAGTCCCGATAATAAGCGCAGGGACGCCGCAAACCCCCCCCCCCCAGTGGGCTGCGGAAAAATTATCAAACGTTGACCGGTCCACGGCAATAAAAAGGTTGGGGACCATTGCAGTAGCATCTCAGTGGCAGATGCTGGTAAAAATAAGCAGGAGGATGCTGTGTCACTCATGTCTCATTTGCACCTGGTTGACCACTGTGGGGACAGAATAGAGATATTTGGAAAATGGTTGAAGAAAAATGCTTTGAGAAACCCTGACGAGAAGAATCTGGATGCATGATATTATTGATGTTATTTTCTGTGCAGAAAGTGGTGTTTCCTGCACAGAAAATGCTATAGTTGGAGATTTAATCTGCGCAAAATTCGTGTTTGGTTGAGGTTTTGTTTTTGCAGAAAACTTGCAGAAAGCGGTGCTTGGTGTACAAAACAACCATGTACGAATTTTGCGCAGAATACTTTGTGAACTGCAAATAAGTCTTCAAAAAGGGCACAGTTTCTGGCCGCTTTTTCACAGAGAGAAGGAATTGCTAAAATGATTCATTCCTTCAAGAAGAAAATCCCTAGAACAGGATTCTGCCACATTTTTGCCATCTTCTGCCCCACCAGCAGAACGCAGGAGCTCCTTGCTGCCAACCTCACGCAGGCAGAGGAAGCTTGTGACGCCTTTGGCATGTTTGGCAGCAGCCTCACTTCCAGTAAAACAACTTTTTCGTCATATTAGGCCAAGGCAAGAGTGCAGAGACATTTATGAAACTTTGTTTAATGTACTGAAAAGCCATCGGCTAGAACATTTAGGAAATTGATTTTCCTGGCATTGATGAACTCTTTTTTATTTTACCCCAGTATTAATTACTTTTTTTAAAACAAATTAATTTAAGAGTCGTAAAACCGAACAAGTGAGCCAGACATGAATAGATCATGTTCTTTTCTTGTCCTCCCCGCCATGCCACCGCTGCCGCCCCCCCACGACCGCTGTGTTAGGAGGGAAAAGGGAGACCGGTCCTCTTGAGTGACAGATATGTTTCTCTCTTTCTCTCGCTTACTCCAGGGGAGGCCTCGTCTCTGCGGGACTATGCCGCTACCACCATGAATGAGTTTCTGGGCATGTTTGGCTACGACGACCAGAACATGCGGGACGAGCTGGCTCGCAAGATTAGCTTTGAAAAGCTGAATGCCACTACCTCAGACACCACCACAGCCGTTGCCGCTGTCGCCTCCTCCCTCGCTGGCGAAGACGCCGTGGCCAAGAGAGCCCGCTTTTCCAAGTATGAGGAGTATATTCGGAAGCTGAAGGCTGGAGAGCAAGTGTCGTGGCCCATCCACCCAGCCAAGACCGAAGAGCTGACCAGCAAACTAGGCAAGGAATCACCCATGGGCTTGGGGCAGCCCATCCGGTTGCCAGCGCCTGACATCTCGCTCCTACCAGAGACGAAAGCCACTATCTTGCCCCTGCCCTCTCCCAGTAGCTCCCAGATGCAAGGGCTGATGTCACGGGCCTCCAAGTACGACTTCTTTATCCAAAAGCTGAAGACAGGCGAGAGCCTCCGGCCTCAAAACGGCAACACCTACAAGAAGGCCTCCAAGTATGACCTGGAGAACGTCAAGTACTTGCACCTCTTCAAGCCAGGCGAAGGCAGCCCGGACATGGGAGGGGCCATTGCCTTCAAGACGGGGAAGGTGGGGCGCCCCTCCAAGTACGACGTCCGGAACATCCAAAAGCTCGCCCCAGTCAAAGCTCCAGCCCCCAGTTTGGTCCCCACTCCCCTTCCCAGCACTCCCAGCAGCACTCCAGTGGCTGGACCCGAACAGCCCATCTCATTGCCCTTCAACACACCAGAGTACCTGAAATCCACTTTCTCCAAGACGGATTCCATCACAACTGGAACGGTTTCCACTGTTAAGTAAGTCGGGCCACATTGGTTACATTTCTTCCCTTATGTGGATGCTGGTGTGGGTGGGATTTTAATAAAAACAGAGTGGTAGGGAGGTTGGTTGTAAGGCTCTGCTTCCCTTCTGGAGTCAACATGCAGCTAATGGCTGAAGCCAGCTGTCAGGCGTTGGGCACGTGTTCAGAATATCGAGAGTGGTGGGTTTCTTCAGCCTCTCCCGATGTTAACATCTGTCCCAGAAATCCAGGGCATTTGTTTTTGTCAGACAAGTCCTTCGCAAGGACAAAGGTTTCAGTAAGTACTTGCAGACCTGGGTCTTGCGAAAGTAATTGTAACAGAACACCCGAGACAGTGAGCATGGTGTAAGTGTTGGACTAGAATTCCAGGAAATCAGTGTCCTAATCCCCCCTCAGCTGTGGAAACCCACTGGGTGACCTTGGGCAAATCACACTCTCTCAGCCTCAGAGGAAGGCAGTGGCAAACTTTCTCTGAAGAGACCCCATCATTGGTTTGGCAGATTGGTTTGAGTGCAGGACTAAGACTCTGGGAGACTAGGGTTTAAATCCCCACTTGGCCATGGGACCCGACTGAGTGAGCTAGAGTTAGCCCCACACTCTCAGCCTAAAAGGAGGGCAATGGCAAATAAATCTGGCCAAGAGAACCCTAGGATAGGGCCCCTGTAAGTTGGAGTTGACCGAAGGCACATAACACCAAACCTAAGGCAAGAAGAAGTGTTCCTGTGGATGTTAAGGGTCCCAATGTTTGCTGACTCTCAGACAGAGAATCAATCCAAAGACAGTAGTCCAAATATTGCTAGGGAGTGGAGAGTGAGAGGATATCAGCACCAGAGAAATGAAACCGGATGTCATACATGGCTTCAGCCTGGGATTATATTGCTGCCAACAAGCCAGGGAGGTTGGGATTCACTTACGCAAGGTAAGTCTGAGCTTGGCCAATGTGGGTGGAATAACAGGCAGAAATGAATGTATGGACTGGTTAACATTAACAGCAGTGCAAATGGGAGTGAAGAGCCTTCCGTAGCCTGGCAAACTCAAAATGTATTGGACTATAACTCCCAGCCATCCCCATAGCCAGCATAGGGTTGATAGGAGTAGTGGTCCTGGGGCCACATGTGGCCAGCAAGGATGTTTCGATGACCCTCCAGAATTCCCAGACTAACCTTTTCCTGCCCCAAAAGGGAAGGCGAATCACTGCTCTCTGGAAGCTTCTGGGTGGAACAGTGTCCCTTTTAATTAAGGTATTGTCTAACATTTAAAAATAGCCACGTTGAGAATTAGAACTAGACCTTCAGCCCCTTGTGAGAGTTTTGTTTTAGTTTTGGCACTCCACACAGCTCCTAGAGGGCCCAAGCATATATATCCTAACCTAGTAGCTGTAAAAAGTAAAGCCCCCAACCTTCTGTGAGACCACCTCCTTAACTCTCAACCCACACTTTGCCAGAACTTTGCGCCAAACAAAGAAAGCCACTTCAACAGATCTTACTTGGCCCTTAGATCCTGGTGTTATTCAGTTGAATTAAGGGCTCAGCTTGTTTCTTTGCTTTCTGCCCACATCTTGGTGGTAAGATATCTGCTTTATATGCAGAAGGTCCCAAATTCAATCCTCAAATGCAGTTCCCTGAATAGGATCAGTTTTCAAAGGTCAGGAATGCATATTTTTCTCTGCTTAAGACCCTGGAGAGCTTCTGCCAGTCTGAGTAGACATTACTGGGTAAGATGGAAGAATCATTGACTTGTTAGAAGACACTTGTGACCCAACACCTTTGAAAGGTACCAGTTGAAGGCAGGCGTCATAGGTCCGCTTTGCAAACTTAGGTCTGTCCTTGGAAGGAATTTGCCCCTAGCCTGGTCAACAGAGAAGCAAATACCCAAATGATGCATGGCACTATCTAAAGAGTTTTCCCATATTACAACCTAACTTTTGCCCTATATCCTACGTCAGTGAAAAGGATGCCCATAGGACTCAGATTTCATCTTTGCTTGTGTGAGAAATTTATGCTGCTTCTCTAATATTCTGCATTATTAGCGTGTGGAAAATGCTATTAGGAGGGAACAAACCTAATGGGGAAGATGTTGCCTTCATGATATTGTTGCACCCCAACTTCCAAGTTCTTCTCCCACTGAGTACACTGGTTTGAAATTATAGGAGTTGCTGTTGTTGTGCCTTCAAGTCTTTCCCGATTTATGGGAACTCTAAGGTGAACCCATCACAGGGTTTTCTTGGCAGGGTTTGTTTAGAGCAGGTTTGCCTTTGCCTTCCTCTGAGGCTGAGAGTGTGTGACTTGCCCAAAGTCACCCAGTGGGTTTACATGGCTGAGGATTCTCCAGAGTCCCAGTCCAGCTCTCAAACCACTGTACTGTACCACACTGGCTCCTCAACCCCACAAAATGTGGAGTGCCAGATGTTCCCCATCTCTGGTGTAAAACAGAAGTTGAGATAGCCATGTGGCAAAGATAGGCTAAAAAAAAGGGACGTCCCCACAACCAAAATACATTGCTGGGCTTGTTTCCTCCCTCCTGTGTCTGCCAATTTTTCTTTCCCGCATTCATGGCAGCGTGTGAATCTCCCCATTTCTGGTGCCAGGCCACTCCGATGGTCACTCTTGTTGCACAGTCAGTTGTGAGAGCCCTTCCGCACTTTTGTCTGTTACTCTTCCCTTGCAACTCAATGCAGGAGTGTGTCAAGGGCAGTCCGATGTGCGCTTGCCCACATGTTTGGCATCTTCTTAATCACAATCCTCATTCTGTTTCATTTCGTTCTTTCGCGCTCTCCTTTTCCACCGCAGTTGGGGATGAGCCTCAAATGCCCTCTTAGCTCTGCCCACAAGGCTTCCTTCAGCTGGCGTGGGTCGCCATGGCTTTTGTGCTGCTGAGCTTCTGTGCCGTTTCCTCTGCCCTGTGACTCTGTGTGAGGGTCCCTGTGGAGGGGTTTGAACACGGAGGACATTTGATCCTGGATGTCAACCAGCGTTTGATGTGATGGACCGGGACTTGGGAGATCAAGGCTCAGGTCCCCCACCCCAGCCATAAAACTCCATGGCTTTGGGCCAGTCACTCCTTTTCTGTCTCAGCCTACCTCAAAGGGGTGCTGTGAGGAGGAAAGGTAGAAGGAAAACAAATAAATAAATACACTAAGAAATGTTTGACTTCCAAATGGTTGACCTCTTATCTAAAACAAAGACTTAGAAGAAACTTGAGCAGCCTCTACCTTCCACCCATCAGGTAAAGCAAGGTACAGTGGTCCCTCCAAATTTGCCAGGGTTCGGGGGGGGGGATGACCCCATGAATGTGGAAAAACCACAAATTAAAAAAAAAAATCCATTATTCCTTTTACCTGAGAGAACGCCTCTCTAGGAATCTCCAGGCCCTCCAGTGCAACTCTGTGGTCAACATCTGCCAGAGATGTTGATCCTAGAATCATGTCGGGGGACTAGAAATGCCTAGAGAAGTGTTTTCTCTAGGAACTTGTAGGTTCTCCAGCACAACTCTGTGGTCAACTTCTGACAGGGTTGCGCTGGAGGACTTAAGAGATTCCTAGAGGTAACCTATGAATCATAACCACAAATAACTAAATCCGCAAATGTCAAAGCCGCAAATGTGGAGGCCGACTGTATACGTATGGTAGGTTGATGGTTTGTCTTGCAGACATCCACAGAGCAAGCAGGCAACCTTTGGAGTGAGAGTTTACGTCGTAGGATGAGGATACTTGGACAGTACCACCTCAGTCTTTTTTTGTTTTGTTTTGCTCTGTTCGACTTCCCTGTGGCTCCTGTATAGCTGTCTCCATTCTGTGGCAACCCATGGCCCTTTGGGCCAACTTCCCCTCATTCCTAGCCAGCATGCTGTCTGAGCATGATGGGAGTTGCAGTCAAACACAGCTGGAAGGGGTGCGTGTTGAGGAAGATGATAGAAATTATGGAGCACTATACATTGGGGGTCTGATAAGGAAATGTGGCATTTCAGGGAACCAGCAGAAAATAAAGTAATGGAGTGGGAGGTGGAAGGGAAAGGCTATGGAAGAGGGTTGGCCAACCTGTTTCATGGCGGTTGACACCCAACTGAGGAACAGTCCGGTTGTACTTAGCTACTACTATGTGGGAGATATGTGCAGCAGTTGGCAAGGGAAGAAGCTGCAAAGAAGAATAGTAGCTCCGGTTTGTTTTCAGAAGGTCTCAGGTTCAATCCCTGGCACCTACTGATCTCCAGAGCTTCCCTTCACAGCCTTTCAGTAGCTCAAGTTCATCTTACGTTTATAATGTGTTTTCAGAGGCATCCCACGGGTCCCATGTGAACCAGCCCTTCCTCCATCTCTTTAACAAACAGGAGGCCGTCCCTTGGGGATTTAGGGCAGGACAGCGGAAGTGGGGAGAAAGTGTGCCCAGCAACAGCCGAGGATGCCCCAGAGGATGCCCCCTTGGCATGCCAGTATCCTTGGATGGGGAGCCTTTTCCCAGGAGAGAGACAGAGAGAGAGAGAGGGGGGGGGGGTCTGGGAGCATGTCCTGACACTGCCTTGTGCTAACCATCTCTGCCCTGTGTGTGTTTCTCATTAGGAACGGATTAACCACTGAGAAACCAGCTGTCACCGAAGATGTAAATATTTACCAGAAATATATTGCCAGGTAGGCTGACTTCCTTGCCCGCCCCCTTTGGGTTTATGGGGCGGGGGTGGAGGGGCCCATGGGACAGAGTCTGGCGGAGAGGCGGGTGGGGGTCTCTCTCTTTCTGTCCGTCCGTCCGTCCGTCTGTTTGTCCGGGCGAAATGTAAAAAACCAGTCGTGGGAACTGAGTCTTTCCATTTCTCTCCGACATCCACACTGACTTCCCCACCATCGCCGCCCACGCCAACCTTCCTGCTCAAAGCCAGACTCATGGTTTCTTCCTTCCTCTTGAGAGTAGAGAGAGACACCATCTTGGCCTTCAGAGGCTTGGGCTTATATGCCATTTAGAGTAGGTGAACCGTTGGTCAACGCCGCAGCCCCCGTTTTGCACGGAGAAGGCATCTCCAGTTGACTTGGAAGACCCTTCTCTGCCCAAATGCTGAAGCGCTGCTGCCAGTCCCAGAGAAGGCATTGCTGGACTAGGGCAGCGCATCTTCTGACCTGAGAGCAGGGAGGGCTTGGACCATCCCTCAGTGTTGGAAGGCCAGGGGGAATGGCACTTTCTGGGCCAGCTTTTAGACTATTCCTCCCGACTGGAGTGGGCAAAAGGTAAATCTGAATCTGTTCTAAACTGCTGGATGCTTTGCAGGTAGGCTTCTGTCTTGAACCATCCCTGCCATGGGTGCCCCCCCCCCCCCGCCGGCTGCATCCTCCAAAAGTAGGATCTGTGCTTTCTCCCTATGGCCCCATGCATTTCCTACGAGTGATCTCGATAAGGGCAATGTTTTGCTCTCGATAAGGGCAATGAAAGCAAAGGCAAGAGATATAGAGGAATCTGACAAAGTGGGCCGGAAATGTCTTTTTCTCACTCTCAAAGGTGTTGCAGGATTCCTTTCTCTCACTTCATACTGCAACAGGATAGCGTAGGTGTCTCTTGGAAAACTACTGCAGAGGTAACAGGTTAGTTAGGGTCCCTTTTTTCGCTTTTCCTGCAGTCTCCCTTCTCCACCCTAAAATGACAATTGGTTCTAATCCGTATTAGTGACTTGTGAATAGCAGGATGAGACAAATCTTGTTCCAAGTCTTGGATGGGAGCAAAGAGCACACATACCCATGAGGGAAAGAGGGACTCCTTCCCAGCCGCAGTCCTTGAGATGAACAAGGCCATGTTACTCCCATCACCTCCAGCCATGCTGGGAGTTGTAGCCCAACACATCCAAAGGCCGCCAACTTAGAGGATGCCTAGTTTGCCCTTCAGACCGCTCAGCGAAGACAGGCACACCTCCCAGGTTGGACAACCCAGAGTTTGAACCAATTCCTTTTGAGTACGACAAATCTCAGGGTCCCACAGCAGCCTTTTAAGAGCTCTGATGGGAGTTGTAGTCGCTAATAATAATAATAATAATAATAATAATAATAATAATTTTTCCAAGCTGTGAGTCCAGCTCTCCTTGACAGCCAGGCACTTCCCTTTAATCTACACGTGGGTATGTTTAAAAAAGAAAAAGGGAAAAACCTCTCTTGTTTCAAAGTCTTAAATTAAAGGGGGGGACAGAGATGGATTGTGTCAGCGGAGTACAATTAGCTTAATGGGTTTGTTAAGAAGCATTGCCAGAAACGGCCCAACAGTGATCCATTTGAGGCATAGTGCGGAGAAACGGAGCTTTCTCCCTTTGCTAGTTTGGGGAGTGTATTATTAACCTCTACTCTTCCCTGCGTATATTTACATGTATTTTTCTTGTGGATGCCATTATTATTATTATTATTATTATTATTATTATTCATTCCTAGCAGATGGGTCTTCTGCAAATCTGGCTTGAATGTTTATTTAGAAGACTTTCCCCCCTTCATCGCTCGTAATTGGGGGGCTTACTTTGTGGCGTGGTTTCTTTTCCCTCTCTCCCCGTCATGCCCCATCATCCTTACAGAGTAATGAGTTTGTAAACACGCACTAAGCAGGCCGACTTCTGTATTTATTATTTTTATTGGTATTTATTTATCTGGGCTTTTCTCTGCGGCGGCGGCAGGAGCCCTTTCCACCAGATGTGGCAAATCAGGGATATGAAATCAGGGAGCATGGGTCTTGTATGGCTGTCTGCGCATTCACCAGAAACCGCATGCCTCTGGGCACAAAGGGGCATGGCTCCCGCCTCTCCTGGGCATATTCCTTCTTAACCTCCCTTCCTCTCCTGGCAGTCGAGGTTTGTGGAACTGGCTTGCGTTAAAATAACACTGCCTTGGCAAAGTGATCACAGTGCGCCGAGGGAAGGTTACCTGTAGAGCAGGGATATTTAAAATGTGGCTGAGAGATCCACAAGTGGTCCCTGGGACTCACCCTTGAAACTTTCTTTGCGGTTTCCACCACATGCTGAAGAGACACGGTTATATGGGGTTTTGTGGGGTTTTTCGGGCTGCAAGGCTGTGTTCTGGAAGAATGTATTCCTGACGTTTCACCTGCATCTGAGGCTGGCATCGTGTACTTTATACTTTGTAAATTTTGAATTTGGACTTGACATTCCTTCCTAACATTAAATCATAAGAGAAACAGAGAAGCAGAAGAGACATAGGGTGCATCTCCACTAGAACTAATGCAGTTTGACACCCCCTTAACTGCCATGGCTCCATCCTGCACGGTCCTGGGATTTGTAGTTTTTGGAGGCACTAGGGCAGAGAAGGCAAAAGACCATGCAGAACTACAAATCCCAGGATTCCATAGGATGGAGCTACAGCGCCTAAAGTGATGTCAAACTGCATTATTTCTACAGTGTAGATGCCTCCATAGACAAAGGAGCAGAAAAGGCAGAGCTGGTTTTTAATGGATCTATTTATTTTTGACATTTATACCACATCCTAAAAGCAGCAACTTACTTCTGCCTAAATTGTACAATTCTGCTTGAAAGGCGGCTTCCTTCTTTTGGCAGCACTGGAAACCTCAGAGGATTGCTTTATTAGTATTTATTTATTTTGAAAAATATTTCTACTCAAAAAAAATCTCAGTTTGGCTTACAGAATACATTTTGTAACTAAATAAGATTACAGTCTGTGAAGTATTCAAATGCTTGCCCTGGTCACAAAGAATCAAATGAAGAAGCAGTTTTCATTTCTAAGTCCTTTGAGTTGAAATAAGAGACAGAAATGTAAAGGTCTTCAGCTACCTCAGTGCTTAAGATAATAATAATAATAAAATAAAAATAAAAAAAGATAGATTTGGGCAAAAAGGGCCTCTATCTATTAAGTTACACAGAAACCTATCTCATATAATGAAGAAATTCAACAGACATTGTTGGTCAATTGGTTTGATTAATCAAATGATATAGAGATACATTATTCTTGTTTTTGAATTTTTATTGGTTAAAAACAAAAAAGGAGCAATAAAGACAATAACATGCAACAAACAGAAAAAAGAATAAAACCGTAAAGAACATACAGAAAATAAACAACATGAGAAACAAACATATGAGACTTAATAAAAAAATTTCTTCCTTGCTAAACATGGCTTGTTTTTCAGCCCATGCAAAGTAATAATAATAATAATAAATAAATAAAATTTTATTTTGTATCCCGCCCTTTGGGAAACCCAATCCGGGCAGCTCACGACAGTAAAATCATACATAAAACCAAAAACATTTCCCTCCCCCCTTTAAAACAGTATTAAATCAATAAAGATTAAAATCACAAAGTATACTTCGTTTATAGACTTGTGTATAGTCCAATACCATACATTATATCCATCTTTGTATTATTCTTATACATTAACCATATAATATTACTAAACTATAACCTATCAATTCCATTACTGTGACTCTCATCTATTACACATTCTAAGCTCACTCAATAATAAATTTGGTTCCTCCTT
This sequence comes from Phrynosoma blainvillii, assembly GCA_026167975.1. Taxonomy (NCBI): domain Eukaryota; kingdom Metazoa; phylum Chordata; class Lepidosauria; order Squamata; family Phrynosomatidae; genus Phrynosoma; species Phrynosoma blainvillii. The sequence goes on from JANUYF010000015.1 coordinate 9,605,649, forward strand.
CTGAGTTCCAATAATCTATCAATAATTTCCAATCTTTTTTAAAAGGATCATATCCTCCTTCCTTTATAAGACCCGTTAATTTGTCCCGTTCCATAAGGTCATAGATTTTTCTATACCAGTCTCTCATGTCAGGAATTTCTTTAGTTTTCCATAATAATAATAATAATAATAATAATGTTTTTTTATCCCGCGTACAACAAGTTTAAAACATCGGATCAAGTTAGAACAAGCTCCAGTAACCCATTCCCTAAGTCACCCACCCCTTAAAAATATATTAAACGAATGCAAAATTAAAATACCAAATATTATGTCCAATATCTTGAGCCCATTTAACTAACTGTGGTTTAATCCGATCTTTAATCAGATCTTCCTCCATTTCAGTTTTTAACAATAAATTGTAAAGTTTGGAGATTTTTTGTTTATTTCCTGATATCTTCAAATTCTTTATTCATTGTTCCTGTCAATTTGGTTCTTTTATCCAGTAGAAAACGTTCCCTAATTTGTGTATACGAGAACCAATTACATTGATATCCTCCGTTGTTTAATTGTTCTTGTGTTTTAATTGATAATTTAGGGTTAGGGTTACAATAAGTTGGAAACAAATTGAAGGCACGCAACACACACAAACACACACCTTGCTATCCTGGATTGCTGACACTTGCAAATAAACCTTCCTTTTTCCCCAGTTTCAAATGCTGTTTCTTATCCATAGCTATCAATATTCTTGATTTTTAAAATGGCTGCTAGCTACTCAGAACAGGCCCACTTTATCCTGGAATGCATCGATTTTTGCACAGGTGTGTGTCCATTTCCTTCCTTTGGTTATTTGTTTATTTATTTAATCCTTTATATTACCCCAGTTTGCTAAGTATTGTTCAAAAGCAGTTTTTATAGCAGGGTCCAAAGGACTTAAGAAAGCGGACATTTCACGAGAAATCGATTAAGAAGTCTTCTTTCTGTCCTGATAAAAGCACTTTGGCCTTTCAGGTCTAAGATCCAGAGAGGCCTTTGGAGATGGAGAGCAGTCTGGATTTTCCAGAAAAATTCGACATGGGAAACGTCACAGAAAAATTCCCAGGGCTCTAAATGTCATCCGATTTAGCACAATCGGTTGAAATATTACACCCAAACGCATTCAAAGCTTTATGTGTCAGTTATTTTATTGGGATGTTTGTACTAATGTAAAGAGAAAAGCACGTGCTTCCTTTACATGCAACAACAACAACAACGACAAAAAGACTATTCCTGGAAGAACGCTATTTTTACAGATCAAATACCTAAATAGAGACACACCTGATCTATCCGACAGTTTAACTTCTTTTTGCAGAGATACAGCTATAGCACCTTCCACTTTGCTCACTCGCGTTGCTTATCAATTGCATTTCAAATTGAGGGGAAAAGGGTGAGTCTGGAAAACTAGTTGAACATTTCACTTTACTAAAAGATGGCTGTTCCCAAACTTTGGTCCTCCAGGTCTTTTGGACTTCCGTTCCCGATTGAGAAGCAAGAAGGCGTTGTGAAGTGGAAACAAGTTCAATTGTTAGTCTGTTCTTCTGCGTACTAGGATTTGTCAATACTTGTCTCCTTGGAAGAATAAGTCAAACTTCACATCCAGTATTTAGCCCATTTGTATTTACATAGCCAGTATTTAGCCCATTTAGCACGACTGCTTGCAGCACGACAACTGTGGATAAGCACAAATGTGGCATAGGCATTTCTGCATGGGAAAAGGTAGCATAGGAAGACTTCATTCTGGAAAATGTCACCCCGTATCTCAGGAGGCGGAATCATTTATTTGGGGGCTCTCGGGTTGAGGGACCTATGCTAGCTGAGACCCCAGAAAGGAATCTGGGTTCTTTCCAAGTCCCCAGAACACAATACAACGGACATGTTATTTTGTTGCCCTTGCAATGCATCAGATTGGCTCGCCTGTTCCTTGGCATCTTTGAAACAACAGGAGAGAAGGCTTTCCTGCTAGAGATGGACCATAACAAGAAGAGGCTGAGCACATGCATTTGCACACTTGTGGTTGTTAGTCACATACACACACACACACACACACACCCCAAAATGTGTAGCTGCTGTGAGTTTTTACTTGCAGGCAGGAAAGTTGTGCGTAGTAAAGAGGTAAAGAGCTGGCTGGGAGCACCAGACTCCATGTTCTTGTGGTGATAGTTGGGGGGGAACCCACACACCTTGTCACTTTGTGTTCACAAGCAACCGTCTGTGCCACCCGTTCCGTCAAGGGAGATGGTTTCTGTTCTTAGGTCTCCTGCCTGAATGTGTGTAATGTCCTTCAGTCATGGGCAGTCTGCCTTGGAGTGCCGAGAAATGTATTATTTTGCCTCCATGTCAAGGAGGAAGGCGGGGAGGAATGGTGTGCGAGATGAGCAGGTGTGCCCCCCCGCACGTGTCAGCAAGTGTGTAAAGTTTGCTGTTTTAGGAAGCTAAACAGATGCTGCCCTTTAAAAATTAATAAGTTTGAACTGTTTCAAGTGTCAGGAAAAGCAGAGCGGAGAAAGAAAAAGAGAGAGAAAAACCTATTAGCGGGGGTGATGGCGGTGGAAGTTTGTTCCCCACTCTCCCCCCGCACACAAAGACACACATACATGGCATGACATGACAGGTAATTCTTTACCACTGATCCTATTAAATTGAAAGTAAAAGGAAGCTAAGCAGGGTCAGCCCTGGTGAGTGCTTAGATGGGAGGCCATCAGCAAATGCCAGGTGCTGGAGGCTCTATTTCAGAGGAAGGAACTGGCAAAGTCACCTCTGAGGACCCCTTGCCTAAGAAAACTCTGTGAAATTCATGGGGTTACCATGAGTCAACCTGAAGGCGCACACACACACACACACACACAAGGAATCCAGTGCGGTATAGTGGTCTGAGCATTGGCCTGTGACTCTGGGGGCTAGGGTTCGAATCCTCATTCAGCCATGGAAACTCCATGTGACATTGGACCTTAGCCCCAGAGGAAGGCAAAGGCAAACTTCCTCTGAACACATTTTGCCAAGAAAAACACATGTTAGGGTCGCCTTAGGGTTGCCATGAGTAGGAAACAATGTGAAAATACACAACAACAACAACAGCAACAACAGGAATTGGCCGTCTAGGTGAACTCCACATTCCAACTTCATCCATCTGTCTCTTCCTTGCCTTTATCGGCAGCTGATAGCCACATCCGCTAGCCCTAGCAAGTGAATATTGTGCAAATCCTGGTTGAATATTGATTTCCATGCGCTACCCACCATTTATAATACTATCATTTATAATGGGGATGCTGAGGGGTTTTTTTGGGGGGGGGTCCTTCTCTCTCCATCAGACATGTCATCCTTACAGAAAAATTATCGTATAAACACTTGTTAAGCATGCTGACTTCTCTATTCATAATGTTTATACATTTTAAAAATTGCATTATTGAACATTTCCACTTGTGGGATCTGGGCTATGGGTTTTTGCCCTTTCCTTAATTTCCCTGGGTTTCCCCAGCCCCCAGCAGAGATCAGATTGCCTGGTTTCCTCTGATGAAGCTGTTATAGGTTGCCGGGCTTAAAACCAACTCAATCTTTTGCTTGGCAGTACCCAGGACTCTTTTCCCATGTTTTAACATCGAGACGCCCAGTTGATCGGTGGTCTTCCCACGGCCAGCTTTTCTCTTTCTCGGAGCAGCTCCTGAGTTGATGATGTCTCTACTCCCGCTTCTCAAGTTTCTCAGTCACCTGCTCTGCCATGGTCTTTCTCCTCTTCTTTTTGGCCTCCCCTGGGAGAGGAGCGTGCCTTCTCGTGACATCTGTCCCCTTCTCTCTTTTTCAGCAAATGCTGAGGCAAAGACGGGATTTCATTTTTTAGCAATGTCGATCTCATCCGTCAATTCCTCCCCGCTTTCCTCTTTCCACAGTTGGCCTCCCCTTCCTCGCACGGTTCACAAGTGCCTTTCCCTTTTTTGTCACTTTTCACTCCCCATCTCCTGTCTCCAGCGCCTTTTCTTTTTGGGCCCAGGCCTTGGTTTCCTCCTCGATTCATGGCTCCTTTTTGACGCCCGTCCCATGGGGCTCTCTCTCAGGAGGCATGTCGAGACGCCTGGCATTTGGAGCCTTGGAGCAGATGGCGATTTCGCTCTGAAGGTTTCCCCCTCCGAGTCCCCTTCGAAATGTCTCCCATCGCTTCAGAATCGTGCCACAATATGCTCTGCGCAATTCATCCTCTTGATGGGTGGCTTCTACAAACTCTGCTAGATGTCAGCTCTGTGTTCTTTGAATTCCTTGCTCTTCAAAAGGCAACCGGTAGACATAACCTCCAACTATCCAGATCTGGCAGGGACAGTCTCACTTAGTCCTCGGCCATCCCACTTTTTCAGCTGCTTTTAATATGTCCCAGTTTCTCTCTCTTCCTCCTTTGCCTTTTTGTCCTCAGCTTGATTCAACTCAGGAACTGAGTCCAGTGCATTGAAATAAGTCGGCCTATTGCTGTGCTGCTCCTCTGTATCTTTTTTTGCACCTTTTCCCCATCGTGAACTTTGGCTGTATTGGAGGCAGGAATGTCTTTCCATTTCAAAGCCAGTCTTCGGATGTTCTTCATCCTCCTTTTCAAGATCAGGGTTTGTTTAGTGGTAAGGAGAGACAATGAAGACAGAGCAGGCATTTGTCTTCCCAGTTCCCCCGATCCCGATCTCTGGGAGCTGAGATGTTGCAGCAAGCCCAAATCCCTCCATTTTCCTCTACTGTCCTTCTCAAAATGGTGGCACAACGTGACTTCCATTTTCCTCGCAATCCCTCTCAAAATAGCAACAGGAAGTGATGTTTTTCCTCCTCTTAAACCTTCCAAAAATGGTGAAGGACTGCAAGGGAGGTCCCTGTCCCTTCATATCACTGGTTTGAGAAGGACTGCAGGGAAGAAACTGGGATGTTATTAGGTTCTGGGCTTCTTGTGGGTGTTGAGTATTTTTCACATATTTGGAAGGCTTTCTGTGTGGTATTGGGCCCAAAATTGCCTGAAAATAGTGCCAGTTTTTTATTTGGAGGGACCACCGAAGTTGAACCCAGGGGCCACACTTAGCCCAACTTTGAGATAAGTGTATCTGAACACTGGTGGAGGGGGAACAGAAAGGGCCTTTGCAGACTGCCAGAAATAGTGCAAATTGAGTCCACTTTAAGGGAATCATGGGAACTGTATTTTATTGTGGCACCAGAGCTCTCTGACAGAGAAGGCTCAATGTCTCAGAAAAAACACAATTCCCATGATTCCCTAGCACTAACTCTAACCCTTAAAGTGGACTCAATTTGCACTATTTCTGGCAGTCTGCAAAGGCCCATAGTCCACCTACCATTCTGAGCTCCGGAAAGTGTCTGATGTCTCTTTGTCCTGAATTGTCAAATCCTCTTGAGTGATGGGTTGGACTCAATGAACTCCAATGGCATTCCATCTCAATAGATGAACAAAAGCTGGATCAGGCCCATGGCCTCTCTAGCCCAGTGTCTTGTTTCCCAAACTGTGGGCCAAACAGATGCTTCCAGGAAATTCCTGGGTTTCTAAAAGAAAGATAGAAGATCTTTTCATCATAGGTTGCACTGAACCATCATGGCAGGCAGGCATCCAACCTCCAGAGCCCCAAAAGTGTATATTTTTAGATGACACCTCCATGAATTGTCCAGACTGGCTGGGAGTGATTCTGGGAAGTTTTGTCCATCAAGCATGTTTCCAAAAACAGTTGGTCAGCATCAAAGGGGTGAACCTGCCTTGGAAATGATCTCGTGTATAACCAAGGGAGTTGAAAGGGAAGAAGCAAATGATCCTTTTAAAAAATAAAAAGACAGTTTATTTCATGTCTCTTTCTCTTCCTCTCTCTTTCCTTCTCCCTTTCAGATTTTCTGGAAGCCAGCACTGCGGACACATTCACTGTGCGTACCAATACCGTGAACATTACCACTGCCTCGACCCGGAGTGTAATTATCAGGTAAAGACCAGCCAAAGGGGCTTTTCTTGGACTCCTTCCGCAGCTTCTGGGACGGTGGCCGGCAGCTCAGTCCTGGGATTCTCTAGCTGAAAGGATCTGAAAACACATCTTTGGGACTTTGAAAGTCATTACAAATGAGGGCAGATCAGGCTGGGCTAAAAGCACCAGTGGCCTGAGTTTAGTATAAAGTAGATTCCCCCCCCCCCCCAACTTGACAAAGTTATCTTTTGGACTACAACTTCCACAATGTCCTGACCAGTGTGGCTGGGGGATTCTGGGAGTTGTAGGCCAAAAAGGTAAAATTTCCAAGCTCTTTTTTTAAAAAAATATTTTTATGTACAACACAGCAACCAGTACAGCAGATACTTGGACTATCAGTGTCTCCCACTTCGATCCCCACTTAACCCCCAGATGAAATTCTCACCAGTAAATAGGGGACAGAATAAACTTTAACTAATGCTGGCCAAGACTGATCTCGATTTAGGTCAAGACCTCAGGACTCTCCAGCCCTCCTTGAGATGTTGAACTGCAATTGCCATTATTCTTAATCCTTGACCAGGCTGTCTGAGGCTAATGGGAACTAGAGTCCAGCAACATTGGGAGGGTCACCGGCTCCCCAGCCCAAGTCTAGGTGGACTAATACTCCCGATTATTCAAAGGGAGCATAATGGGCCAATGATAAGAGTATATACAGAAGCTTCAACTCTGTCAAAAAGAACACAGTAAGGGATGATGGGAAATATTTCCCCCTTATATTTCTCTGCCCAAGACCCTGGATTGCTGCTGTCAGTCAGAGCACACAGTGCAGAGTCAGTTGGACAGTCAGCATAAGGCAGCTTACCATGTTCACACACCCAGCGTTGGTACAGCTGCCTGTCACTTCACTTTGCACAAGAGTCAGGATTGTTTCAAAGGGCTGCTACTTCTAAAGACAGCCATTCTCTGGTGATGCCAACCTCAGACTGACTCTCAGGGGATCTGGGGTCATGCTGAATGTGGTCTTGTGAATGCTGCAAGCAGGATGCGTTGAGAACACAGTCTGCTGGGTGCCTCAAGGGTCCAAAGGTGGCGAGTCCCAGGACTCAGTAATTCCCACAAGCATTGCAGGTAGCTGCAAACGGTTCTTTTAAAATTCTGCATGTGACAGTTCCCTGCCTCTGGCCAGATGCTAGGGCTGTTGGATTGAATGCTGTTTAAATATGACTGCATTTGGATGCCCGCCCTCATACAAGGCCTGGCAAACGCTGGGGTGGCAAGTAATTCTGTGAATTGGCCTGTGGTCTCAGTATGTGTAGAAGGCCTTACTTAAGTCTTCTGCTGTTAGGGGAGATATGCACACATGTTCCTGTGTCTGTGTACGTAGGCCCTTCACTCTCTAATGTGTACAGAGGTACTGTACAGGCCTCCTTTCTCCCCAAAGGGCAGCCTCAACCTCTCCAAGAGCTGGGATTTGGAGTCACCATCCTACCCGCAGTCAGAATCTGCTTCCAGCAAGCACACAGACCAAGGGAAACCTTAGCCAGCCAGTCCCACTTAAAAAGCATGCATTTGGGCCTCCCAACCGCACAGTCAGCCAGGAGGGATGCCGAGGCTAATCAGTGTCAGCCTAGCTGGCCACCGGATGGTTCAGCCGCCGCCAAAGCAGAACACCCAGGGAGCCGAGCGGCAGCTGCCGGGGGCTTGCAGTTTGGTTTAGCAAAGACAGCCAGGTGGTGAAGGAAGAGGAGAAGGAGAAGGATGTCGAGGAAAGAGCAGGAGCCAGGCTGCAAATGCTGGGAGAGCTGCCAGGACAGGATTGTCAGGCCAGCTCCCTGTCACATGCTGTGTTTATTTACCCTGCACTCAGGTCTGGGAGTGTGACTCCGTTCTTTCTGTGGTTAGGGCCTCCAAGCATTAAGGGGTTTGCCGGGATTCCTGAGGACTGCCGCAGCTTCTGCCCCGGCCCTGCCAGCTTGGGAGACCACAGCAGAGGAAACTGGCTGAGCTCTGCCAAGCCCGACGGGCCGCGGGTTTCGATCGATGGAACCAGGGATGTGGGCAGTGACCATTCTGCGCCAGAGAGGAGGCGCCTGTCTGATGAGACAGCCCTTAATAACATGGGAGGCCTTAAAGGAGAGAAGGAGAAGCTCAGATTATGGCCAGGCCTCAGAAGCCAAGGGGTGCAGGAGCAGAAGCGGGGATCCCATGAGGGTAGATATCCTACAACCAAGATGTATTTGTTATAATGAACGGCATTCAGTTATAAGTGGCCACAAATTAGCAGTGATTGGCAATGGAATTCCTGCACTCTAACACCTCAGGGAAGTCAGTCCTTGGGCTGTCTTTGGCATTACTGTGTAAATCCCCAAGTTCAATAAAAGGAACAGAAACAAATCAGGATTTGTTTTGAGGAAGGAAGGAAGGAAGGAAGGAAGGAAGGAAGGAAGGAAGGAAGGAAGGAAAAAAGATGGAGAGATTTGGGAGAAGGAACCTAAATTTGTCATGGGATCCAACCCCATCCAGGACAATAAATCAGACTCTGGCCAAGTCTGGAGTCTCCCTCTTGGGAAAGTGAATATTGGCACTAGGGATGAGCCATCTTGCACATGAATGCAAAACCTTGGAAAAACCTCCAAGAATGGTCATCCTTTTTGCTAGGCTAGACCAGCTTCACCAGTCAGTCCTTGTATTTCTTTACCATTTGAGGAATTCCAAAGTTAAACCTCCTCCCGTGGGCTAGAATTTTGAAAATGGTCTAAAACATTCTGCTTCCTATTCCACATTCACCCTGTTTGTGCTCGCTTAGAAATGACACAGAAGGGTAGCACTGATGCTCCGGAGCCCCCTTAGACTCTAGAGTTGCTGCAGGCCCTTCGTGAGGACCAGGCTTCTGTTTGAGAGCTTTCCCCTTGCAGACTCTTCCCCCTTTCCCACTGCCCACTGCCCAGTACTGGCACTCCTCACCTTCTGCGTCTCCCTCTCCCCACCAGAGATTCACAAGTAAGCAAGACGTGATCCGGCATTACAACATGCACAAGAAGCGGGACAATTCCCTTCAGCATGGCTTCATGCGCTTCAGCCCCCTGGACGACTGCAGCGTTTACTATCATGGGTGCCACCTGAACGGGAAAAGCACACACTACCACTGCATGCAGGTAATGGCCCTGGGCTGCTTGCCACCTTTGCCACTGCTGAGACCGGGGCCAGAGGAGGGGAGAGCGGGCAAGGACTTACAGGAGCATAGATGTCTTCACAGGGCTGTCCATACAGGCATGGCATGGTGTGGCAGAGGCAGGATGACTGAGTCCTGAGGAAAGGGCTGAGATATTTTCTTCCACTGTCTTCAGTGGGGAGTAGATCCATTGCAAGGGTTGATAACAGGGTTCCAGCATTGAGGTTGTTGGAGGATGTTGGGTCAGCACATGGTGTGCACCCACAGGCTCAGATGATCCACAAGGAGTGTTGGCAAGAGTTAATAAATAACAGGAACCTATAGATCTGTGAGAACTCTTCTCTGTTGAACCATGACACCTGGTGGGTAGCCTTTACCGTTACTCTCTTTCTGCTTGAGCAACCCAAGGGCCAATCTGAAAATGAATAAAGTTAACAGTTTAGAAAATGTGTGTGCTCCCCATAGTCAGTAATCAGGAATATTATTGATTCTTGCATTCCTGTGGCTCAGAGGTTTGTTAAGTCCACTTTTCCTTGCAACAAGAACAGGACGAGAGCTTTCCCTTTTTGTAGGTCAGGCCAACCACTTTTCTTGGGTGTGGAAAAACGATCGGGGCTTGGAGTGGAAGGCTGATCTTCCTTCTTCAGATTTCTCCCACCATGATTCATCTGGCAGGACCTTTGTAGGAGTTATGGAAGGGTCAAGCTCTGGGGGTCTTGTCTCCGGGGTGCCCCTTCCTCAAGCCTAACAAGCCATCAGAACTGCTACTGGTTTTCTGTGGATATACAACCTTCCTATGCAATGCCTGCCCTTTAGCTTTGGTTTCATCCCTTTGTAACCGGCTGCTAAGCCCATCAAATATTAATAACAGCCCAGTGTCAGAAGAAAGGAAGGAGGAAAAACAGCCCCTCCTCTCTCTCAGCCAGAAAGATAGAAGTTTATGATCATTATGGGATGACCCATAGCAGTTAGGGAAATTCCGAAAGCCAGCCATTTGGGGGGCTAAAATACTTCTTTTTGAGCACTGCCAGCCAAGGATTTGCCAGGCCACTGTTCTTCAGGCAAAGTTACAACCAGTGAGATCAGTCCTTCAGATCAGGCTGCCAGGGGAAGAAGAAGGGAGCTATGCTATTGGATGCAAGAATTGGCATCTGCTGGTGCTTCTGGGGAGACCCTTCCATCTTTAGGTCTATCTACATCCCTTTTTGACCATGGGGTGACTATGGGCTAGTCACATTCTCTCAGCCTTGGAGGAAGGCAATGACAAACCCCCGCTGAAGAAGTCTTGCCAAGAAAACTCCATTATGTGTGTCCACCTTACAGTTGCTATAAGTTGGAAGCAACTTGAAGACACAACAACAACAACAGCAGCAGCATCAGGGTAGTCTATTCGTACTCTTCTTTCTACCTAATGTAGCTTTTCGGTGCCTGGATGGACTTTGGAGGAAATGTTTCAGGCCCCCTCCAGGAGGTTAAGGAGGTGCCAGCCCACCCGCAGTCCCCTGATATTTTTAAGTTTTAGGTTTGGAGTGTATAATGTGTTGTATTCTCAGTGTACAACAAGTGAGGAGATCACCCCCCACTGACCCAAAACCTGCCCCATCCATACCACAAAAACAGGATCCACTGCCGAGCATCACACAGATTGATGTGGAAAAGGTCCCTTGGAAAGGAAGAAAGATGTTGGAAAAGGGTGGCTGGAGCCAATGCCCATGTTAAGAAGAAAGGTGTCCAAACATCACAGATTCCCAATTACAGCAAATCTCTTGGAAACGGCAGTATTTGTGCCATCGGCCTTGTGAGGGCCCTCCCCCCCCCCCCTTATGTCCATAATTGGCATGGACAAAATTCAGTTAGTTGTTTATACCAATGGACATTTTTCATGCTTTAACACAAAGAGCCCCGTTGGGAATTATTCACGAGGAGTTTTTTGTTTAATTTGTCCTTTTAACACCACTCTGGGGTCTGTCTTCTTTCAAGGTGTCAGGGTAGAAAGAGGCCCTTGTTCTCTTGGAAAGAGGTTTGGATCTCTTCTCTCTTCCCTGCTTTTGGTCCTCCGCTCCCTCCCTCCTTCCTCTTTCGCCCTTTTCTGGGCGTTTGTTAAATGTTTTGCTATTGCCTCTTTGAATCAACCCGAGTTGAACTGGAACAGAGGTGCGGGGCGATGTTTTGGTTTGCTTCACTTCTGAGACGGTGCAGGCATTGGCACCCGACCGACGCACAAGAGGAGGTGGGGAGGGAGGGAGGGAAGAAAGGCGCTCGCTCGGCGGGCATGGCAGCCTTGTCAGATTCCACTGGAATTTTACTCAATATGGCAAATCGGCCCACTTTGCCCGGGAAGAGTGGGGCGGGCGAGGGAGGGAAAGGGAGGCAGGTCTGCAGCATTCCTTCTCTCACACACAGCCTTCATGCAAGCTTCAAATAAAGCCAGCGGCCGAGTTAGAGAACAGGTGGGTGGTGAGAGGGCATTGGGTCTCCTCAGCTGGCTTGCTCAGGTGGCTTCTACCTGTCCTCTCCAAAGGAGCTTCTGTGAGCAACCGTTCTTGCCACACAGCTACTACTTTGCAACGGGGGCCTTTCACACTGCATTGGAGTAGGCAAGTGCCTGGGGTCAGGGGCCAGTTCCCCCATCCCGAGCCTCCCTTTGTGGATTGAATCCCCCCCCCCCATACACACACACACATACACACAAGCCCAAATGCCTCCATTTTCCTCTGTAGTCCCTCTCAAAACGGCAACAGGAAGTGAGTTCCATTTATCTATGTAGACCCTCTCAAAATGGTGAGGGATTGTCGCCATTTTGAGAGGGACTGCAGAGGGCAACAGAGATGTTAGGGGTTCTGTGGGTGCATGTGGCAGTGGGCTGAGTGTATTTTTTTATGTCTTTTCACACATTTCTGGGGCTTTCCATGTGGTTTGGAGGGGGAGAAATTGCTTGAAAATTGAATCTTTTTTTAAAAAAACATTGCGGTTGAGAGCTTTGGCGGGCTGATGGTAGGCTTCAAGAGCCATAAAAGCAGGGTCCAGAGGCTGCATGCCACCTACAGACTGGTCCTTGTCCACCCATGTTACAGCATTATGATTCCACTTCAGTTGCCATAGCAATCCCAGGAGTCCCTAGGATGGAATAGTGGTAATTGAAATGGAAGCAGAGCACTGTAATTGTGTAGCGTGAAAGGGCCCCGGTCTCTGTGGCAGTTTGCTGTTCTCTTGATGGGCTGCCTGCTGTGACCCAACTTGAATTTTCATTTTGACTTTGGTTAAGCCGGCCAAAACAGATCTGGCCCTATCAAATAGTTCTGGTCCTATCAACAGTTGATAGCCTGTCCTATTTCTCTCCTTCAAGTGGATACTCCATAATCTGATGCTCTTCCCTGCTCCTTTCCATGTTGATTCCTGATGATATTTTGGGATCGAGGACTGTAGCATCATCCTTACCCACAGAAGGCCCCAGGAACAATCCTTGTTATCTCTGATTAAGAAACATTTCAGCTCTCGGGGGGTGAGAGAGACTTTCTCCACCTGGGACCTGAGAGAGCGGCTGTTAGTCAGAGCAGGCAGTCCTGGGCTCAATGGTCCATTAGGATGACCTTGCAAAGCAAGCTTCTCATGTTCCCCTCCTTATTCACTCCCATAAGGAACCTTTGGTCCTCCAGATGTTTTGGACTATAGCTCCCAGAATCCCTTACTGTCGCCCATGCTCCATGAGGCTGGTGAGACCCAGCCAAAAAGAGCTGGAGACCCAGAGGTTCCTCACTTTGTCTTATAAGGATATGTGCCATAAGCAAATTCCCCCCCCCCACCCCGAAAAATACCTCCTTTTAGACTGTGCAAATTCAGAAGTAATAGATAATGGTACTGCCACAGTATAAAAATCTCACTCCTCCTACCTTCCTCTCCACTATTCTTTCTTCCACTTATCCACCTCCTGCACCATCTCTTCCACCAGGTGGGCTGCAACAAAGTCTATACCAGCACTTCGGACGTCATGACCCATGAAAACTTCCACAAGAAGAACACGCAGCTCATTAACGACGGGTTCCAGCGGTTCCGGGCCACCGAAGACTGTGGGACCGTGGATTGCCAGTTCTATGGGCAGAAGACCACCCACTTCCATTGCAGGTGAGCTCTCTGCAAAAGGAAAATACCAGTCATTTCCTCATTCCTTCATCCGGTTATAGGAAAGAACATAGAGACCCAGTGTAAGACTGCAGGCAGATGTGGTGAATAGTAGTCATGGAAAGGGACAAGAAGGCCTACCCATACCTCCTTTTTTGAGGTACTTTGGCAGATGTGAGGGTAGGACTGCAAAGGGAAGCAACAGTGCTTCTCTTTGCTAGCATTGTGTGCATATTATGTGGACACGGGCTCAACCTAAAGACTCTTAACACTACTTCGTTTTCCTTCATTACGGAGGAAAACAGAGATTTATGTGACCAATCCAAATTTGACCGTTTGGGGGGAAATGTAGGCAGGCAGCCCAGCAAAACAGAAGTGTGCCAAAGTCCCAGTGTGGAATGAAACAGGATCACTGAAATGTTGAAAGCTAGTGGGAGTTAAACAAACCTTTTGCCTGCTTTACAGATGTGCCTTGTATCACTGGATCACCCAGAGTCAGTCATCTGACAGAGGGCTTGGAAAAATTACTTTTGGGACTACCACTGTGCTGGTGAATGGATTCTGGGTCCTGTTATCCCATGCAGTGATTGTTTTAATCTCTGAGACTCTTGAAATGACACCAGGCAATCTGAATACTCTGGCTAGATGAACAGATTATTTGAGCTGGTAGAAGACGGGAGGAAAAGCTGTGTGAAGACGTCTGCTCTGCAAATTCAGCTCTGCCCACGGAAACAGTCAGAGCAGATGCACTGAGCTTAGAGGGGCAAAGAGCCTGAGCTGTTCTAGAGTCTTGTGAACCTGTCTTCCATTTAAGAGGGAGGGAAAGTCTTCAAGCACAGGAAGGATGTGGGCAAAATAGCTAACCATCAGGATACTGCCTCCTTTTACCCCCCATGGGCCAATTTCTCTCCCCCCCCCCATCATTCCTAGCCATCTCGCCTCCCAGCGGGGAAAGCCACTGTGGTTTCAGAGCCTTGCATTAAATCCACCTCCAGCTCTTTAAAAATGCAATGAGAATCTTTTTGTAAGAGAAGTCTAAAAAAATATATGATTCTCAGATAAAACAGTTCTGTAATTATTGACATGAAAAATAAAATCTTCCCTCATCTGAGAAAAAACAACAACAAGCCATGCCTTTTTGGCTACAAGAAGCTATTCCTCCCATATCCAAAAGCAGTATAAGGGCCTTAGTTCAAAGGCAGAGCTCCTGTGTTGCATTCACAAGGTCAGTTGCGTTCAGTTCTTAGCATCTTCAGGTAGGGCTGGAAAGACAACTCTCTGAAAACTGGAGAGCTTGTGCCAGTCAGTGTAGAAGAGCCAGCATCCTAGCAGGCACCCCTTAGGTGTGTGGGGCTGCAACGCCCATGCTAGCTGGGGTTGATAGAAGCTGTTGTCCAGGGACTTTAGCTTTGGTCCTCCAGGGACTTTAGCTCCCAGAATTCCTGGCTGTGGATCAGGGTGGCTGGGATATCTGGGAGTTGAAGTCTAAAACACCTGGAGAACCGATGTTTGGGAATCACTGGTGTAGTGAACTACAAATACAGAGCTACAAAGACTAATGGTCTTCCTAAGTCAGCCAAGTAAAGTGAACAGTCCCCAGCCTATTGGGTTTTTGGATATTCATTAGGGTTCAGCTCCCATCATCCTACAGGAAAGCAAGTGGAAGTTTGAGACCTGATCCATGACTTTCTCTCTTGCAGGCGTCCTGGTTGCACATTCACTTTCAAGAACAAGTGCGACATTGAGAAGCACAAGAGCTACCACATCAAGGATGACGCCTACGCCAAGGACGGCTTCAAGAAGTTCTACAAGTACGAGGAGTGCAAATACGAGGGCTGCGTCTACAGCAAGGCCACCAACCACTTCCACTGCATCCGGCCCGGCTGCGGCTTCACCTTCACCTCCACCAGCCAGATGACCTCCCACAAGCGCAAGCACGAACGCCGGCACATCCGCAGCTCGGGCGTCCTCGGTCTGCCCACCTCCCTCCTGGGAACCAAGGAGAACGACCAGGAGGAATCCAGCAACGACGACCTCATTGACTTCTCTGCTATGAGCTCAAAGAACTCCAGCCTGAGTGCCTCCCCTACTAGTCAGCAGTCTTCCGTCTCCTTGATTGTCCCTGGCACGCCCTCTTCTGCGTCCGAACTCGCCGCCGCGCAGACCTCCAACAAACCCATCAACAGCATGCCCTCAGCTTCAAAGATCCCCGGCCTGCTCTCTCAAGCCCTTCCGAGCAATATCCCCTTGGCCTTGGCCCTCTCCAACGCGGCCCTTCCTGGAACGGCGGGTTCCTACTTTCCCATCCTCCCCAGCCGGGTCTCCACCCCGCTACCCACCACCTCCACTGGCTTGATAGCTGCCGGCGCTTCTAGCACCAACCCGGTTTCCTCGGCCAATTCCCCTTCCCAGGCCATCTCGGGTTCTGGCGAGGCAGGGGCCACCTCTTCTCTGACTCCAGCGGCCTCCATAATGGAAAGGATCTCCGCCAGCAAAGGCTTGATTTCACCCATGATGGCCAGGTTGGCAGCGGCAGCGCTGAAGCCCTCGGTGGCTGTGGAGGCAGGTGAGATATGTAGTTCCACTCTCTTCCAAGTGCAACCAAGATTCAGGTAGAGAAGGTGGGCAGCCTTTGGTTGAGATTTGAAAATCTCATGGGTGGGGAAGAAAGGGAAGCATCATACTCCACCATATTGGAGTCCCATATTGGGATACTAAATACAATTGGACAAACTGAGGGTCTGTTTTTCAAGTACTTAAGGGTTTGCAGAAGGTGCCTCTCTCCATTTTGGGGCTATCCCCCTTCCCACTGAATCTCACTCAAACCTTTGCAGTAGCACCTCAGGAGTCCTTTTCTGCCTGCCCAGTTGTACACACCTGAATCTGGATCCAGTCCAAGATTGTTTGAGGTTCCTTCTTGGAACCTGGTTGGGCGGCGGGAGACAACAAAAACCTGCTCTGAATTTTGGTTCAAGGAAACAGAGGAAGAGAACTCCTTGTTCTTTTACCTGCTTTTCAGATCAGCTGCCCAGATAGAGAGCAGGTTTCGCCTTGAAAGACACAGCATCTTTCCCAACCAACTACTCCCTTTTCTCCCAGCCCAGCTGCAAAGTCCCACTTTTTTATTTTAAATGAAGCATTAAGGAACCTCCGCAGAAATATATGCAGAAATCTTAAAGCCACACAAGCCTCTTTTTAGAGGAGATTGGTGGAAAACTGATCCAAAGCGCCGTCTTCAGACAATCTTGGAGATTAAGAAGCCAGTCTAATTTTGTTAGTGCCAACAAACAATTTCAGTTTTAGGGTCTTTTTGGACCCACTCCCTTAGATTACAGCCTAAGTACTGGTGGGGTGTGTGTGTGATGTAGTCTTTTACAGAGTTGTGTGTTGTGCTGTGCCTTTGAGTCATTTCTGACTTACGGCAACCCTAGGGCGATGGTATCACAGGGTTTTCTCGGCAAGATTTGTTTGGGGAGGGACAAGGCTCCCATGTCCACCTTCTGAGGCAAAGTGCTCCTGGTCCAAGGTTGCCCAGCAGGTTTCCATGGCTGGGGGGGGGGATTCGAACCCTGGTCTCCTGGAATTGTGGTCCAACACTCAAGCCACTACACATCATTGGCTTTCTCAAATTTTTTCTGCAAATTGCAGGTGGGCTGCAGTTTGAACGTGTCAAAATAATAATTGGGGTTGACTTGGACAGATTTTTGGTTTGTCACCCTTCAAAATCCAGCTAAACAAAGAGTGATGGAGAAGAGGAGACAGGGAGGCTCCACAAAAAATCTGGATAAACCCTTTTATTCGTCATATTTTGCCTTCCTTTTTTTCCCCCTCCTGTGGGCAGGGGAGATCTCTCCTAAAAGAGAAAAAGAGAGAGGTCATTGAGGGGCTATTTTTCTTTTCTTTTTTAATAAAATGCCACTTGCTGTCTGTGAAGCAGTTCACCGTCAGCTGTAGTGCCTCCGGGTAAATTAATATTTTAGTCACTTGGGGATTGTGGATGAAAGCTCAGCGGACATGTTCCTGTCAGCAACTTTTTCCTCTTGCCATCTTTTCATCCTTTTCTCTGTCTGTGTGTGTTTCACATCCCCCCTTTTTTTTCTTTTCTTTTTCTTTTCTTAACTTTGTGGGGCGTTTTCCTCCCTTCTTTTTTTTTTTGGAAACTGCTACGTTTTCTTTTTTCGCAAAGGAAATTTCCTGCACAAAAATCCCGGGGCGGGGGGAGGCGTCCGAACGCCAAGCGGCACCCTCGGTTATGGGACAGCGCGACGGGGGAGAGGTCGCGCGGTTTGAACTGATCTGATTGGCTGTCAGTTTCGATAGCCCTGACACAGCAGATGTTCCTTTTGGGCATGCTCAGTGAGAAGGCCGGAGCGGTCGCCAAGGCAACGTCGAGATTGGGGAATGGGAAGGGGGCTTGACTAGCAGTCTAAAGCTGCCACATCGCCTCAGCATTAACAGAGTCTTTAATAAACGCTTAAGAGGCAGCCCCGCAAATTAGTTATGACAGGTTGTGCGGAGCATCGGATCTCCCCCTCGCTCCTTCCGCCCTTCTCCTTTAAAGGGCCCGTAGTCTGGACAACTTTGACATAATTTTGCAATAATTATCACTCGAAGAATTTCCACGCCGGGGTGGATGTCGGAGCCGATCACGTCAAGCCGGCAATAAATGCTGACCAGCAAACCCAGGCCGCTCCCTCCCTTGCTACCCTTTACTTTTGTTTGTGTCTCCCCCCCCCCCTGCAACTTTCTCGTACATTATTTGTTATTGTTGACATTTGTTGTCAGTTGACTTCCTTTACTTTGTTCACTTATTTAAAACTTTGTGATTCCCCCCCCCCCCAAACACACACACACACTTTTTCCTTCTCTCTCAAACACAGGGAATGGGCAGCCAACTCCTGGACGGTTTAACCCGACTCCGATGAAACACGAGGCAGCAGAGAACCCTGTCCCAGTGGCCCCAGAGTCCTTGCAGGAACACAGCCTGGACCTGAGCGTGAAGGAACACGGGTAAGGAAGGAAGGGAGAGAGGAGGAGACGATGCTGGGGCGAGGGGGGCAACGTGGGGCCCTCCAGATGCTATCGGATCAGAGCTCCCACCATCCCTCACTTCTGGCTATCTTGACTGGGGTTGGTGGATGTTGGGAATCCAACAATAACTGGAGGCCCACCAGTTATACACGCTGGCTCTTCTAGTTTTGTGCCTTCAATTTATGGTGACCCTAAAGCAGGGGTAGGCAACCTGTCCCCTTTAAGGGCCGAGGGACTTCAGCTCCCAGAATCCCAGGAGCTATTGGCCAACATGACTGAGGCTTCTGGGAGCTGAAGTCCCTCAGCCCTTAAAGGGGAAAGGTTGCCTACCCCTGCCCTAAAGCAACCCTATCAGGGAGTTTTCTTGGCAAGGTTTATTCAGAAGAGAGTTGTCTTGTCATGGGCCGAAGCCAAGAGAGTATGACTTGTCTGAGTGAGTTTTCATGGCCGAGTGGGGATTTGAACCTTGTTTTCCTAGAGTCCTTGTCCCGCACTCAAATCACGTACACCAAGTTGGCAGTCTCTTGTTTGTAGGATGACAGATTCAAATGTCTCATCGTAATTTCTTAAATCTTCATACGTTGAGTCTGGAGAGGAGACTGTCTTCTGTTCCCTCTGAGTCCAACTGTAATGACCATAATCCTTGACCACGGTCTCAGAGCCCTCCATGAAGCAGGCACCATATGCTATGCTTGCATTGGCCACAGTATGTTCTCTCATTTCTCTCATTCCTACTCCTCCCGTTAGATGTGGTCTGGAGTTGTGGTTGGGCAGAAGCCGTTTTGAGGTCTAGACCTGTAGTTCCCAAACTTTGGCCTTCCGGGTATTTTGCACTTCAGCTTCCAGAATTCCTGACTGTTGGTCAAGTTGGCTGGGGCTTGTGGGAGTTGAAGTCCAAAATACCTGGAGGACTAAAGTTTGGGAATCACTGGCCTTGACCTTGCTGGAAGATGGGTTACATCATACTGGGCATACTGGGGCCTCGGCTTCCACCAGCTTTGTTTGAGGCATCCACCATTTTCCTCTGAGTCCAGCTGTAATGTTTAAGACTAGATGATTGCTCCTTGACCATGGTCTCAGAGCCTCTATGGAGCAGGCACCGTGTGCTATGCTTATATTGATCCATCAGAGTACTGCCAAAGCTAGGAACAATGAAGGCATTGAACTATGAGGACGATGAGAAAGAGACACTAGGGGGGGAAGCAGACGATGGCGTCGGGGGCGCCGCGGGATGGTGCACCGCCGGAGCGACGCAGCCACACCGCAGCGCACCGTCGGCGCCTCTGAAAGGAGCGCTAAATCAGCGCTCCTTTCAGAAGTCAGGGAAAGTGCGCCCTAAACGCGTCATGCGCACTTTCCCTGACTTTTCCACTCGTGCGGCTGCCCCTCCTCTTCCCTGCCTCCAAGACGACCCTATTAGTCGTCTGCCGAGGCCCTTGCTTGGCTTGTGCATGCAAGAAGTAAGGAGCATACAGAAGCCCTCTCCCACTTACATCTGGACGGGGTCTTCAAGCACTTACTTTCCAGGCTGGCTTGGCCATCTTGACCTGGCGGGTGGGAGAGTGGGTTTTGTCTCTGTCCTTCGGATGCAGCAGGTGGATGTAGGGAAGGAAGGGGCGGTAGGAAAGGAGGATTCATTGCAGTCCCCCTATGCACATCTTAACTAAACCCTGTTGGTTTGTGTGTTCCAGTAATGAATCAAATGGCCACACAGTCTCGGCAAATACATCTCTTTTATCCTCGCTTATGAATAAGGTAAGAGCCATCCATCAAGGGCCTTTCATTCCCCCCACCAAGAGAAATTAAAGCTGCAGTGGCGAGGTGGGGAGGGAGGGGGAGACGCGTTTGTTTTTTAATGTTTTCCCTCTAATAAGATGAGTTTGTACCATTTAAATTTTGAGACCATTTTTCATCGGGTATAATTTCAGAGCCACTGCTTACGAATTAATTTAATGAACTGGCTGAAGAAATATATTGCCGCCTCTGACACACTCTTCCCCCCCGCCTCCTCCTCCTCTTGTCCCTTTAGAAAGAGGGGCCTCCATGGAGGGGGGGGGGCGTTGTTGTTGCTGTTTTTAATTTCTGCACCAGGCACCTTCTCCTTTGCTTGCTGTTATTAATTCCGCTTATTGAGCTTAACAGATTTCTAGGGGTGACAGTGTTGTTGTTGTTGTTGTTATTTTGTAAGTGTGGAGAGGGAAAATGTCCAAAGTTTTGACCCAGCATGCCTACTTGTGTACTACAATCCTCCTCTCAATCCTGCTCTTAAATGCTTATATTTTATTTTTATTTTTTGGAACGCGTACAATTATTTTGCTTAGTTTCTTTTAATTATGTCCCCAACTCTCATTCCTATCCTCATCTGTATGGAGACTTGTACAAGAGACAGACCGGTTTGGCTAAATTAACTGTGCCTCCCTAGCCAGCTGCCTTCCCAGTCTGGGGGTCCTCCAAGCCATCCTCCGGGATCCTGTGGCCTGATGAGGTTTCCAGGCATCTCCGTTTCTTCCCCTGAGCTCTGAGCATGAGATCCAGCCCTCCAGAAAGGACAACGCGACTTTGTCTGATGCTCTCCCTCTCCCCCTGCCCTCCCTCCTTCCCTAGATCCATCCCATTTAAGCTAGCTATTTATTGGCGTCTTTAGCGCTTAGTGCAATTTCTCTTGCTTGTTTCTACATTGTGCTTCTCTCTTTTTAACATGCGGCTGTTTGAGGAGAGATTTTGCTTTTTAAAATTCTCTCTGATTCAGCCTTCACTTTTAGCTCATGTTTTCTGGGGAGGGAAACTGGGATTAACAGTTGTGGATAGATAGGCGAAAACAATTCAAACCATGGTTTCTGACGTTGGCTCAGTGAAAATAACCAGTTAGCATTCAATACAGGCCCAGGCAACAAGTAGCTAAAAGAGAAGCTTCCAGCCTTTCCTCTTTGGCCTCATGGGCAGAAGGGAGAGTGGTCTGTAAGTGTAGTACCATCACTTTAAACTAGAAGGAAACAAACTGCATGTAAGCTTACTGACTAAATTTTTGCATCCCTGCAACAGCAGTAATCCTTATTTTCCCCTTCTCATTTAAAGCTAGGTCTGTGGCAGCACAAACATTGTTCTGGAGGAGGGTTGTGCTCCTAGAAGCCTTCCAGAAGCACAATTCCTATTTGGAACAAAAGGTGTCTGATCACAGCGCACCTTGTTTTAAAAGAAAGATGGGGTTTTAAGGGACCAGAAGTTAAGTCTTATTTCTGGTGCCAAATTTCAGTAGCACACAGCAGTGGGATGCAGCCCATGGCAAGGTCCCGGGGAGATTGGTCCCTGAGCCTGCCAGACTTGTCCACCACTACCCTCAGACATGATTCAGTGTAGTGCCTGAATGTGGCCAGGGCCTCAGTTACAGCTACTGAGTAAGTATGCCCTGAATGCAGAATTTGAATACAGCTTTTTTTCCCCTGGCCAAATCCCCATATGTTTGCCTCTGTCACTGAAGCCGTCCTTCCTTCCCCCTTTACCTCTCAGGTAGTCTCAGTGGCTTTTGTCCTCTTACCCACAGCATCTCTTTTCTTTCCACAGATGTCTCAGAGCAATCCCAACCTGGGCAACCTTCTTGCCTTGAAGGTAGAGGGAGATGGCAGCAGCCAGGCAGGGGCCGGGGGAGATGCGACACAGTACCTGGGCAAGACCGTGAAGGCTCTCGTTCAAGAGAAACTCTCTGAGCCCTGGAAGATGTACTTGCGCAGGTGAGACCCAAGAGGAAACCGGGCTAGAAGGGGAGAGGGCTGGTTTGACTACCCATGTCAATGGTTGAACAGGTCCACCACCATGTCCTGGCCACCATCAGCTGTATCCTGCAGCTTCTCAAGGCAGCACTGGGCCTTTCAGTCATGACTGTTGCATTACGGCCCATGGGACACGCACTGAACACTGGAAAAAGCAGCACAAGCTGCCCAGATGTTACAGCATGAACCTCCAGGAATGTGATTGTTTACTTTTATTTACAGTATTTATGGCCTGCCTTGTATGCTTAGCAACACGCCTAAGAACATCTCAAGCATCTTTTGAAAAGAAAGTTTAAAAATCCATAAGAACAGCAGTCAGAACCAAACTAAGCAACAAGTAAAAATACAACTAGATAGCACGTGAGACACTACAAAATTTTAAACCGATAGCTGTCAAGACACAATATGTGGTAGATTCAGACAGAGTCGATAATAACAAAAATGGGGAGGAAGACTCCGAACGGAGGCACCATCACACAAAAGGCCTCACACCCGCAGGTACCTGTCTAACTTGCCAAAGTGGAGTATCTGGGAAAGGGCCTCAGCAACAGCCTAAATATCCATGCTGCAAAATTATATCAGTTTCATAGTCTCCTGTCTCCTTCTGTGGAATCCTAGGATTTGTAGTTTTGTGAGACACTAGAAAACTCTATAATGCTGCAGTTCAAGAGAGTGCACTACATAATTCTAAATCCCTCATGAGACTGCAAATCCCAGGATTCCAAAGGATGGAACCATGGCAATTAAAGTGGAATCAAAGTGCTCTAATTATACAGTGTGGATGTGGTGGAAACAGTTGACAAGAAGGTAAATTCAGATGGGAGCAGGTGGTTTTCCAGTACCTAAAGACTGGGCCATTAATTGTTTAAAACAACACCTTTATTTGAGCCTGGGCTTACAGTCTGTCTTGGGTATTATTTCTTCCATGAACTGTAAGCTGTCCCTTGAATCCGTATTGTTGATTCCCTTCTCCCTTTTGCGTGGTGGTTTTCTGTGTGACGGTGTTCTCCATCTCCCCTTAAGGCTGATATAGGGGTGGATGCCATTAACCTGGCTGTTTACTCCTTCGCTGGTGTTACTAATGAAGATGTTGAGTGAGCTCAGATCAAGCTGGTCTCTTCCTTGGCATTGGCAGGACACACTGGCTCCCACCCTCGGCCCTCGCCAATTGTCATTCTCCCTTTGTTGACAAGGCTTCAGCCCATTCCTGTCCCATGGGCTGTTGTGCGCACTGGAGCCAAGTGCACAACACGTGAGACACTCCTGAATCGCCTTACGTAGGAGCCAGATGAATTACAGCCTTCTTTCCATCCATTTTCTAATAAGCAATTCCCTTCATCCAGAAAGATCCTCTGCTCTTCTAGAATCCCAAAGCTTGTTCCCCCAGTGTTTCTTTGCTGTTTCATGCAGAGAGGGATACCATTTCCTGAAACAACACTATTGCATTTAGAAAGGCCCTGTTAGCCTCCAGAAACAGAAACACCAGAAGGGCTTTTTAAAAAAAAAATATGTTGGAGGGGGGATTTTGATTCCTTCCCCCAGAACAAATGATCATAGATGTGCCATCTCTCTTCACAGTATACAAAATGTAATGCGAAAGGACATTTAAAGATGCCTCCTAGCCTTTATCCAAAGATAAGATAGCTTGCCTTTGAGGATGAAACGAAGCCTGTGTCGCCATATATTCTTACTCAAGAGTAAGCCCTATGGAAATCGGGGAAGGCATGTATAGGATTGTGTTCTGCTGAGGGGAAAAAAAAAAAGACTACAGCATCCAGTATTTACAGTGCTCAATCAAAACCAATGTCAGTTCTTTTGTTTTTCAAATTGCCATATACAATAGTGCTTTGGCCATCAAAGTGCATTTAAGCCATTTTGGTTTTGTATTTTAGGGTAACAATATAATTTTGGCCCAGCCTTTATTAAAATTGATTCAAACAATAACAGGAAATTGATTCCGTACATGGTGAAAAAATTAGTATTACCCAGAGATAGCCTTTTCCTTTCTAAATGGTGGCATTGATTCATTGCACAAGTAAAAGAAATCGTCCCCCTTCTCCAGGATCTTTTCCCTCCTCAGAAAAAAAAAGAGGACACCTTCACTGTTTCCCAGTATGTAAATGTATTTAAATTTGACCAATTCAAAGCCAAACAGTTAATTAAAAGATTGACACTCCTGTGGAATTATATCCTGGTTCCCTTCCAGTCTAGCATGTCTCCTTTTGTCATCCTGTATCTGTTTGATCAGTCAGGCCATTATGTTTTGGCACAAGTAAGCTCCCGTCCTTGTCTCCCGGGTTCAAAGCCAACTGACAACTATTCCAGTTAAGCGAATGAATGTAACCAGCAGCTCTGCAACAGCTCTTGTTGCTGGCAATGTCTTGTTCCCAGTGTGGAGAACAGAATCAAAGGAGGCTGCCCTTGTCTTACGAAGTACCACCTTCCGCTTATGGGGTTTGAGGAGGAACCCTCACTTATTCATAAAATATGTGTTTCGGAGGCTCAGTGCCCACCATGCCCACGCAGGGCTGTTGCAGACTTCTGCCTGAAAACCTGGAGAATTGTTGTTGGTCAGAGCAGACAATAAATTAGATGCACCCATTGGTCCAGTTTGGTACTCCTGCATCCCCATCATTCTCTGTTAAGGTGGTTATGTCTCCATTTTGGTAGGTTTGGTACCAAGGACTTCTGTGATGCCCAGTGTGACTTCCTTCATAAAGTGCATTTCCACTGCGTAGTGGAAGAATGTGGAGCCCTCTTCAGCACCTTGGATGGAGCCATCAAGCATGCCAAGTAAGTGGATGAGCCAGGAACTCAGTGCACCTCCCAGGGTGATCTTTTGGGCATTTGCATAACAAGAGGTCAGTTTTCCATTAAAGGTTCAGGGAGGGGGACTGAGTTTCAGGAACTCTCTCTCTCTGGTTGGTGTTCATCCTGGCCTGCTGATAGTTATTTTCCGTGTTTTCAGCAGAGCAGACACTTTGGCAGCTGACCCATGGGAATGTAACATTATGATGGAACCTCACTGGCTAGTCTTAGGGAAGCACAGCTCTCTCAGCCATAGTCTTTCCATTTCTAATATAAGGATAATTACACTCACCTCCATTTCACAGTCACTATACAATGATTGACAAATAGGTATCTGAAGTAAAATGTAAGTGCTATGTATCACTCTTTGCTTTGGTTTATGTCTTACTGATCTTACTGACCTATGTCCTTCCCAGTAGTTATAACACAAATCCTTCTCCTAGGATTGGGGCATTTAAAAAAAAAAAAAGAGGGGGGGGGGTAATTTAAGACATCTCAAAGATTGTATAATATCAAAAAGTACCAGTACCCCTTTGCGCCTTTGAGAAACAAATGAGGCGTTTTTGTGGATAACTGTACACAAACACAACTTGTATTTTTTAAAAAAAGTTAAAATTAATATTCAAAAAAGGAGGAACAGCATGATATTCAGAAACTTTTATCAATACAAAATAAGCACCTGCTTCATTATGTCCTACTCTCCACTGTGAAGAGCCTGAGTGGAGCCTTCTTTGGAACAAGAGACAGATGGATGGCTGCACATCTGCTTTCAGATTTGAAGGGCATAGGAATCAACCCAGCGATGTTGCCTAATGTTAAATAAATGCATACGTTCTCTCTCCCTCTAGTTTCCACTTCCGGACCGACGGTGGTGCTGTGAAAGGGAACTCAGAACTCTCTTTTCCAACCGCTGCAGAGACCAAGACTTCCTTAGCCCCTTCATCTCCACCCACATCTTCTGCTGCTGCTGCTGCTCTGGCAAACGCCTCTGGCCCAGATCTTCCCACTCCGAACCCGGTGACCGTTCCCTCAGCTCCCACGCTGCTTGCCTGGAAACAACTGGCTTCCACCATGTCGCAGCTCCCTGCATCAGTGCCTAACCTGGCCACATCCCCCTTGGCAACGACTTCCCTTGAGAACGCCAAGCCTCAGGTCAAACCCGGCTTTCTCCAGTTCCAGGAGAAGTGAGTGGTTTATTGGATAGTCTTTGCTGGCAGGAAAATAGCGGTGTCGTATATTCTCTCTGTCTCTTTCTTTCTCGGCTTTAAGGTGGGAGGCAACGGTGAGAGACTAGGCGTTCACATTAAGACCCCAAAGATGGTAATACCACTGCCCCTGAGAGCCACAAAAATGGGTCTGTGGGGCCGCTCTTTGCGTACTCCTGTTTTAAGGAGTTCTATGATAAATCTGGGGTAGGAACACAATACGTAGCTTTATTCGCCATGTATATCTATCTGTCCGGGGAGACAGCACAAAGGAGCAGCCTGCATTTGTCCAATAGCCACTCCTCATGCTAGAGCCCCAGCTCTCCAGAGAGGACTATGAAAATAAAAAAAGGGAAGAGGAGCAGGAACTGACTAGACTAGAGATACTGACTTTGCCTCTTTTCCCCCCTCATTTCCCCAGCGATCCCTGTCTGGCAACAGACTGCAAGTATGCCAACAAGTTCCACTTCCACTGTCTCTTTGGGAACTGCAAGTATGTGTGTAAAACCTCTGGGAAAGCAGAGTCCCACTGCCTCGACCACATCAACCCCAACAACAACCTGGTGAATGTCCGAGACCAGTTTGCGTATTACTCCCTGCAGTGTCTCTGCCCAAACCAGGTGAGGGCAAAACAGGGTGATTGGCATAATGTCAGGCTGGGGTCAGGAGAGAGGAAATGAGAAAGAGAGGGGAAGGGCAGATGAGAAATTGAGGCAGGTAAGGTAAATGGAGAGTGTGCCACCTGTCAGTCTAAGCACATGTCTGAGCCACAACTTTAACCCATTTAACTGTCATACTATGTTCCCTGCCTCCTAAGTTGGCTTAATATATTCAGCCTGTCTTGTCACAGCACATCCCAATTGCTGCTATCTAATAAGAATCAAATTGTATCTATTGGGGTAGTAGAATGCCACTTTTGTTGGACTCGCATGTCCTGTATGATTACATGTTGAACAAGTACAATATTTAAAAGTCAGGCTCATGCAACAAATGGCAATGGACATGTGATAGCTAAACAGATAAAAATTGTGCACTGCATAAAGCAAAGGGAAATAAACCCTTCAGCCAATAAGGTTTCCATTTGCCCAGTGCTGTGGGTTCTGTACATACCTAGGCCTTGAGCGGAATAAGGTGGATGTTTGGTCTGAGGCAGCAACCTGGTTCTTTTCAAGAGGGTGGGGCAGACTAGTTTGTGCCCTGGTGATGGGACTCACTGACCCCCAACTTCCTGTTCCAGCACTGTGAGTTCCGCATGCGAGGGCATTACCACTGTCTTCGTCCTGGCTGCTTTTTTGTGACCAACATCACCACCAAGCTCCCCTGGCATGTGAAGAAGCATGAGAAGGCAGAGAGGAGAGCAGCCAACGGCTTCAAGTACTTCACCAAGCGGGAAGAGTGTGGCCGGCTAGGTAAGCCTCTGGCCAGGTCTGATTTGGTGGTGGGCTATACTAGGCTGCAGGTAGGCTCTTACATCGAGTGATCATTCCCCCCCTCCCTCCCAAAAAGCAACCAAACCCAACAACAACATTGCACTCCCTGACCTTTATATTTTGATGTCCCAAAGAGATTGCTCCCAGGTAAGTAAGAATACATAGAATTGTGCTCCTGGTCATGCCTAGGAATGGCTGAGGTAGGCAATCTCTTCTTTCAGAATTGTTGGGGAGGAGTCTTCTGTGTTGTCATCCCTCTTTACAGGATCCATTTTCTATGTAGATGACATGTGGCCTGTTGCTAGAAGTCTGTTGACTTCCAAATGGCTTTTTGTAGGGACTTTCTACAGTGTAGCATGCTAAGAAACTGCCAGATTCTGGCCTACGTTTCTAACCTGCCTTTCCTCCATGTTGTTCAGGACAATATACATCCCACCATTTGGTCCATCCAACAACCCTGTAAGTTAGGTGAGCCTAAGGAACTGTGACCAAGCCAGGGAGCTTCATGGCCAAGTGGAGATTTGAATGTATGCCTATATTTATTTACAGTCATAGACCAATAGAAGGAGATACCATTTACAAAATTTAAGAATCTCCTTAGATGAAAACATACAGAGATCTGAATATAGATTTTCCTAGCCTTAGTCAGCCACTCTAACCACTACACCACACCGGCCAGAACCTGGCTCCCAAGCCTCCTGCAGTTTTGTCCCAAGTCTGCTGCTTTCTGTGCAATTAGGCAAGCAAACAGTTTGTTAGAAATCCCTTAATCAACTTGAATTGTTCCCTTTGATCAGCAGATCTTTCTCTGAGTAGGATCTGCTAGATAGTTCATGGAGGGAAGGTGCTCCCCTCTTACCCTGCATTGCCCACACCAGTAGATCCAAGCCTGACCTTCTGTCCCTAGACAAGGCAAGATGGGTTAGCTCTCCTCAACTAGGATGCAGGCAGGGTGGGCAGATACTAGCTCTGATCATATTCACTATTTGGGCGTGAGAAAAAAAAATTGCTGAAATCTCCCAGTCATTCCTTTTTACCTAGTTCCACTGGGCTTGAGGGCACAGGCCTTTTGGTATTCATTCCCAGACCTGAATAGCAAAAGCTAAAGGGCAAATATTTCCCACTGGTGGTGATGCAGGTGGGTGGGGAGAAAAAAAACTCTTGTTCTTGAGATTACCCCACCTTTTCCCTGGCACCTGTTGCAGCTTCAGTGCTGGAGGCGGGTACATCATTGCCTCTTGCCATGCCAACTACCTAGCCAAGCAGCGGCGCATCAAAGGGCCTGATAGAGGGCACAGAGAGGGGTGTGTGGCTGGCGGCTTCGTTTGCCAAACTTATTAGGGCCCTGCCAAAGCAATTATGAAATCGTAAACACCTCTCCCACCCACCCCACCCCACCCTCCTCCAGAGCCTCCAGCAGTTACGATAAAGGGAGCCTTTTCACAGTGGAATTGATCAGCAGTTCCCCTACAAACACCGACTGTGGGCAGAGTAGCAACCCTTCAGATCACTCAGGCCATGCAAACCCTGACCATCCCTGGACTGTACTGCTAATTCTGGCATCTTTTTTCATAGGTGTGTTTGTTCTGTTGTAAGAGTTCATATACTTCCCTTTCCCAACCTGGCACCCTCCAGATGTGTTAGACTTCAACTTCCCTAAGCCAGCTGTGGAGAAAAGGGCATAGACTGGAGGAGATGGGCATGTAAAAACCACTCTCCTGCCTTTCTTCAGCACTCAACAGGTTCTTCCCCACACCTGAATTTAAGTAACTCTGACATAACTGTTATTGAGCTCCATCAAGGTACACATTGTGTCCCACGGAGCATGGAAAGTAGGCAGACTCTTCCCAGCGCCTAATTGTAGGCTTAGCCCCATTAGTGTGAGTTGGTGTGGGTTGTCATGAAAGGGTAGTGTTTATTTAATGTGCTGCTACTACTACCACTACTTTGCACCCAAGGCTAGACAAGAGGTGCTTGTTGGATTTTCTGCCTCAGGTCCCAACATAACGTAGATTGCCTTATGCCCTGTGCACCATGACTTGAGAGTGCTGGCGGGTGGGGGAGAATGCCATTAGCTACTTTACTTTTCAAGCAACCATTTCTAGTCCTCCAGCTGTGATCAGGGACAATTTGTGCCCCCAGCTATTGCCAGATTCCCTTAAGCCCCAGCCAGCACAGCCAAGATGATGGTCAGTATGAGATGCTGTCCAACAAAACCTGGACAGCAGCACATAGCCCATTCCTGGCCTGCTGCCTGCACTGCCAGATCCAATCATGGACTGTCAGATGCTGAGTGTGGGTGAGATATTTGCAAGAGAGATGAGGTAAGAAGAGGACTGAATGGCTGAGAGGGATTGAGGAACAGGATGCTTTGAAAGGTAGCAGTCTTGAGAGAAACAAAAAATAGGCCTTGTTAGCTGAAGAGCTTGTGCAGAATACAGTCAGCTGGAAGAAGGGGACAGGGATGCTGGTGGAAGTTTAGAGACAGGGACTGGAGGAAACTTGAAACGTGACATGGAGGTCTGTCAGGGAACGAAAAGGGAATGTAAGGGAGAGGGGTTTAAATTGGCTGCTGCCAAGGCTTCCACTCAGCAGAGCCCTAGAACTGAGCAGGAGCCAAGTGAACCCAGCCAAAAGTAACCCTGGGAATGTCACTCCGGGCTACAGACAAGAGGGTTCTGGGGGCTGTAGGAGAGAACAAATTGGTTTTATGAGTAACAGACCTCAAGCTGTTCAGTAGGCTTCTTTGGCCAAGAAGAGTCATAAATTTGAGAATTTATCCATTATTCCCTCTACCCAAAGGGTCTGGAAAAAAGGCAACACTTTGAGCCCATTGCTCCTCTTCCTCCCTTGGGCATATCGATTCCTCTCTTCCCCCAAAAGCATTTTAGGCACATGTTGTCCATGCACCAAGTTGTCACTAGATGCCTGAAAACAAACCAGCCAAGGACTTGTTTGTGTGGCTGGCTCCCTTTGCCCCCTGAACACAGCTTGTTCTATTGTAAGGGGGATAAAAATAACCCATGCGCACAGCAGCAACAAAAAAGAAAAGTACCCAAGATTGAAAAGAAGCGGCAAAGAGGCCTTCTTCATTTTTTACTTCATAAAGAATTTATGTCAGAAAGGCAGCAAGCCACCGGTGGTAACCTGGGCAACAGGAAACAACACTATACGGCCGCCCCCTTACCTGGGTCTTGGCTTACGGATGTCGGGAGACTTGGCGGTTGCTGCTGTTTGCACAACCTGTGATGTTCCAGGGGACGGCTGGGGCCCAAGAAAGCCCAGCGATGATACGTGACACATGGCTGCCCCGGCAACGAACAAGCCTTCACCTGCCTGTTGCTGATAGTTTCAGCCCCGCCAGTACTATTTGTTCTTCCTGCAGAGAAAAGAACAGAACAGTGGCATGAGAGGAAAGGGATGGAGAAGGTGGGGAGGCAGTGCTGACCAGGAAAGGTTTTTCTGTGGGGTACGTTGGTTGTCATGGGGTGAAGGAGGAAGGTCTCTAAGGGTGAATACCAATGTGGTAGGGGATTGTTAAGAACAAACCGTTTGCTCCATTCACAGACTGGCTTGGCCAAGATGGAAGGGCAGGAATGGAACCCCCTGTTAGTTATGTGTTTGTGTGCATCCTCTTGCTCAAGAGCATTCACTGCTAATGTTGCACATCAGACACATGGGGCAATGCTTGGTAGACTTGGCCATGTGCCTCCAACCCTAGAGGGAACTCAGGCTGGACAGGGAAGTTCCTCCAACCGCTACAAACAGCCTGGGTTGAAGTTTCCATAGCAGGGTGGTCAACAGATCAGTTTTTAAAAACATGGCAAATATTCTGTAATCTCCAAAGCAAAAGGATTTGCAAGAGAAGTTATACCTGGGATGAAGAATTTCACATGATTAAAGAAATCTTAGTAAATTAGTCAGACAGTTTTCTTAACTGAACCAGTTAATTGATTTATTAAATTTACACAAATCTCCCATCGAGGGAAATCAGTAGCTCCAGACCAAAAAAGCGCAGGCCTTTGAAATACTCAGCATACTGTTATCTTTTTTTCAGCAGTTTTAGCTTCCTGATCCATATAAGATCTTCTTAATGTGCCCATTGTTTTAGCCCTTGCTGCTTTAAATTGATTTATTTATTATGCCACTTCTCATTTGATGTATATGGATTTTGGATTTTATTTGTGTTTTTACTGTAGGTTTCCCTGAGAGCTATTTGCTGTGTGGCAACTAATAAATCTTATAAATAAATATTGGGTACCCAAGGGACTATTCCTTCCTGCATGTGAGAGGGCATGTGAGATTTCCTTCCTGCATGCGAGGTTTTTTTTATGATAAACTTGTACTTTAAAATAGAAGACAGAATTTTGTTGAGCAGTTACGAATATGTAACCTAGAGTTAGGCATTTGTGACTACCGGTACTTTGTATTCATGATCCCTACATAGCCCTTAGTTTAGGGGATACATAGAGACCATGGAAATCCCCCCCCCCCCATTTAACCAGACAGCGTCCCAGTTGAAAAAGGACAAGACTCCCATTGATCATAATAAATAGAAAATGTGTATGCTAACCCCTTGGCATCCAGATTTTTTGTTATATAATGTGGCTGGACAGAGCAGGGGGAGTCAAAGAGAATTGCCTTTTATCTGAGGTAACTAGTGGATTCCTCCTCAATTTCCAACAAGTGTTGGAAAGGACTTTGTGTTGGAAGGCCATGCTGCTGGTTTAAAAAACAAGTTTTCCTTCCTGACCTCTTTACCGCAACATAGAGCAATTTTCTACCTTCCTTGTTCTCCCAAATTCAGAAGTATTTAAAGTGTAATAAGTTTGGGGATGCAGAAGCAGAACAGGCAGTGGTTGGTTGCTCCCATTTGCTGCACCCGTACTGAAATCAAACGGGACAGCATCTGTTGCTAAGCCCCTTGCCTGGAATGCATCTGCTACTAACTCCCAGCCATTGTTAGCTGATGAGGTTGGCATCTGTTTTGCATTCTTCCCTCCCAGGTTGCAAGTACAACCAAGTCAACAGCCATTTCCATTGCATCCGGGAGGGCTGCCAGTTCTCCTTCCTGCTGAAGCACCAGATGACGTCCCATGCCCGAAAACACATGAGGAGGATGCTGGGGAAAAACTTTGACCGTGTTCCTGCTCAGGTGACTTCTTTGGATACTCTAAACAAGACTTTGTCTTGTGTTTTCCTTGAAGGACACCACTTTGCAACACAAAAAGCTGTCTTACCCCTAGTCTGACCAAACTGGCCTCAACTCTTTAGTGAGAGATACCGAAAATTGAATGTGGAACAATTTGCATGCAAAGGCAATGATTTTCTATTGGCCTGTGGTCCTTCCCTTAAGATAGGAGGTTTCAACCTTGGTTTCCAGATGTTGTTGGCCAACAGCTGCCAGAATCAGCAACCATTAGGCATATGGACTATGGCTTCCAAGAACTGAGATCCAGTAACATCTGGAAACTCAAGTTAGGGAACTGTGGCCCTCAGACATAGAAAACTATCTTCTCTTGAGTCAGGCCACTGATTAGCTAGCTAAAAATAGTCAATATTGACAGGTAATGGTTCAAAATAGTCAATATTGACAGGTAATGGTTCACCAGGATTTCTGAGAAAAGTATTTTTCAGTTCTAATGAGAAATACCAAGGATGAAAACGGGGATCTGCTGCATGCAAAGCAACTGATCTTCCCCTGAGCTGAGACCCTTCCCTTGCTCAAACATTTTCTCAATGCAAGTGTCCTTGTGTGGTGGTGAGAACAGGAAGGCATAGCTTAACTAATGTCAGTTTTAATCAGTCCCAGTGCAAATAATAAGCCACACACCACACTTAAAAATTTGGGGGAGTATTCTCCCCCTCTTCCTTCACTTTCAGTCATCCACTATATATGTAGAAAATGTTATACTAGAATTTTAAGGGCTATGCGGATTTTCCAGAGGAAGATGCACAAACAGACTATTGAAATTCCTAACAGCTCCTGGTCACATTTCTTTCCTGTAAGATACACAAGTGATACGCACTTTCAACACTGTAGTTCTCTGCACAACTGTGCAGAATCACTTGAGTTGTGTTAGAAAATGTGACACAAGAATGGGCCTCATATTATTGGTGCATGAACACAAAGCCAAGATTTTGTTGCCTGAGACTGAGCAGAAAATGTTCCCTCCCTGACCTAAGTCAAGATACATAATATCTAAAACCAGCCAATTTACTGTGTTAAATGAAACACAAAATCTCACCAGTTCCCCTTTTCATCCCTGACAATAAATACACAATAACAAAAAAGTAAACCATTTACTGCCCTTTCACCGCATCCAGAATCTGCAGCCTCAGGTGAGTGCCTCACTCTGCCTAATGGCAGGGCCTGGCCTGCAGCTATACAGGTTCTTGAAGAGCAGTGGCTTAAGAGCTCATAAAGCAAAACTCCGTCTCCTCAGGGCACTTGGGTTTTGCCTGCGCCTGAGGCGACACAGCATGCATGAGCACCTCCTAGGTGAACCGAGCGTAAGCAAACATGCACATTCTTCCTCCAAGTGCACCTTAATCTATCTACCTGTTAAGAGGCCACCGCCAGCACTCCCAGCTGCTAAATTCACTGAGTCCAGCTTGCAAGCCAGGGCCTAGGCCAGGATTGACACTCCCATGCTGTGACAGTGTCAGCCGTACAGACTCAGAAGGAGGTCCAGGCCAAGATTAACACCCTGAAAGCCCCAGACCAGGTGCTATCTGTGCTGCCAAGCCAACATGGCCAGGGGCCCATCCAAAGGACAGCACTGGGGAGAAATAGCGTACGTACCAAAGAGAGGGCCACTTGGATCCTCCAAGTCCTGTGCTCATCTTTCCCCTGCCAACTTTCCTCTTTCAGGTTATAGGACATGCTCCTAGGACTGAAAATCTCCCACAAGTCAGCAGCATGGCACCCAGCCCAGCCTCTTCAGGGACTCCTGCTTCTTTCCAGGGCCCCCAGAGCATGATGGATACTGAGACGGATGAGTATATTGACTATACAGGCTGCAGTCCTGGCGGCATCTCCTCAGAGTCCTCCAACATGGACCGCAGCTGCTCCAGCACACCAGTAGGCAACGAAAGCACTTCAGCAGGTAAGCAGCACCACAAATAAGCAATTTATTAGTGATACCTCTGCTTTCTAGAGGCCTAACACCACACCTCTCAGTCCTGGGCCAAATTTTGCAACTCTTGCTTATGGTCAACAAATACAATAATAGTACAGTGGCCCACATCCTAGCAAGAAGGAAATGCTTTTTTGCCAGTCCTTGAGAAGCCAAGGGAGAGTATAGCAACCCAAAAGGCTGGTGAAGCAGCCATTCTCGGAGCCCCTTATTTAAAGGGTGCCCCTGCCCCTTCATCCTGTCACAAAACAACGTGGGGACAGAGCTCACAGTAGCCCTCTTTCCACATTTGGAGGTCTCTACCTCCTTTTGCCCTCCTTTGGTGACCTCCACTCCACTGGCGTCGCTGTTCATTATGCACCCTCCATTTTCTTCTCTGTTACGGTTCTGTTCTTGTATGTGTGAATGTGCTCTCCATTTTCATGGTATCGCTTACACTCTTGGGTTCTCATTTTGGTTCTGTTTGTTTTCTTTCCTTTTGTTTCCCTTTTTGTTCTGTTGTTTTTTTTTCCCCTGCTATTTTTTTCTTTCCACATTTCTCCAGGCTGCCTGGCTGCTGCTCCTCCTCCTCTTCCTCCTCCTCCTCCTCCTGCTGCTGCTGCTGGCGATGACGTTACCCACAATGCACCACAACCACCACCTCTGCCTCCATCTTTCTCACAAGCCCTGCTCAGGGCCCCCCTTCCTTCCCTCCCGTACCTCTTCTCTCCATCTTGTGTCTCATACTCTCTGCTAAGTGCCACTCTGGGATCCAGCAGGGGCATTGTCTTGCCCACAGCCAGCTCGACAGGGTTCTCACCCATCATTGCCACTCCAACTCCAGTCAAAAGCGATGTCCCTCTAGTTCAGGATGCTGCAGGTAAAAAACCCTTCTACACTTTCTCTCGGGGTTAGCCCTCACACTCTGTCCCCAAGTTGGTCCATCCCCTACATCCTCCGGTATGACAAAATTGAGGTACATGCCTTTTTGAACACCAAAGTGTTGGTTTGCCATAAAAGTAATGGGTTCATAAAAGACACTTATGTTAGATTGCTGTAGCAGAAAAGGTGATGAGATTTCATAGGCCCATGTAAAAACTACTCACTCATTAAAAAGTTGTCTGAAGGTGGCATGCCTGTGAGCCCCAGAAACGAATCCAGTTGGCTTCAGCCAATCGCTGTCGGGGCAAATTTTTAGGCATAGCACAACAAACACATTCTGCTGACAGCGGCAGAAATGGAGTTGCACATACAGCAATAATGCACACTGTGATGCACAAACCTATCACTAACATGTGTTGTGCAATGTTGCTGTTGTGCATTGGTTACCTAGTGCTAGCACAACATATTTCTGCATGCAGAGGTTTACACTATACTTTGGGGATGTTGGATTTCATCTAAACCTCCAGTCCCCCTCTCCACGGCATACGTGGTAAGCCCAGACAACTCAGAGGTTGGCAAGTGCCCAGGCATCTGAAACAAAATGGACACTGATGCCTAAATATCTGAAATTGGTACCTGGGTGCTTAAAGAGCATTTCGAAGTTACAGCCTCCTGAAATCAAGGAAGAGGCATCTCACTCACCATTCAAAAGAAAGCCTACTCTCTCTTTTTGTTCTAAGTCAGCATAAATGTTGTTGCCCATGCAAAATGCTAGGATCTTATGAAGGGACAGGTGGGTGTGGGGCACACTCTGGTCATGGCAGTGGGTGGGATAGGACTAGGATAAGACTAAGTGCCATGAATGTGTTTTAGGTTAGGAGTTTGTTCACGTTACATTCCAATTGTTTCTGTTTCCTTCTATTATATTCTACACCAGTAGTCCCCAAACCTTTTTTGGTCTATCGCCCCCTTTCCTCTTTGGTAACAGCCCTAGCCCCCCTATCTCTGGATATTAGGTCTGCTGTTTTACTGCCAATTCAAAGCAGTCCTGATGGAGCCCAGGGCCCTCTCTTGTTCTCCCCCTTCTCTTCCCAGCAGGCACTGAGTTTGCCATAGCCATGGCTTTAGAAATGAGGTGCCAGTTTGGAAACCAGTTTTACAATATTTTAGAAAGCAATGGGGAAACTTAGCTACAATTAACTGTTAAGAGAAAAAGATGAGAAGAGATTTGTAGGAATAAGGGAAAGATTAATTATTTAAGGAAAAATAATAATAAAAGGCTAGTATGAATCAATATAATTTTTGATAAATTGATACAAAGAGGAAGGAGGTCAAGAAACAAAGTTGGAGAATGAAAGCTAATACAAGTTAGTGGAATAGTGTTAAATAGGAACTTAGAAAATGTAGAGTTTATAGAGTGGGAAAGATAGATAAATTAAATAAAGTCATATAGTTAAGAATGGTAGATAGATACTACAATGGTAATAATAGATAGAATAGATTAGATAGATTACAAGATCTGATATAAAGATTAAGAATAAGGAAGAAGTGTATAAACACAAATGGAACAGAGTATAGAAAGAAACAAATTTATAAAATGGCGTACAATAGATAGATCAAAGAGGGTCAAAGTACAATAATAAATAATCCAGACAGGATAAGACATTAAGGAAGTTTAAGAACGAAGGGGGGGAAATGTGAAAGAGATTGAGTGAGGATAGAATTACAGAAGGAAAGGAAAGTTGGAGAAGGTGAATATGAAGAAAAAGGTAGGAGATAGAGAGAGGACGAAGGGAAGAAAATAGGTGTACTAAGAGAAGAAGGATTGGGGAAAGTAATAAGTGAAGTAGGGGAAATTAGGTTTAAGAAAATAAGAAAAGATGGAGATAGGGAAAGATGAGAATGAGTAAGAATGAAAGTAAAAGAATGGAAATGGAAGTATAAGTGGGTGAAGAGATATAATGGTTGATATTTTTAGAGAGGGAAGAGGATAGAATGAAAATATATTGAGGGTAAGAAAGCAGTATAATATAAGAGAACAATATGAAATGTAATGAAATAATATTATGTAAGACAAATTAGTGAATGTGTGTATGTGAATGTGTTTTTAATTTAGAAAAAAAAAGAAAAAAAGAAATGAGGTGACAGAAAGGCCCATGGCACCGCTCTTTAGGCAAGCCAGCTCTTCTAGAATATGTCCAAAGAGTACTGGCAAAGGATCTTGTAGACAGATAGCCTTTTCCCTTCCCTCTTCCTGGCAGCCACCAAGATGGAGAAATGTTAGGTAGAAAGGGATTTCCTGAATCCATCCAAATTAGCCAAGGAGCCTAATGGAATCAGATTCTAAACTCTTTCCTGGGCTTTCTTATTCCCCAGGGAACACCATCACCATGCCAACAGCTGCGGGGGCCAAGAAGCGCTTCTGGATCATCGAGGACATGTCCCCCTTTGGCAAGCGACGCAAAACAGCATCCTCCCGCAAGATGTTGGACGAAGGGATGATGCTAGAGGGCTTCCGGCGGTACGATCTCTACGAGGACTGCAAGGACCCCAGCTGCCAGTTCTCACTAAAGGTCACCCACTACCACTGCACCCGGGAGAACTGCGGCTACAAGTTCTGCGGCCGCACCCACATGTACAAGCACGCCCAGCACCACGACCGGGTCGACAACCTGGTCCTGGATGACTTCAAGCGCTTCAAGTCCTCCCTTAGCTGCAACTTCCCCGACTGCCAGTTCTCAGGCAACAGCACCCACTTCCACTGTCTGCGCTGCGGCTTCCGTTGCACCGACAGCACCAAGGTGACGGCTCACCGCAAACACCACGGCAAGCAGGACGTCATCAGCGCCGCCGGTTTCTGCCAGTTCAGCTCCAGCGTGGATTGCGAAGTGCCCGACTGCAAGTACAAGCTCAAGTGCTCCCACTTCCACTGCACCTACCCAGGCTGCAAGCACACGGTGGTGGGCATGTCCCAAATGGACTCGCACAAGCGCAAGCATGAGAAGCAGGAGCGTGGAGAGCTGCCGGCCATCTCTCCGGGCCCCGAGGGCCTCCCCCACTCTGTGCTGGAGTATGAGGCGGCACAGAATTCCTCCGTCAACCTGGACAGCTCTCTCAACCTCAGCACCGACGCAAACAGCTCCCTCTTCTTTCTGCAGAACGCTGCCGGGGTGGGACTGAATGACTCCTTGGACCTCAGTCAGAAGCAGCCGGAGGCAGTGGGTGGCACCGTGTCCCCTGCCCGAGAAGGGGCAGCCCCTTCGGAGAGTGAGCGGCTACCGGCCAGCTGTGGCAACATGGAGGATGAGGAAGACTCCTCTCATGACGAGGATGATGAAGAGGAGGAAATGAACGAGGAAGATGAGGAGGAAGACGATGATGATGATGACGACGACGATGAGGAGGAGGAGGAAGAGGAGGATCTGAACACAGATTCTGAAGAGTCGCTTCCTGATGCAGAAGGCCTGCCTGCTAAAAACATTAGGGAACTGGGGGAGATGGGCTCCCCTTCTGCAGACCACTGCGATGCTTCCAGGCCACCCGGCGAGCAAGGCCCAGGCGCTGTCCCTGAGGAGGCCTCCCCTTAACAGACAGACAGCAGCAGGGTTTTGATCTTTTTTTAAAATAATAATAATAACAACAACAATAAACTGAATTACTGAGAGGACCCCCATTACAGGAAGCAAGAACAAATGCTAGAACAGCAAGCGGCAAAACAAAACCTGTCTAACTCCAGCCCAGAAAGTGCACAAGATAAAAGAGGAAAGATGTAAATCCTTGGACCATGCAAAAAAAGAAAAGATCCAAGAGAGAGCCTGGTGCCGCAAGGAGGGGGAGCGGGGCAGAGGGACCCATCTGTCGGGACACACATGTTTACAGGGTGGCAGACGGCAAAGCGTTGTACTATTATGCAGATGGGTCAGGCCTTGGAGAAGCAATTCTTCTTCCCCCTCTGCCTTCCCGAACCTTTTCATCCAGGGGTGGGGGTAGTGGAGCTTGGGTTTCCCCCCTTCTATTTTATTTTCTTGCTTTCATTTCTCCTTTTAACACTCCTCCCATTCTCAGGGAGAGGGGGCAGCTAGTATCCAATGGTGAATTATTAGGGATGATCACAATGCTGATGACAAATACATATATATATATGTGTGTGTGTGTATATATATGTATATATATATATGTATTTGCAAATAAGGATTTGATTCCTTTAACCCACAAGCTAAGTCCTTTGCCATCTGGGGGGAATGGGGTGGGGGTAGGGTGTCAGTATCACTCATACTTCTAGGTTTGTTTGGTTTTTTTCCTTTCTCCTTTATCAAATGAACAGGAGGAATGGGGGTCTCAGGCAGCTTGGGATGGTTGGGGAAGGGGTATTTATTGTCAGTTTTTGAGGGGGGTGTTTTGTAAAAAGAGAAAAAAACACAACAGAAGCATTAATGAATTGAATAGGGCTGGGAAGGGGAACAGTTGTTTTTTTTCCTGATCTTCCGGGTCCTCTTTGTTATTAAATAATGATAATGATGATGATGATAATCTTTTTTTAAAAGAAGAACTTATTTATATTGTAATGCTCCCACCTGTAAGGAGCAGTCCCTGTGTGGTGTAGGGCTCTGAGTAGTGGCACTATGGTGACAAGCGTGCATGGGGTGGCACGGAAAAGATCCCCCAGTTGTGGAAGAGAGGCTTGGGTCTAGCCCAGCCCAGCCCAGCCCCAGAAAAGCCTGGCTGTTTGCCTTCCAGGCCCCAAAGTGGTGCCTGATGGAGGAGAGAGATATAGATGCTCAGGATGGCCTCCGCCTCTTGCTGCTAATGAAAGAGGAAGACAATAGCAAGGCAGAGTAGAGCTTGGTCCTGGAAGTGGCTTAGCAAGGGACAGCAAGGAAGCAGTTATATCATTCTGTCCCCATTCTCTTCCTGTGTTTGCAGCCTTCACTTCCACACCCTATTTTTAGGAAAAGTGGATTTTAAGAAGGCTCAAATGGGAGGGGGCATGTGTGATGTGGGGGGCGGCAACCTTTCCATTGGATGTTCTGGGGTTTCTTAGCTAAGGATCTTGGATGGGGAGTGCCATGCTGTGCCATAGCAGATCTGTTATCCCACTTAAGATCCATTTGGGTGCCCTCAGTAAAAGTAGCTGCACAGCAAACTCTTCCACAATACAAACAATTTGGTGATTATAGTTTTTGTGGGTTTTTCAGGTTATGTGGCCATGTTCTGGAAGAGTTTAATCCTGACGTTTCACCAGCATCTCTGGCTGGCAAAATCTCAGGAATAAATTCTTCCAGAACATGACCACATAGCCTGGAAAAAAACCACAAAAAAACTATGAGTGCTGGCCATGAAAGCCTTAGATTTCACAGTTTGGTGATGAGTTCAGACGCATCCCAAATGGGGACTGGTAGATCCTCAGTGGAGGAATCCAAAGCTGGGTTTGGCTTTATGGAAACTGACCCCCCCCCCCATCCTTTGCTTCCAGTATTTGGTGGTTTTATTTTAAAATTGTTAACATATAACAAAATCCACCACCAAAAACTACACTCCTAAGTCCCATGTCCTGTGGACAGGCCATTTTCATGGAAAAACAGTGGATAGCTTTATTTGTGTTCCTTTTAACATTTCCCTCTCTAATGGTCACAGGCAAGGAATCTGACAGCTCAAACAAGGATGTATATGATTCAGTAGCAAAAGTTTTTGTAAAGGCTAGAGAGAAGGAAAAACAATGGCAAAGGAAATGTCCGGAGGGGGAAAATAGGTGTACAATATCCCTCCCTTGTAAAGGTTACTACTGTTAGAGACATATATAGAGATATATACGGAACAGAGAGAAAAGAGCCATACCATGACTGGATACTCTATGAGTATCTATGAGTATCCAGAGCGCAACTCTGCCCTCAAAAACAGGCCCTTCAGTATCCTGATCATTTACTGGCATACAGTATTCTCTTAAGCAGCAGAAAGCTAGAGAAAAGTGACTTCATTTTAGCAACTCTCAATATTAATCACCAAGCAATTGCAAATAAATTTCACTTTCAATTAGGCAGGGAAAAGACCACACAAACAAAAATAGACTCATATATGCCCACTGTACACACACACACAAACCAAATTGGTTTAGTTGTGTGATACTACTCTACAAAAGTTACTTTTCTTTGTTCTTCAGTTTTTGGAGGGTGGGGATGAAGTTTCTCTGATGCTATCCATCCTCATCTAACTCACATTTCTCCAGCTTCTTTGATATATGGCCTCAGAGACATAGCTGTATTAGTCTGGAATATCAGTATGCAAAGGGATCTTGTAGCACCTTTGAGACTAACTGAGCAAAAGAAGTTGTAGTATAAGCTTTTGTGGTCTACTTCCTCTCAGATGCATGGAGTCATACATGACTGTTTTCCTTCTTTATGATTAAGTGATAGCCAGCTCAGACACACAGATAGTTGGGTCATAAATGTTTAAAGTAATTCAAATGAAAACTCACCAAGAGTCCAGGCTTCCTTGTAGTTTTGGAATGGCGAAGTGTTCTTCTGAACCCCTGAAGAGATAATGATGAATAACACCATCATGGCTTGATCGACTTTTCAGCAGCTTTTCAAGTTTGTACACATGTTCAAATGGAAAGTGGACCATGCTAAAAGAGAGAGGAGAAAGGAAGACAAATCAATACCTCTGTGGCAATAGGTTTATCTAATGTAACCACCACAGTGAGGTTTTATTTCCTTCTTCCTTAACTTGCCTCTCGAGAAACTGGGTGGCAGAACTTGGGAATTATTTGTAAGACCATCTCAGCATATATGTGTCCCTCATTCTTACTGCTCAACAGTTTGCCAAAAGGTGCTACAGGAAACTCATGTTTGCTGTGAAACCCACAGCTGTGCAGGGGAAAGAGACAACAACAAAGACTCAAGTGTATTTTAGCAGATAATTTGGGGTCCTTGTAACACCAGATTTACTTTAGTAGCATCCAGATACCCAAACCCTCAAGAATTGCTAGTGTGCATGTTTACAGGATGTTAACAATCCTCTGATAGGTGGGGGAGACTGAGCCCCATTTCTTGTACATCTTGGTTTTTAGCGATAGCTCGCAGCTAGATCTTTCTTGGCCCAATGGCTGCTAAAGGACATGAAGGAAGGGGGTTGAACAGGCATAGTTTAAACCAGTGCTTCCCAAACTCTGGCCTTCCAGATGTTTTGTACTTCAGCTCCCAGAAGCCTCAGCCATCTTGGCCAATGGTCTGAGATTCTGGGAGCCAAAGTCCCAAACACCTGGAAGGCCAGAGTTTAAACTAAGCAGTCGTACACTGTTGGTTTCAAAGATTCCTTGCTTACAGTCACTGTTCCTTCCATCCCCTCTCCCTTCCATTCCAGCTAAAACTGATGCATTCAAAGCACCTGAATAGCTACTGGCAAATCCTCCTTTCCTTTTTCACCACTTCATTACATTTGACTTCCTTTTGATCTACGAGGACATAACGAAACAGGGACTTTCTCAAAATGCAAAAGAAATGTTATCCGCAGCAACCTGACACATAACTCTGATTCAGGAAGAAGCACTTAATGTATTGGGAGGGTAGAGAGGTTGGTTTTAGAAGAGGCTTCAAAGAGTTCAGAGCAAGATGAAGTGCCATGATGGACCTGGACATGTAAATTTTACAGATAGCCACCAGTTTTGTTTTTAAATGAGGCCTTTAAGGAAAAACACTCAGTTTTTCTTCTTCAGGCAACATGCCACACAGTCCTTACCTGGTATTACATCTGCTCTGAAAATATTCACCTTTCAGTCACAAAAGGGAAATTTGGGCATGTCAGAATTCAGTGTCACTGAAAGTCTAGGGACAGATAGATCCTCTGAGCAAGAATGGAGGAACTATCCCACTGTCCACAGAAGCTGGGATGCCTTGGCACATGGATAGGATCCCAAGGAAAACCAGGATCAGGTACACAGCAGGGGCTGCAAAGCAGGAGCGATGAGGAGGAGATTGAAAAATGACACAGCTTAGACAGTTTGCAAAATTCTGGTCTGGTCTGAGGCCTGCCTCTTAAGGGAGAGTTGTCTAAACTTTAAAGTTGTATCTTTAAAAATCATGATTGCCCAGCATGGCTGCCATGGAGCCAAGAGAACACAACACAGAAGGTGGGAGATAGGCGGGCAAGAAGAAGTTTTAAAAACAAGACTACCAAAATCTAAGGCAGAGAGCCCTTGACTACCATTTCACGATCAAAAAGCATTTAAAAAAAAAAGAACTTATCCACCAAAATTTTTAAAATATATATATATATATATATATATATATATATATATATATATAAAGTTCATGTGTATTAAAAGAGACACGTATTTCAAACTAACAAAAACAAACCCCATGAAATATAAAAAGCATTTTTAATGACCCTAGATCTTAA
Organism: Phrynosoma blainvillii; assembly: GCA_026167975.1. NCBI lineage: Eukaryota > Metazoa > Chordata > Lepidosauria > Squamata > Phrynosomatidae > Phrynosoma > Phrynosoma blainvillii. The sequence goes on from JANUYF010000015.1 coordinate 9,649,508, forward strand.
AAAGGAAAACATATACACACAGAGAGACAACTTATGAGGGAGAATTCTAGCCTTTTGTAAAAATCCATATTGCACACTAGGACTATAAGCCATTGCTAGCTCATTTTGAATTTTAAAATGTGTACTTTCTTTTTTTGTTGTTTCTAATTTTTTTTTTCTGTGTGGGGGGCAGGGAGGGAGAAAAAGAAGTGATGCTTGAACTACCAATGCTCTTTTTAATGTTTTATAAATATGTATGTGTATATATATATATATAAATATAAAAATAATATGTATGCACATATATATGTGTGTGTATATATCTATATGTATATACCTATATATATAGATATATAGCTATATATAGGTTTTGAGACAAAATAATAATAATGCGGAAAGTGAAAAAAAAAACCTAAAACAGGACTGTGTGCTCTGATTTTACTTGAATTTGGTCTCCTCAGCACCTATGTTATTAAGAACTGAATATTTTTCCACTTGAATTTAGTGCTATTAGAAATTTAATATATGTGTTTTATTTATTTGATTATTATTTTTTTTGCATGACTGATGCAAGGTTTGACATTTTCACTCAATAAAAACTGGAAAAACAAACAAACAAACAAAAAAGCCAACCAATCGCAGCTTTCTGCTGATTTGTGGTGGTGTCTGTTTTTAAATGGTATCTAAAAATTCTGTTTTCACTGTTTATTTAAATTGCATTTGAAAGTCTGTGGTGTGTTTTTTTGTTTTGTTTAATTCATTTTGCTCATGCTTGCTTGGTCTTACAGCCCTAAGAACATCTTTTAAGTGCTAGAAAGAGAGTACTGAGGCAAGCCACCCACTCAGTCCATTAAGACCTGTACTCAGGCTTGGAAAACTGTATTATTTCTCCCCAGAACTGGAAAATCATGTTCTGTTTATTACATGCCCACTCAGATCCAGTTGCGCCTTTGATGGATTCGCACCTGAACACCTCTTCCATCCCTCCCATCCAGAATCTATGTCGAAGAACTGCTGCGGTTGTAAGGTCAACCTTTCATGTCAGGGGACTGCCACATGTCACTAAGATTTTATTGTTTTAACCAGGGTTTGCAGAAATTTGATGCCAGAGCTAATGTGACACGCCAAGCCTTTCCCAGGCTTTGGGAGAGGATCACACATGTTGCACTTGTACGAAGGACAATGCAAGGTTAAGAAAGGCATTTTACTGACAAATGTACTGGGACTGGAAGAGTAATAGTTAACCAAGGCTACTCACTGTCTGTTTGTGGTTGAGCAGAGTTTCAGTTATAGTCACACTGCACAGTATGCCCTATTTTTGTGATTTTATTCTACCTTCACCCATGAAGGCAAAGGTATGAGGAATGCCTCTGTGCTCTCTTCCCCCCCATCCAACACAGAATATAAGAAGAGCCCTGACAAATCAGATAAACACCTATCTAGACCACAGTGCCAATGAGGGGAGGCTTGTAAGCAGGCCATGAATGCCCCTTCCCACTCATTTTTCCCAGTGACTGGTACTAAGGGACTACTGCCTCTGTTAGTGGAGGTGATAAGTGCAGCCGCCTTAACTGTCTGGATCCAGAACTTTGGGACCACATTGGAAAACAAGCATACAGTTCTTTTACTGACTCCTTCCAGTAGCTTGGAATCCTCTTGATTGTACTTCCTTGTCTAGTATTTCCTACCAGTGAATTAAGAACCAGTTCTACTGAAATCATCATATTACTGGTACAATGCACTAAGCCTCAAAACTGTTGGGCCTTCACTTTTTAACCCCAATCTGAGGTTCTTATAGTACATTATGCACTGTTATGCTTTGTTAAGATGCTGTTCAGTGCTAGCAAAGTGTAAGGTTCCTCCAGTGTATTTCTGCCCTCGGCACAATGGAGTCTTAAAGATGGATGTGTCTCTGCAAACACACACAATGAATCACTGGCCAGAGGGAGAGGGCTCCTAGGCACTTTTTAGCTGAAAGGGGAAGTGTCATCACTCTCCACGATGGTGCCTGAGAGCTCTATTCTATCCCCCTTTTCCATATTGGTTTAACAGTTATGGCTTTTTCCAGAATTGTGGGAATTGTCATTTCAGAGGCACAGGTATCTCCAGTATAGAATTCCTAGCACCTGCACTGAATTCATTGAGGAAGAAGTCATGCCAGTGAGAGTGACATGTCACTGTAATGTGGACAAGTGCCTCGCTACACATTCACAAAGGTTCTGCTCTTTGAAAGGTCACAACCTTTGTGGAGCTCAAGCCTAAAAAGACCAATGTGTAAAAACAGGCTTCCCCAGCCTGATGCTGTCACACGTGCTGGACTGCAACTCCAGCACCCACAATCGGCATGCTGGCTGGGGATGATGGGGGCTATTGTCTTAACACACATAAAGACTGCCAAAATGGGAACTACTGGTAAAATAATATATGTGAGTATCTTACAGTAACTACACACTTGGAGAGAGCTGACAAGCTGATCATCGTGAGTCAAGTGGCTGAGTGCCAAATAGCAATAAAAGCACAGTCTTACCTCTTTCTCAGGGCTGTCTTGGTAGCCACCTTGGTCTTCTTCTTTGCCAACATCTGAGGCAGAAATTAGCAGCCTCCTAGAGGATGATGCAGTATTTTGGCTTCTGAGACAGCCCACAGGGTAGTTATGCAGTGCTGAAAAATCCTAAAAATGAAGAATACAAGATAGTAGGATCTTGCTTTCCTAGGTGAAACCAAAGGCATACTTAGTTCAGTTAGGAATTTTCCACAGGGGGAAATCAAATGTTTTCAAGGAGCCCACAGATCAGCATTAGAAGAAATGATCCTCTATTGTTGTTGAAGCTCTCTAGTAATTTCAGTGGTATTCTTCCTTGGCACCTAGAGGCTCCACAACTTTGCAGGCAGTAACTGTTGAGAAGCCTCATCCTACAAGGATGTGTCTAATTTTCAAACCATGTGAGCTAGCAGACACCCACACCCTTTACCATCAATTGTATACTCTACGAAAAATTATCTGAATGCAATGCCCATCACTTTCACTTGATAGTCCTAAACCCCAGTACTATGAAAGACACTGGAAAACCTGTGTTTCTTCTTTGTGGTCTCTGCGAATCACACAAATGGGTTAATTCACACAAATGGGATATAGCTGCGCAGGCACAGATATAACCCATTTGTGTGAATTCACAGATGACCACTCGAAGAAATACAGTTACAGGTAAGCAACCTGTCCTTCTTCGTGGTCTCTGTGAATCACACAAATGGGTTATATCTGTGCCTGTGCAGCTATAACTCATTTGTGTGAATTAACCTGTGTGAATTCGCAGATGACCACTCGAAGAAATAGTTACAGGTAAGCAACCTGTCCTTCTCCACTGTTATATGTTTGTCAGTCTATTTCCAATGTAAGCAACTCCACCTTCCAAATAGCTTGACAACGTAACAGGTGGAAGGGACAAGGTGTACAAAGTAATCCAGGGCTCAATGCATGCTTCATACATACACACAGGACTTTTTCACACGTTTCATCACACCTGGGTTGCCCCAAAGCCCTTCCAGTTGCTCAGAGAAATTTATTTATTTACTTATTTATTTTATTTACTTATATCCCTCCCACCTTTCTCCTAATACAGGGACTCAAGGTGGTGGGTGAAGTGTTGCTGAAGGACCTGGTCCTTCCAATTTCCTAAAAAACAAAACAATTCTGCAAACTATTAGGCTAGCAAAACCAAATTTGTAAACCACAGTCAGGGAAAAAGTCCACTTCATGTCTACTTCAGGCTTGCTAGCCAATTTTATTTATGCAATCCAGCCACCCAATTTTAAATAAAAGAAGAAACTATGGTTCCATTGGATTTTGAATATTGGTTTTGTATATGCCCAACCAGCCCTTCCTTCTCTGTTACCTATATTTCTCCTAGAGCCCATATAGGCCAACTCTGTCCTATAACTATTCATCCAGGAAGGAACATTTCTTTCAATAATGCATGCATCCAGCAAAACTGTGGCTTGGTTTCACCAAGAGCATTTTTGAAAAAAGAATAATAATCCTGCAGTCCCATGGGGCCAAATCTATTCCTGTAACTAGAAAAAAATGAATGCAAGTTTAAAGAACTCGATGCAAAAGAGCAACTATGGCAAACCTTGCCCCCTCAAAAAAAGGGAGGGTTACTAACAGTGGCATTTGGTGTTGCTTCAAGTCACCTCTAATTTGTGGCAATCCTATTATAGATTTCCTCAGCGGAGATATGCCTCTGCCATCCTCTGAGGCTGAGAGAATATGACTTCCCCAAGGTTCCCCAGTAGGTTTCCATGGCAGAGCAGGGATTCACGTCCCTGGTCTCCCAAAATCCCAGTCCAGCTCTAAGTCCACTTTACCACACCGGCTCAGTGGCATAGTCCACACCAATCCAAGTCTGCTGCTTTAGCATCATTTTGTTCCTTGTTAACAAATATAAGTAAATAAAATAAATAAGTAAATAAACCTACATCTCCCTGCCTTCCCTCCTGCTGGTGCTTCAAGCCTTCCTGTTCTTCACATGTCATTCTATGAACACACTCCTAATCTGACCTCGGAGCATCGAGTTTTGTTCTCGCCGGAGCCATGCCTGGAGCGGATGCGAATTTTTTTTTTTTTTTACATTAATGCTTTTTGAGCAGAAAACAAACAAGTCATGCACAAACACACACACAGGCACACATATGGAGACACACAAACCCCATAACAACCAGCCGCTTGCAGGGTTCCCGTTGGGACTTGCTCGGCTCCCTTTGTCAGGGCTCCCACTTCTCTTCAATAAAAGAGTGACTAATTTATGAAAGAGAAAAGGCAAGTTCAACAAATTAACGCACAGCCTTCAGGCTGGAGTTGGGCTGGCCAAGAGCCGAGGCTCTGCTTTTTGGGAGGCTATATTTACACTTACACACACACACACACATACCCCTTTAGAGAGCAAAGGGAGCCCTGCAAAGAGAGACCCCTACCAAGGGAGATGGGGCAAATAGGTTAAGAAACCACAACAAAGGTGCACACTTTCACAGTTATAAAAAGGCCCTTGATAGGAAGATGCCTAGGAAGGGTTTGCAAACTGCTGCTGGTGCAGAACAGAGATACAGCCGCAGGCAATTGGTGGGTAGCCTGATCCTGTTGAGAGCTATTGCAAGTCCCTTCCTAGATTTTCCAGTTTCTAGTCTTTCGCTCTGAAACGCAACAAGGGAATGTAAGCCAGATTCAACTGATTTGCTCACCACAACCCCATTCAGATGTAATGCTAAACTCTGGTTTCTCATTGCAGGCGCAAACCACATTCCGCTTTGGTCTTGTCCACCTCCTTCCTTCCCTCCATCACAACAGGGAGAAATGGGATGCTTCCAGTTGTGGTTTGTAACAACCACGCTTTCCCATTTCGTCCATTTGTTTATCTGTTAAAACCAAGCTATCAAACTATGGTTGAATATCCAAGAGGGTTGTTGGCTGGTTTGTTTTATTAACTATGGGTTATACCAAGCCATTTTGCCATACGAAGGGACTATTTTAAAATTTTTAGAGTGGACTTTAGATTGCACTTTGTGGATATGTATTCTACTAGTATTCTATTATCTCCTAGACAAAAATTACAAATTAAAAAATCAACATATATTACAATCTACAAAAATATTGCACAGTGAACCACAAGTATAAAATGTGTTGCTTTTCTGGATGTTAAACTGAAACTCCCAGCAGCTATAGCCAGAATAGTAAAGGGTAAGGAATGCTAGGAGTTGCAGTCCAACAACATCTCAGAGTGACTTCCAATTTCTTCCTGGTTCCAAAAAGGCTTCTCCTGGCCCTAAAACAGAGCTGGGAGAGAATATGATCTATTGCCCCTCACCCTTGGAGGGTCTGTTATTGTTGTGTGCCTTCACGTCTATGCCAAGTTGTGGCAAACATACCTTGGGGGTTTCACTTAGCAAGATTTATTCCTATGCGGTTTGCTTTTGCCTTCCTCTGAGGCTGAGAGTGTGTGACTTGTCTATCCAAGGTCACCATGGCTGAGCGGGGATTCAAAACATGGTTTCTCAGATTCCTGGTTCAATACTGAATCACACTGGCTCCCTCAGTAGGTACAAGGGAGGCATGTGAACCATTTTGGAAAGAAAAACAAGTCTTTACTAAAAATTGGGAGAGGGGTCCATCCATAAGGCAGATTCAGTGTTGTTTTTATGCTCTTAACGCCCTCAGAGTTTTCCCTGCCGGGTCACCTGGAGACAAATCTTCCTCACCAAAGGTGAGCAGGTTAATGGCTATTTCAAGGCCTAAATATCCTAAAGACATCAGATCCTGTCTGATTTCAGAAGTCAAGCAGGTTCAGCCCTGGTTAGTACTTGGATGGGAAACCACCAACAAATATCCGGTGCTGGAGGCTCTATTTCAGAGAAAACCAACTCTGAGGCTATAAGAAAATTCTATTAAATTAATGGGGTCACCTTAAGTCGACAGGCAACTTGAAGACACACACAGCAAACAGTCAATAGTTTAGTTGGCTAGGATTCTTTTCCTACCCCAGGAGTGAGGAATGTTAATATTTTCCCTCAGACACTACTTATTATCCCTGGGAGAAATGTCTTTCTAACCTGACAGAGACCGCATGGTGTAGTAGTTTGAGTGTTGTACCAGGACTAGGATTCGAATCTTGGCCATGGAAACCCATTGGGTGACCTTGGGCAAGTCACACTCTCTCTTCCTCAGAGGAAGGCAAAGGCAAGCCCCCGCTGGACAAATCCGGCCAAGAAAACCCCTGCAATAGGTTTGCCTTAGGGTCGCCTTGAAAACACACAACACACAAATGCGAATGAGCGACACACAGAGAAGCTACCCTAGGATCTGTAAGGAATGCTGCCGCCTGATTAAAGACATCCCAGATTAATAATCACAGAAACGTTAGTCAATTATATTTGCATAAATATGCATATGGATTCTTAAAAACACACACAAGAGGTCCAGAAAAGAGTGCTCCTAAGAGGATGCATGCATGCAAGTGTGTCAGTAGTATGCAGCATGTGGGGAAAGTATAAGAAAGTGGGAAAACCAGAGATAATAAAGCCAGTCTTGTAAATAATAGCACTTTTAAAATAATAGGGTTTAACCCCTGGGAAGGATTTATTTTTTAAAAGGAAATGGTAATGCAAGGCAGCCATGCCTCACCTACATGGCCCTCATCTTCAAGTGATAACTCCCATCATCCCTAGACAGCACAAACATCTGGCTGGAGATAAAATGGGTTTTTTAACCATCTATGACCTCGGAGGTGCAAAGGCCTAATCTAAGGTCTAAAACATACTGCAGAAATAATCCAGTTTGAGACCGCTTTAAGTGCCCTGGCTTAATGCTAAGGAATTCTGGGAAGTGTAGTACTGTGAGACATTTAGCCTTCTCTGTCAGAGAGCTCTGGCGCTACAATAAACTACAAGTCCCAGGTTTCCTTAGCACTGAGCCAGGGTCTCAAACGGGATTAAAGCTGTCTCAAACTGGATTATTTCTGCAGTGTGTTTTGGACCTAAATCCTTCAATGCTATACACCTTTATGTGGAGAAAACCTGGTTGAATTTCGTGGGGCTTGCCTCTGAGTAAGCTTGTAAACACTTGCATTTAAATCAATTAAACCTACATTCTTCACTATCCGGGAGAAGAAAAATAGAGGAAGAGAAGAGAAAAACACCACTGAGCCTTAAAGTAAACCAACACCATACACTTCTTCTTGTTTGCTCAGACCTTTTTCTCCAGCAGTGTCATAACAAACTAGGTATGTTCCTGGGAATTACATCTTTCATAGAAAATTTGGTACAAGTATACATGCAAATAATAGGAAATTATGAAAATAAGCTCCTATTCTGCAAACAAAGAAAAGCAATTCAACATGTTTCAACCCTCTTAGCATTCAAAACCAAGAATTCAAATCCACTTTGTAAAGTGCCAGGCAAAACATACAGCGCTATATAAATAAAAACTAATAAGAAGAATAAGAATAAGAAGATGTGAAATGAAACAACCTGTTTTGGAAGACTACCAAGCTGAGATGGAGATTTGTCTACAGTCTTTCCTTTGTCTGGAGTAAAGCCCACCAAAACCAGAGAATTTATACCCTCATCTCCTGAAATCTGGCAACCTTACAGGTTGTATCCGCATGGAAGAAATAATCCAGTTTGACACCAATTTAATTGCCGTGACTCAATGCTATGGAATCCTGGGAATTGTAGTTTGCCGTGGCACCAGAGCTCTCTGACAGAGAAGCCTCAATGTCTCACAAAACTGCAATTCCCAGACTTCCACAGCACTGAGCCATGGTAGTTAAAAGTGGTGTCAAATTGGATTAGTTCTATGATAATAATAATAATAATAATAATAATAATAATAATAATTTTTATATATATTTCTGCAGTGCAGATGCAGCCCTAGTTCTCATCTGATCAGCTCCATTAAAAGTCCTGTACATTATGCCGATGAGTCTTTCCTCCGTGGGAGTACCCTGGCTATATTTAAAATATTAGTATATTTAAACTTAGATGTAATAAACACAGTGGACAAAGTTGGCCATATTAATTTAAGATGCTGCATTAAAAATATATATTTAATCCCCCTCCCCATAAGCACATGTGGCTGAACTGAAACATTTGGCAGGTGTTTGGCAGAGCACACTTAATGAAATTTAAATGTTACGTTTGAGTTATTTCCAAGCTTTGTATGGAAATTATTTTTATCGGAGCACCTGCTGATATTTGAAGACACGACAGCTCAATAACAGATACTTCCTTTATATAGTTTAAAACCGAAGGGCTGGGGGAATGAATGGGAGACACTGAAGAATTGACATTTAGATAGATCTGCCTCCTATTCATTGATCAGAATTGTATCCCATCTCTCCCCCCCGCCCCAAAAAAATATATGGGTTTGATGTAGCATCCATGGCTTAACGTCTTATACTTCTTCACAAGAACCCTGTGAGGTAGATCAGGATGAGAGAAAGCAACTTGCCCAAGGTCTATTCACGGAGGGAGAGGGGCATGAGGGCTTTGCCCACCCTCCAAATCATATATCATATCACATATTAGAAATACAGTATAGGTTTCTGGCTGCCCAATTGCCATTTATTTCCCTTCAGTTCTCACATTTCTAGCTTTGCAGTAACTTAAAATTCCAGTCAACTCCTCTATTGAGAAATACAGTTTAAGCATCCAAAGAAAAGAGGTGTAGGAAGAGTTACTACTAAGCGAATGCGAATGCAATAAATAGGTGTGAATAATTTTCATGCCCCACTCTCTCCAAGGCTAGAAATTTGGGGACTCTATATTGACATTTTGGGGAAGGGCAAAAATTCTTACTCGGAGGCAATGGATGTTGGGATTTGTAGTTTGTTGTGGCACCAGAGCTCTCTGAAAGAGAAGGCTAAATGTCTCACAAAACTACAGGTCCCAGGATTCCATAGCATTTGAGCCGTAGCAGGTAAAGCGTGTCAAACGCAGTGTAGATGCACCCATTTTTTTTTTTTTTTACAAAAAGTTTTAATTTTATTCCTATCCCCCCATCCAGTTATCCCTATTGAGTTTCATGGCTCAGAACCTGGTCTTATCAGTTTCAGCCCAATTATCATTTGAGATATATATATATATACACACACACACACACACACACACACATATATATATATATATATATATATATATATATATATATAGTGTGTGTGTCAGAACTGCCTGGTTTCAGTGTCATTGTATCCATTCAGTATATTATTAATTTATTATCTGATAGAAAGTATAAATATTTAGGAGGAGAAAATCTTGCTGTAGCTAGAAACAGTGGAGTGTTTTAAGCCAGGTTGGGACCAACCCTGTAGTCAAAAGACCATATAAACATATTTTAAATCAATGCAACACAATAAAAAAGGCAAACAGCCTCTAGTAAGTCAGAAATAAGGTAGTATTGCAATCATCCCCCTGTATGTTCTCCTGTTTTTTTTAAAATGTTGTGAGCCACCCTGAGTCCCAGTTTTGGGAAAGGAAATTAATAATAATAATAATAATAATAATTGCTGTTGTTTGATACTCCCAAAGCAAAAAGCCTGGGGCTGAATTATGCTCCAATTACTTCTATTGCCATAATAATACCGTAATAATAATAATAATAATAATAATAATAATTTGATACTCCCAAAGCCTGGTGTTGAATTATGCACCAATTACTTCTATTGCCATAATAATAATAATAATAATAGTTGATGTTGTTTGATGCGCCCAAAGCAAAAAAACTGGGGCTGAATTATGCTCCAATTACTTCTATTGCAATAATAATAATAATAATAATAATAATAGTTGTTGTTGTTTGATACTCCCAAAGCAAAAAGCCTGGGGCTGAATTATGCTCCAAGTACTTCTATAGCCATAATAATAATAATAATAATAATAATAATACATAATTTTGCAATAGCAGTAACTGGAGCATAATTCAGGCCCAGGCCATTTCCCCCACTAAATCCAGAAGGAAAAAGAGAGTTTTCTGCACATGGTCAGGAGTCCAGCGGCTTCATCATGGCTTTCCTTGTTGCAGGGCCAGCAGCGCTAGGTAGGAGCTGAAAAGCAATTTGGAAGCTATCATCACACTGAGCAATGCAATCTCAAGTTATGTCCAGCTAGTTACTGTTTTTGGAAGGGGTGCTGACCCCCTTTTTTGTGGAGAGAGAGAGAGAGGGGTCTCTGCATGGGGAATGGAAATGCACTTGAGAAAGAGATGGGCAAATCCAGCCTCCTAAGGCCATGCCATGCCATCTCCCTTGCATCCAAGGCTTCTTCATTCAAGGCCAAAGGAAGAGAAAGAGAGAGAGAGAGAGAGGACTTTTCCTCCTTTTTGGCAGGATTCATTTTTAAACAAACAAACTCAAGAAACACTGAGGATGTAAGTAAACAGCAGAAGATTTATCTGACAAGAAAGCTAAAGAGCCTCTCTTTCTCTCTCTCTCTCTCTGTTACACAGCAATGGATGGCTGAGAGAGAAAGCTCACATTGGACAGACCCTCCAAGAGCAGAAGAACTCCATATTTCCATGAACCCAAATTTAAAGGTATCCCTCCTTTTAGAAACCCAAAAATTCCCCTCCCTGCTCCCAGGAAAGCTGCTATTTTTCTTCTTCATGCTTTCTTTAGAGGCATCAGCAAGGAAGCAAGCAAGCAAGCACCTCTCTCCTAGACAAAGAGGACCCTTCCCAAACTACAAGTCCCTATCTATCTATCTATCTATCTATCTATCTATCTATCATCTATCATTTATTTTATCTATCTATATCCATCCATCTATCATCTTTCCTATCTATCTATCTATCTCTCTTCAAACAGCAAACCTTGATTTTATAAAAGGGACACCATTTTGCTATGCCATTCTATTTATAAATATATATAAATTTAAGGCAGCAAAACTTTTTTGCTACAACACCATTTTGCTACAACTATATACATATACATATACATATACATACACACACACACACACACATATATATATATATATATATACACACACACACAAATTTCAAACAGCAAACTTTGATTTTGCCATTTTATATAAGGGGCACCATTTTACTATGCCATTCTATTTATAAATATATATAAATATATAAAAATTTCAAACAGTAAATCTTGATTTTGCCATTTTATATAAGGGACACTATTTTACTATGCCATTCTATTTATAAATATATATAAATATATACAAATTTCAAACAGGAAACCTTGATTTTGCCATTTTATATAAGGGACACTATTTTACTATGCCATATATATATATATATATAAAAATTTCAAACTGCAAACCTTGATTTTGCCATTTTATATAAGGGACACCATTTTACTACAACACTGTATTTATAAATATATAAAAATTTCAAACAGTAAACCTTGATTTTGCCATTTTATATAAGGGACACTATTTTACTATGCCATTCTATTTATAAATATATATAAATGTATTTCAAACAGCAAACGTTGATTTTGGTATTTTATATAAGGGTCACCATTTCACTACAACACTGTATTATAAAATTTTCAAAAAGCAAACCTTGATTTTGCCAACTTATATAAGGGGCACCATTTCACTACAACATTGTATTTATAAATATATATAAATATATGAAAATTTCAAACAGCAAACCTTGATTTTGCCATTTTATATAAGGGGCACCATTTTACCACAAACATTTTATTATATATAATTTCAAGCCATGGATTGTTGAATCCATGGATAGAGAATCTGTGGATATAGAGGACTAACTATAGCTTTTATTTTGTGATACCCTACATTTTTATTTAATGTCCTACATTTTATGGTGCCCTGTCATCATAGGACATCTGGTCACCCTGGGAGTAACAACTTGTAAGTTGTAACAACTTAGAACTAATAAATAATAAATAAAACTTTTATTTGTATCTCACTTTTCTACTATAATAGCAATCAGAGTGGCCTACATGTTAAAACAAACCAATACAATAAAGAATAAGCAACACATGATACTATATCTTACCCCATTATTATTATTATTATTATTATTATTATTATTATTATTATTAAATAGATAAATAAAACTTTTATTTGTATCCCGCTCTGTTGCATCCCAAACATGTTTAGAGAAGAAAACAAAACAAAACAAAAGGAATAGCCTGACTCACTGGCATGTTGAAATAGCATCGCTCTATAAATTTCATCACCAAGAAACAGGAAAAGTTGAAAGAAAAGAAATAATCCCAGGATGCATTTTGGCAGAAGCATTCAAGTGCGGAAATAATCCAGTTTGACACTGCTTCAACTGCCATGGCTTAATGCTATGGAATTATGGGAACCGTAGTTTTGTGAGACATAGAGCTCTGGTGCCCCAACAAACCACAATTCCCAGAATTCCATAGCACTGAGCCGTGGCAGTTAAAATGGTGCCAAAGAGGATTATTTCTGCAGGGCGGACGCAGCCCTGGTTGCTTCATTTCACATGTGCTAGTTTTGAATTAAAACATTGCTTTAACTGCTCTTGTTTTTGTGGTGTAGTAGAAACCTAGATTTCTATTTTTGATAGCCATTTTTTTTTTAAATCAAAGAAGGAATATCCAGGAATACATCTACTTCACTAACTGAGGCCCAAAATACACTGCAGAAATAATCCAGTTTGAGACCGCTTTAACTGGCTTGGCTCAATGCTAGGGAATTCTGGGAACTGTAGTTCTGTGAGACATTGAGCCTTCTCTGTCAGGGAGAATTCTAGTGCCGTAATAAACTACAATTCCCAGGATTCCCTAGCACTGAGTCAGGGCAGTTAAAGAGGTCTCAAACTGGATTATTTCTGGCAGTCTGTTCAGGCCTAAAGTTACCTCCGAAAGGACTTCAATTAGTCTTCCCTGAATAAAATGGAATATCACCTAGCATGGGCAAATTTAAAACTCAAAGAGGGCTCCTATAGCTGTAATGGTTGTGTGGAAAAGGCAAAATGGAATTAAAATACCGGTCAAGGAATGTAAATAGCTCGGGTCATGGCCAAAATAAATGTAACTGCTCTGAAATTCACACGTACAAAGTCCCTGAGGTAAGAAATCTTGAGTTAGAGTCCAAAAAAAGCATATACTCGGGCTTTTTACCTCAGAAAGTTACCTCAGAAAAGGATCAACTAGCCTTCCCAGAATCAACTAACCTTCACAGAATAAAATGGAGTATCATACTTTTTACTTTTTATCACCTAGCATGGGCAAATTTAAAACTCAATGAGGGCTCCTATACCTGTAATGGTTGTGTAGAAAAGGGAATTTGAGCAGGCCTTGTTTGTTACCTCATTGTGTGACAAGCAACATCCCTTTAAATTCCTCCTACACAACCATTGAAGGGTACAGGAGCCATACCATTTCAAATACAATAGAATTGGGACAACGGTTTGTGTCTTCCTGACCAGAAAAAAGCACCAATATACGGTAGTATAAATTAATTTTAGAGAAGCATTTCATATTCCTTTTTCTGAAATAAACCCTTATTTTCCACCTCATGAGGAGCAGAGACGCCATGGTTTTTAGCGTCTGATGCCATTTTGAATGGAGGAGAGCCTAAACGCTCTTCATTTTGAAATAAACCCTTATTTTCCACCTCATGAGGAGAGAAGCCGCCATTTTTAGCCTCTCTGACGCCATTTTGAATGGAGGTGAACCTAAATGCTCTTTATTTTGAAATAAACCCTTATTTTCCACCTCATGAGGAGGAGAGAAGCCGCCGTTTTTAGCGTCTCTACGCCATTTTGGAGAACCTAAACACTCTTCATTTTGCTCATGCAAACCAAGCCCTTTCTCTCTGAAAAAAAAAATAACATACCTCTTCCTAAAATGACAAAAGGAACTGATTAACTCTTAACTAATTTGCTTCATGAGATAATTTTCATTATAAACTGAGCCTCCAGTGTTTCTTGAGGGTAAAATTGTATTAATAGTGAGGGTGGGGGGGGTGAGTTTAAAAGTAACCTGAGGTGAAAAAGAGAGAAGCATGGAAATATTATCAGCAAAACGTCTCAAACATTATCCATAACCCTACTCAGCGTTTGTGGAGATTTCTTGTCCCTCAAGACAAGCTACAAATCTACAAAAATAAAGTGTTGCTGAGGGTTAGATAATCTCCTTTTCTAGAAAGGGCCGAACCGAGAAATGCTTGGTGCTCACTTCTGCCCCATTTCAAATATTTTTACCTTATTTGGATGAAATATATTATTTTTCTAATGAAAGGAAAGATTCTTTTTCTCTCTCTCCCCCTCCTCTCCTGAGCTAAAGAGCTGGTTTTTTTCCCCTTCGGTCCAGCTGCTGCCTTTATTAGGTTAATGTTTGCTCCTTTTAGTGAGGAAATTATTATTATTTTTTCCCTTCTCTCTCTCTCTCTCTCACAGCTGAGGAGAAGCAAATGCAAACCACATAAAATTCCAGATTTCCATTACACAGGGAATTACCCTCAGCCCTCCTTGTCTCATTTCATTTTTCCACTTTTGTGTGTCCCTTCTTGTTCAATTTCTATGAAAGTTCATGTCCACTGAGCTTATTTTTTGACGCCTATAGACCCAAACACAAGACTGGCTGACATCTTTAAACCATAGGCGACATTTGGCACTGGATAAATCCTTTTTGCATTTCCCCCTTTTTATTTCTACCCTGAGATTATTTCAACAAAAGAAGCTGGGAAGAAGCAAAGATCTAGTCCAAGTTGTGGAAATAAACCTGAAAACAGGACCCAGAAAGGGTCATGAATTCCCAAGCCTAATACAAAATCCTCCATATTTACCTTTAAACTCTAAAGAATCTCTCATTTTCAAAGCCCAACTTGTGTTTTACACAGGATATCATAACTGCAAAGGAGGAAAAGGCACCACAAAATGTAGGACGTTCAAGAAAAGTGTACAACGTTCCAAAATAAAAACTCAAAAGCACTAAATTTCCAGGACATGTGCTACGTTTCCACCTTCTGTCCAGGAGGAATTTCAAAATGTCGTCCATTTTTAGTCCCGCTTAAAACGGAGGACATTTTTGAAATTCTTCCTGGACAGAAGGTGGAAATGTAGCACATGTCCTGGAAAAGGAGGACATCTGGTCACCCTGGACTTGCAGAAAGATATACTCAGATGCAGAAATATTCAAAGACATTTGGTCACCCTGTGTTGGAAAATTAGAAATTAGGCTTGAACGCAATTAGGTTGGTGGTGGCATCATCATCATCATCATCGTGACCACTATCACCCCCCACTTTTAAAAAGAATATTTGTTGTATCCACACTGCAGAAATAATCCAGTTTGAGACCACTTTAACTGCCCTGGCTCAATGCTATGGAATCCTGGGATTTGTAGTTTTGTGACATATTTAACCTTCTCTGTCAGAGAGCTCTGGAGCCCCCACAAACTACAATTCCCAGGATTTCACAGCACTGAGCCACGGCAGTTAAAGCGGTCTCGAACTGGATTATTTCCGCAGTGTGGATGCAGCCCTAGAAAGGGTATACAGACGAGAAGCAATTCAAACAAAGTTGGGCTCTTGGCACACTTAGGCTAGACTTTTGATGTTAATAGGACAAGAAAGTAAAATAAACTCCACTGACTTCAATGTATATATGTTCTGCCCTCAATTATGCCTTTATCTGTATCCAGTTCAGGAAGAAACATTGTATAATCCACAAAACAATGCAAGGGCAACAACAACATTTATAAGCAACAATCATAAAATAATCACAAGAGAGAAGGGAAACATACAGATAGGGAAGGTTTTTATAATTTTCAAGAACAAGAAATCCTGTTGGAAGCTCCACCAGAAAGTCTTTCCATAGTTTTTGTACCACAAGCACAAAGTCCCTGTCTCTCCAAAAAGGAGCCTTTCCATAGTTTGGGCACCATTACCAAAAAGATCCTTGTCTTTCCAAAAGGAAGCCTTTCTATAGTTTTTGCACCATTACCGAAAAGTCCTTGTCTCTTTTGCTCACCTGCCTGAACTCATGCAAGACAAAGCACAGGACTTCTTCAAAAAGTTCAGACAATTTCAAATGGGGCAAACCAGCTCTTGAAAGAACCTGGCCCTCAAGTATTTCGGGTTGTCTGTTGCAATCCTATGTATGTTTACTCAGAAGTAAAACCCAGCATTTCCAGTGGAAATGAAAACAAGCACAAGGTCTCGCCATTTCTAAGTCATGCTCAATATGCTCAAACGATGGTTAGAGATATGGGTCAATTGTTTCCCCCAAATCTCTCCAAGCCTATTAGCAATCCTACAAAAGGCAAACATATGTAAAAAAGACCTTCAAAACTCACCTTGGAGAGGTCAGTATGTCCACTTTAAAAGCATCCCAACATTAGCAAGGGACTTGCCAAGGCAGAAAATGCAAGGCAAACAAATGCATGGAAGGAGAATAAGCCAGAAAAATCAAGGCATCTTCCCTAATAATGAGACACACCTGTAAAGGGTGACCCATTAAGGGCCTTTGCAGACTGCTAGAAATAATGCAAACTGAGGTCACTTTAACTGTCCTGGCTCAGTGCTAGGGAATCATGGGAATTGTAGTTTTTTTCCAAGACATTGAGCCTTCTCTGTCAGAGAGCTCTGGTGCCACAATAAACTACAGTTCCCATGATTCCCTAGCACTGAGTCAGGGCAGTTCAAGTGGACTCAATTTGCACTATTTCCGGCTGTCTGCAAAGGCCCTAAATTGAGCAGAAACTACTTTTCCACTTTGAACCCAGGCTGCATCTACAGTGCAGAATTAATGCAGATTAATGTGAAGTCGAAGGCTTTCACACCCGGCATCTAGAACTCGGCCTCACAGCCTGAAAACCCCACAAAAACCGATGCAGATTAACATCGCTTTAGCTGCCATGGCACAATACTATGGAATTTGTAGTTCTTATGATACTTAGCCTTTCTGTCAGAGAGCTCTGGTGCCACGACAAACTACAAATCCCAGGATTCCATAGGATGGAACCGTGGCAATTAAAGCGGTGCTGAATTGTATTAATTCTCAAGCAGCCTCGGTTTGCTGCAGTGAAAGTAAGCTGAGTGGCATTGGGGGGTTGCGGACTGTCAGAAATAGTGTGAATTCAGTCCACTTTTAGGGTTAGGGTTAAGGTTAGGGAATCATGGGGACTGTATTTTATTGTGGCACTAGAGTTCTCTGTCTCAGAAAAATAACAATTCCCATGATTCCCTAGCACTAACCCTAACCCTAAAAGTGGACTGAATTCACACTATTTTTGACAGTCTGCAACCCCCCATAGAAGCCCTCCCCAGGTTTTATGAAAGTATGCAGGACAAACGGGAAGACAGCATGCCAGCCTTGCTGCCCTCCAATAGATTTAAAGATTTGGATTTAAAGACTTGGGCCAAGATCCTGTCCAATATTTGTGCTGTGGAAATATAAACTTACACAGCTGTGCTAGACTGCCTGCAAGTGCACAACAGGAATCTCAAGCCACTGATCCCCGCCACACATGACACCTCCTAGTTGTGACCCCCGCGTGTGCCTACTACTCGGCGTAACTACTTACAAACTACTGGTCGAAGCGGCGGAACCACTTGGGCGGACAAGTCCTGGACACAGCATTTCCGTCGGGGCCAAGAAAGTGCAACCTAAGTACGCAACAGAATCCCAGCCTTCATGCACAGACGCCTGGATGTTCATTTTGTTCTATGCAAGAAAGAGGAGGAAGATTTAATCTAAGATGATGCTTCAAGCTTGCAATTTTTCATCAGTACTTGTAGTGGAAAACAACTTTAAATCTGCTGCCTGATTAAGCCCAGGCACCTTTTATCGTATTTTGCGGTTGATCAAGCTAACCTATCGATCAATGAAAGGCCTCGGTCTGACTTGATCAGCAAGTACTTCACTTCTGTAGTCTACCCATGTTGGCATTTGCTTATAAATAGAGAGCGGGGTATGGGAGATACCCAAGACATCTCGCTCTCCGAGCAGCAAATGCCCATAAACCTGCATGATGCTTCCAAATCAAAATGCATAGTACCCAAAAGATAACAGAAGGATTTGGGGACGTGAGGCTGAAACACTCTCCATGCTCCCTGGGAGTCAAAATACAATAGTGTCAAGGTGGCCGAAATGCCTTGAAGGCACCAGACCACATCTGATCTTAGAAGCTAAGCAGGGTCAACCCTGGTTAGTACTTGGTTGGGAGGCTGTCAACCAATATCAGCTGCTCTTGGCTAATAATAATAATAATAATAATAATAATAATAATAATAATAATAATAATAAGTTTATTTATATCCCGCCCCTTTGAGATCAATCGGATCGGCTAACAACAGTAAGATATAACATACAATAATAAAATCTAGTTCCCTCCCCCCTTAAAAAGTTATTAAATCGGTTACAAGTTAAAACATACAATATAAAATACAACAGTGAAGTTTAAAAACAGTTCCACAGTGCAGCACCGATTTTTAATTGCATATTTAAAAAAATGAAAACCTAGAAGCCCTCTTAAGGGAGGGATTCCTGAGGCCGGGACTATTTATCACGGAAAAGGCCTGCCGGAAGAGATCCGTCTTGACAGCCTTTTTAAAGCTGTCTAAAGAGATCAATTGACGGATCTCATCCGGGAGACCGTTCCACAGTCTATATAGGCTATATTTCAAAGGAAGGAAGTGGCAAGACCACCTCCGAGAATTCCTTGCTTAAGAAAACCCTATGAAACTCATGGGTCGTGATAAGTCGACAGGCAACATGAAGGCAACATATACACAAAAATAGTTATTTACTGTCTTCATGATGACCCAACTCGGAGAAAGTTGCCTAATGGTAGGGCCAGCCCTTGACAGCGCAGAAAATAACGCACCTTCTGAGTTGATGTGACCAAACTACAACTCCTGGTCTCCATGAAATAAATGGGAATTTTCACATCTTCTTGAACATGTCACAAACAGGACTTTTAATCTCAGGAGGATTTGAGCTTTCAGTGGCAGGGGCTGCTGCTATTTTCTTTTCCCTGCAATCATTTAAAGGGCACAGAACAAGGAAATATAATGGACTGTGCTGGTGTAAAAACAATTTATATTGGTTTTTCGGGCTGTGTGGCCATGTTCTAGAAGAGTTTCTTTCTGACGTTTCGCCAGCATCTGTGGCTGGCATCTTCAGAAAAGTTTTCTCTGAAGATGCCAGCCACAGATGCTGGCGAAACGTCAGAAAGAAACTCTTCTAGAACATGGCCACACAGCCCCAAAAACCCACAAAAAACTATGGATGACGGCCATTAAAGCCTACGACTTCACAATTTATATTGGCTGCAAAACTTGGGATTACATGGAAACAGATTTCGTCTGTATCCCAGCTTCGCTCTAATGTACCTAACAGCAAAGGCTAGCGTCAAAGTGAGTTAAAGCATCTGAAAGACGGAGCTTGAACATGCACTCACAAAAATCTTGTTTAGGTGGATCTTTGCTAAGCCAATCTGGTGGAAACCGTAGATACATATTTCTCCTACATTATGCACTGTAAACTCCATAAGTCACCCATTTCATGGCACATAATTTTCCACATTCTCCAAGTGACTGCTGTTCATCGGGGCGGCTTTCTATTTTCAAAGCCTTCTATGTATATACAGCGGACGCTGACAGGGCAATGTATTTTCATCATTATATTCTCTCTCTCTCTCTGTCCTCGGTCCTGTTGTTTGCATCTGAGAAGGATTCTTGGCTTGCTGAAGACAAAAAAAAAAAAAGGGGGGGGGGGAGGTTAGGAGACATCTTCTAAGGAAAGCTTGCACTTTCAAACACTCTTCGAAATTTTGCCCTGTTTTAGCTAAATGTAATGTTCTTCGTGAACATTAAAGGAGAGAGGGCGAGGGAGAGAGAAACTCCTGGGGAAGATATCCCTCCATTTAAGGAATGAGAAATCACTACATTCAATAACAGGTCTAAATACAGTCATGGAAAGGTCCCCTTCTCTTGCCCTAGACGCATGAAAATGTCACCGTGCACCAGACATAAGAGGGGTAGGAAGGGAGGGAGGGGGGGGAAACCATTTAGGAATTGGTGATTAAAAAAATAAAATAAAATAAAGGAAGCCAAAGAACTTTGAATGAGATCATCGAAATTGTATTTGTCACACGTTGGGTTTTTGGAGGCGCCCCCGCAATGCCAGAAACAAAGGTAGGGACATATCGCAAATGTTGCTTTCTGCAAAGATTCAGGACTGAGTGTTAGGTGTCGGCATTAATTGAAATTCTAGGTGAGAGTGTTTTCTTTCTTTGCAAAAGGTAATTATTGGGTACCATTAGCATCACCACTTTAAAGCAGAGCTAGGCAACTGTGGCAGATCCAAGGGTCAGTCCATATCACTGAGCATTTCACAGATGAAAACCTGGACACATGTGGCAAAGCGTCGTCAGGATGTGGCGAAAACGGTGTGGCCAGGCAAAAGCTGTTAATGACGAAAAACAACAGAAAACTACTATCTTAAACCAAGAAACACTAGAATGTGCCTAGTTTAGGAAAGTCTGGGGGGAAATGTTTGCAGGAACTGAGGTAAGGGGAGGAAAAATTGGGAAAGTGGGAGGAAAAAAAGAAACCAGGACATTTTAAAAGCAGCTGAGAAAGTAGAAAGGCAGAGGATTAGTCAATTGGTATATGACAGGTTTTGGACTAGCAAAAAGCTTCCAGGAAAGGCAATTTAAAATGAAGTGAGGCATAAAAGGGGTGAAAACTAAGGAGTCTGGAGAGGCTGGAAGCAGGCAGCATTGGAGGGCTGCTGGTGCGAAACTTTAGTCATCCCCGAGTCAAAGGAACAAAGGATAGGAAAGACCCTTCTCTACCCGATAGCCCAGAAAGCCATAGTTAGGCAAGAGAAGTAAACAGTACTAGGCTAAGATGACCAAATAAGTTAAGCCTGGCAAAATAAGGAATCTTCCGATATTCCTATTCCCAAATTTACAACCAATTTGCAACCTCCATTTTCCTTTTTAAAAATATGTATTATCCAGACGAATGTATTCATTGTGAAGAAAGGCCAACACAGGGCATTAAAACCTTACTCTCTGTTTGGTTTCCAAGTTCTCACCAGGCATTTGCACCTAAACTTAAGAGTAGGTTTCTACCACCATAAGGACTAGAAGAAACCTGATTTAATAATAATAATAATAATAAATCCAAGCTGAAGTCCTGAGAAGATTGTTACCACATTTTGTGTTTTCAGGGAATTTTGACATACATAGACACACTTACCAGGGATGAGCAAAGTGTAGCCTTCCAAATGTTGTTGGACTTCACCTCCCAGTACGCTTCATCATTGGCTATGTTGGCTGGGGCTGATGAGACATGTAGTCCAATGCTTTTGCCCACTTCTGAACTAAAGATTTACGTCACCATGAATTGCTTTGCTTTTCGAAAACCTGCAGGCTGGACAAGATCCTGATTTACAAAGAACGGCACCAAAGCTGTCACTAGGGAAGAACATTGTGTTAATCGCTCTTAAATGTGATATTTGTGGTCTGATCTATGACGCCATGAGAAAATAATACCAGGTTTTGCCTCATTGTCCTTCACTTTACCCTCCAGGGTTGAACTACAGGTCCCATCATTATGCTGACAGTTTGGAAAAACTACTTTGGAGCACTCTGCAATTTTTATTTTTTTATTTTTTGCTTTATGTAATTTGGTTAGCAAACTGACCATCACTAAACATGACCCCCTCATTATTTTGTCATTGTTGTGTGCCTTAAAGTTGTTTCCAATTTATAGTGAACTTATCAAGGGATTTCTTCTTAGCAAGATTTGTTCGGAGAGGGTTTGCCATGGCTCCCCTCTGAGAGAGTGTGACTTGCTCAAGGTCACCCAGTGGGTTCCCATAACCGAGTGGGGATTTGAACCCTGGTCTCCAGAGTCCAAGTCCAACACGCACACCGCTACACCACACTGGCTCACTGCTCTTCAATCCAGATCATTTATGAACAAGTTAAAAGGCACCGTTTCCATTGCAGAGCTATAGGAAACCCTGGGATTCACATCCCTCCATCCCAAGAACTGGCCACCAAGTACAGGGTTGGGAAAAGTGGACTCTGAGGACATGTGCGGCCCTGAGACCCCACTTTTTGTGGCCCCTGAAGTTCCCCGCCAGTCCCCTAAAGCTTCCTATTCCCCATCCAAAATAAAAAGATGCCATTTTAAGATAATCTTCACTTGAAAACAATGTCAAAAGCCGCCCAACTTCCACTGAAACACCTTCATTCCACCCTAGAAATTGGGAATTTAGGACCTAGACTTCCCTTTGACTGGTTCTCAACCCCTGTTAAAATTGAAGTCGCATGGGGTTGCTTGGTTGTTTGTTTATTTTTAGTCATTTTAATGTTGGTTGTTATTTTAACTCTGTTTTAATTGATATGTAGTTTAATTCGTTTTTAAGGGGGGGGGAGGGAGTTTTTATTTTACTGTATGAAATTTTTACTGTACACCGCCTAGATTGGTCCGCCACCGGGCGGTATATGAATAAATTTTATTATTATTATTATTAGAAACTCTCACTGCTCCAATGTCTTCATCTTCCTCTGTAGTCCCTCAAAATTGCAACAGAAAATGATGTGACATTACTTCCAACCACTTCCATTACTTCAGAAGGTACTTGAGTTGTGTATGTGTGTCTATTCTCTAATAACAGGCCTTTGTTTCTTATGCACGACTGCCAAGTTGTCCTAGGACTCTATCACAAAAGACTTTGTCAAAAGCTCACAAATAACTAATACCTACCAGATCGATGTGCCAGCATGGGGCTGTGGTTTGAGTATTGGACTAGGGCTCTGGGAGACAAGGATCTGAATCCCCTCTCAGCCATGGAAACCAACTAGGTGAGCTTAGGCACCATCACACACTCTCAGCCTCAGAAGAAAGTAAAGGCAAGCCCCCTCAGAGCAAATCTTGCCAATAAAATCCAACGAAAGAGTCACTTTAGGGTTGCCATAAGTCAGACGTGACTTGAGGGCACACCATCACAACCAGATCTATAGCAGCAGCAGTGAGTTCCCATGTCAACTAGGTGGTATGTGCGATGATGATACGAATGCAATGAAATGTTCTCATAAGCAAACAATGAATGAGTTGGTGTGACGGTCCTGGTTCCTCTTTAAAAAGTACACATTGCCATGACCTCCTCACTAATCCAGTAAGAAGGGGCGATAAATCATTTTAACAAGGAAAACAGAAATAATGGCTTGGCCTGTGAACATGGCTAAAAATGCTTTACGATAGAAGAATCTTAAAAGGGGAAAAGGGTAACTCAGGATGATCTAGCTACTCTGTAAATGAAGAGTGTGGAACTATAATGGTTTGGACACAAAATCTGTTTACTTTTTTTTTTTAAAGATTTAACAGCCATGAGCTACATTTTTTAAAAAAATAAGGGGGATTCAGTTCTGGAACCCATCTTGGTTCTCTCCATTACTCAGCCCATTTCCCAGCTGAAAATAAGCAGCGGATTGCAAAAGAAGAGAAAGAAAAGAAACCAGAGAGAGAGAGAGAGAAGAAGAAGAAAGTAAGAAAGAAAGTAAACCACAGCCATAGAAGCCACCGCCTGCATTATATAGTGGTAACTCATATTTATTACAATTATATACAATCATATTTTATAGTTGAATTCTATACATGATCACACAGACAAGCACATTTCCATTTTCCTCATGGTGAGGATCAAGGAGCAGTGAGAGATTCGAGATGTTACAGGATTCGAGGCTCAATTGCTTTTTTCTTTTCCCCCCCGTTAATGAAGTGAACAGAAATCGGACACCATTGGGACAGCCAACAACACAACGCTGCGAAACGGGAGCTTTCTAAAAACCTGGTGGCTTGTTGCCGTTTTGCTCCAGCCGATAAGGCAAAAGTGAGGGGAGATGGAAGCTGGAATGAAGGTGTAGATGAAGAGGGGAAGACACTGGTGTGATGTGAGGAAGGGACCACCATAATGGTGTTTTATTCAGAAGAGAACATGTGGCCCTTAGATCATGAAGGGACAGCTGATGTGTGAGTTTCCCATTTCATTTGACAGACCTAGAAACTTAGAATTGAAAGATCAATAACCAGGGGCCTTATAGTAGCCCTAAACTGGAAGGAGAGAGTTGGATTTGGCTTCCTTTCCCCATGCAGGGAAATAATTTCAACCGTAAGGGATTAACTGCAGGGGTGGCAGTCCCAGACAGATTTAGGACGTCTCCTCCGGTTTTTAAGGTTCTGACTCCTTTTCTCCTCTCCCTGCTAAGAACATAGATTTCAACAAGAAGAAGTGGAAAAAAGAAAAAGGATGAAAGCAGCAATCCCAAGCCTCAGTTTTGAGACTTGAGACCCTCAGCCAACAAACCAGGAATTCTCAAAATGGCTCCTTTCAATCCCTGACCCCAGCAAACCAAGACATTCACAAAGGTGTACAAAAGCAAAGTGGTTACGAAGCAGATGCACTTTTGTTCCCAAGACACTAGGAAATGAAGGGCCAGGAGAGTGGGGAGAGGAAAGGGAGTTTTTTCCACTCCATGCTTTGTTCAGAAAAAAAAAAAGCATGGTCTGAAAACAGAGGAGCATGGAACCATGGGAGCATTTGTGTTTCTAAAGGCCGAGAGTCCTTGCTGAGCAAAGGCTGGATTGGAGGACATGAGGTGAAGGAGGAGAGGACGGAGAAGAGCCACCAGTGAAATAGAAAGGAAGGTGGAACATCACATTCTTGGCTTTGGGGGAATCATTCATAAGGCAGGAGCCACATTTGATCCACAGATTAGTATCTGGGTGTGCGTCATTAGCAAGGACGACCGTTTCCCTAAGCTGCAGTGCAGGCCGAGTGGCAACCGAGTCCTGGGTTAGATGTGGGATGTGAGAAAGAAGCAGACGTGGTGGGACGAGCAGCTGGTCAGGTTGAGGATGGCCTGTAGGCTGCTTGGCTCACTAGGCCACAGCACTACTTGAGGTGAATCAGGGAGGTGAGACAAGATCATCCTGGGGTGGGTAGGAGAGGCCCAAAGACTGGAAAATGGGCAAGAGGTGTAGGGTGAGGTGGGAGCCACCTTCCCAGTCGCTCTAGTCAATTTCATTCTCGTTGCTGGCTCCTTCAGGCCTCCGTAGTTTCTCCACTTGCTCGTTGATCTGCCCGTCTCCTCCTCGTCGGTCCTCCGTCTGGACGTCCAAGCACTCCTCCTCGTCCACGTGGCTGACGTCATCCTCCTCTTCCTCTTCCTCCTCCTCTTCCTCTTCCTCCTTCCCGTTGTCCTCCTTCTTCTCCTCCTCACCTTGGACCTCCATCCGCACCTGGCCCTTCAGGTCGATCACTGCCTCACTTTCTTCTGCAGAACCCAGCAGATGGCAGCTGACCTTTGGCCCTTCGGGGCTGTGGTTCTCTTTCACTGGGGAGGAAGAGTTGGACTCATTGCTGACTGGTGAGATGTCGCTGCTGGTGTTGTGGTTGGTGGTGACAGCGTTGGAAGGCGAGGAGGGCTTGACTGGGATCTGCCATGATGGGATTTTGGGTGCCGACGGTGAGGGAGGAAACTGCCTCCTATGAGAAACAGAAAAAAAATTAATAGGGAAAACTAAACACATTCTTTCAAGAAGTTACTAGCACTGCTCTGAATTCCATGGAAAGGGCCATGGGAACTCCAAGCCAGTCTTTCTCCCTATATCAGTTTGGGAAAGTTACACTTTTTTTGGACTACAACACCCAGAATTTCCTTGACAGTATGGCATTAGAATGAGCTCAGAGGTAGACAGGAATGCACTATACAATTACAGCACTATGATCCCACTTTAACTGCCATGGCTTCATCCCATGGGATTTGTAGTTTGGTGAGACACAAGAGCTCTCTGGTTCAGAATTCTAAGTAGCCCTCCCTAAACTACAAATCCCAGGATTCCACAGGATGCAACCATGGCAATCACAGTGAAGCCACAGCACTATAACTGTGTGGTGTGAAAGGGCCCCAGTCTTACCTGGAAAGGTTGAAAGAAGTGAGTATGTTTATAAAGAAGACTGATAGTAGTAATGAGTGTGACATGGTTGACTCTTCAAGTACAAGGACATAAGAACCCTTCTGGATCACACTAAAGTCTTCCTTAGGTCATGAATTCTGCTCCCACAATGGCCATCTAGTTGCAGGAAGAGTGTGTAATAGGGGAGCAAAGATTTTGGTTGAACATCAGGAGAAACGACTTGATGGTAAGAGTAGTTTGAGAAAGGTAATGATTCCCATGGAGGTCTCTCCGTGGAGGAAAGCTGGGAACCCCAGGAGCTGAACAGCCGCCTGTGTGAAGTGCTCTAGTACTGGACTATATGCACTGAGCAAGGAGCTGGAGTAGATGGCCTCTGAGAACCCTCCAACCCAAGGATTCTTGTGATCTTTTCATTAAGACAAGGGACACTGGCCTTCCCAGAACAACAGTTTGAGAGTCACTCTTTATTCATTATCTATTTGTTCTTGTCCCAGTTTTATCCTCACAACAACCCTGTGAAGGTCAAACTCAGAGAAAGAAAGAAAGAAAGAAAGAAAGAAAGAAAGAAAGAGAAAGAAAGAAAGAAAGCAGCAGAGAAGAGAGAGAGAGAAAATGGACTCATCCAAGGTCATCTAGTGAGTTTTCATAGCTCAGGTAAGCTGGATATCCTAAGTCCCAGTCCAATACTACAACCACAATTATCTCATCCTGGTTCTCAATCAACTCCAATTTAAGAATTTCCTAAAACACTCAGCCACAAATGCCTTCTGATCTCCTCTTGGAAGACTTCTTGCTTCTGAAGTGTCTGCCTCCTCAGCATGCAAATGACTGAACACTCGGCATTATTCACCAGTATCGTAAATGTGATCACGAAATTCAATTTGGCGACTTTTCTTGGCTCCGGTGTCACAGCCACCCACCCGCTTTGCCGCAAGGGAGGCCTTGTGCCCGCAGGTTCTATTTGTTTATTTTAAGAAATATATTTTCCCAAAAGCACTTATCTATGCAGCTGCATTAACACACATACACACCACCAACAAAACCAAATGAATTCCCTCTTAATGACAAGATGTCCTTTTGCAGACATACAAATAAGACTGCATCTGTCCTTGTCTTGCTTTACCAAGCTACTGCAGGCAGCAAGAGAGCACTCAAGTTTTGGACAAGAAATAAGCTGCATTCATCCAGTGCACAAAGTGAAGGAGTCTATGCTGATGTCCTGTTTCTTTCCACAAAGTAGTAAGCATAAAGCAATAATACTTAAGAAACTAGCTACTGTGGTGTAGTGGTCGGAGTGTTGGACCAGGACTTCAAGAGACTAGGGTTCGAATCCCCGCTCAGCCATGAAAACATGTTTCTTAAGTGTAGAGAAACTCTAAAAGGAAGAATCCTGTAGTGATGGGAATCTTTGCAATTCAGAACTTTCTCTGTGCAAAATGCGCATGTGGTAGTTTTATGCATAGAACTGTATTTTCTGCTCGGGAAATAGCATTTTCTACAAAGAAGATGCTAAAGAAATATTATTTTCTGCATAGAAAAATGCTGTTTTTGTGCAAAACACCACCTGTGAATTTTTGCAGATTAAGTCCCTCACAGGGGAATGAAAATTGCTAAAATTATTCATTGCTTCCTTCAAGAAGAACATTAGTAAAGAATGACATCCCTACCTCCCATCCACTTGCACAATTCTGTGTTACTTCCTACCTGTTCAGAAGGAGACCTTTTAGCGAATAGATTTCAGACTTCAATTCATTGATATTTTGAGACTCCAGGATCCAGTTGGTGGATGTTGTGGCCTAGGGTGCAAAGACAAGGTGACAATCAGAGATGAGAAAAGGTCAAGAGAAGGTCCGAGCAGAATTTTCCTCAAGATGCAGAAACCTCCAGCACATTTCTAAAGGTGGCTGGGTTTTTTATTTTATTTTTATGGACTGAAAGTATAAATAGTGTTAAGTAAACGCATCCCACCAAACAGTGAATGTCAAGACAACAGGGAACTGGATGAGGACAATTTGTGGTTCTGGTTCAAGAAAAAGGCAACCACTCCTTGTTTTATCAAAACCAGAGAACCAACGTATCTGGCATGCAGAATGAGATGGTGACCAGAAGCGGGCAGCGCCATCCCACAATTGGTACATGAGATAAAGGCCTCCTTGGGCTGTTGTACGATGCATCTTGTCCACCTTATGTGGCCTTTGGGCACACAAAACAAAACAAAATGGTAGGAAAATATGGAGGGGGAGATATAGAAGATGACATCATTTGGACCCCTCCATATATTTCTGGATATGAGACAGGGTGTCGTTGTTAATTGTTGTCAAGTTGACTTTAATATATGATGACCCTATGAATGAGAGACCTCCAAGTCACCTTGTTATCAACAGCCCTGCTCAGGTCTTGAAAACTCAGGTTTCCTTGATGGCATCTATTCATCTGTAATGTGGTCTTCCAAGTTTTCCTAGTGCCTTCTACTTTTCCAAGCATTATCATCGCACTTGATAACGTCCATTTGTTTTGGACTTCAGAACTCACAAGCCCCAGACAATGTGGCCAACCGTTAAGAATTATAGGAGTTGAAGTCAAAAACAGCTGGAGGACCAAAGGTTGGGCATCACTGTCTTAAGAGTAAAAGCTTCATCTGGAAGCACCCATATATTTCAATGAGGGAATTCACATTTGTCAGGGGGTGAATAGGATCATGTCCTCAGACCTGTGTAACCAGATCCCACCAGCTTTAAATCCATTTGTTTTTGGGTGGGTTCTTTAAAAGCATATTCTTGAGGATGGAGCAAGCTTGTTTTATGCTGCTCCAGAGAATAGGACACAGAAAAATGGATGCAAGCTACAGGAAAAGGGATTCCACCAAAACATTGGGAGGAACGTCCTGACAATAAGAGCTGTTTGACAGTGGAAGACACTGCCTTGAGAGTGGCGGAGTCTCCTTCTTTGGAGGTTTTTAAACAGAGGCTGGATGGCCATTATCGGGGATGCTTTGATTGTGAGCTTCTGCATGGCAGAATGGGGTTGGACTGGATGGCCCTTGTGGTCTCTTCCAACTCTAGGATTCTTCAGAAGCAGTTTTCTGGGCAGCTGACTTGGCTGCATTTCTCCTCTTTAGCCTCTGTTCCTGGCTGTGACGGACTCTGTAGTAGCTGACAAAGACAGCCACAGATGTGGCCTCCCAAGGGATGCCTCCACTCCTGGAGCCCCGCAAGGCAGCGAGAATCTGGGAGCCACCGTTTTGGCTCTCCGAGCCCTTTGAAAGCGACAGAAGCACATTAACAAGAACAGAGATTTCCACTGGCTGGCCTGCAAAGGGATTCGAATTTCCAAAACACATATGGTGCCAGATGCTGGTGGATTTAAGAAATAAAACCTGACAACTGGGGCTTTTTAAGTCAGTCCTTTTTAAACACATACACCCAAAACAAACAAAACAAGTGCTGCAAAACACAAGCCCAGAAATTCAAGTCTGCGGCACTCCCCACTTTAATTAAATGTAGGTTTTTAAAAATTACTTAAAACCCTTCTTTTAAATTTTTTAGAGGATGCCAACAGGAGTTTGGAAAAGCAGATCTAAAGACTTACATCACAGCTGAGAAAACTCTGCTCCCTCCCTTCTTCTTTTTTTTTCTTTCTTTCTCTTTCTTTTTTAAAATCCCACAAGTTTATGGGCTCAGCCAAGACTTTTCTTTTGTATATATACACACATGAGGTTTTGATCACACAGCAGCGAGTGCTACCATTTTAAGAGAACGTTTTCAAAAGGGGTGAGGAGGGAAAGGGGGGCACTTTGGAAACTCCTCCACCCCCAAACCACTATGCTTTTCTCTCTTCTGAAAGCACAACATGTGCTCTTCATATTTAACACTTCAGACCCAAATGAGAGAGATGCCCAATTTCCTTGTTGGCTCCGGACTCCCAAAAGAAAACTCAAAGCATATCAGAGTAACAAATGAATTGGCTTTGAACGCACTTCCCCAGTGTTTGGGACCGCTCTATATTCTTGGAAAGCAGTTCTCAATTTTTATTTTTATGTTCCCACTGGGCATTTTAAAAAATTTCAAGGGGTCTCAGGGGGGGCCACTGAATAAACGGTGGGTTTGGCTGTAGTTGTTGTTCCAGAAATCAAAGCACACTTATAACCCATATTGCAGTAATATTGTGTCCTTCACTGTTGTCCCTTTCACCAAAAACAGCACCATTTCATGAAATGGCCAGGCTGCTGAAAAGAGCTCCTTTAACTGGTAAAATGTTTATGGCAAAAATTAATAGACTGCACCATGGTTGTATAAGAAAAACTACAGATTCTAAAATTTCCAGCCTGTTTGAGAATTGGATCCCAATCTCTACCTTGGTGGCTAAGAAGGAAAAACACAACACACACATAGCAAGAAGGCACCATCTCTTCTCTTAATGGGATTCTTCTCTTCTGCCCTTACTCTTACTTTTCTCTTCCATACTTGGAAGTTTGTCTCTCCTTCTTCCATCCTGATTCAGCTGCCCCCAACTTGGTGTTTCCCTTCAGAAATTGCTATTCAGAGGTATACATCTTCTAAATATGGAGGCTCCATTTGACCAGGTTAATCTGAGAGCTGCTAATAGACCTCTTACCCTCTATCACAGGAATGGGGAATCTCAGGCTCCAGGGCTAAATCTGGCCCTCTTGGCTTCCCTGGACAACCAGGCCTCCTTCCATATGACACCAGCTTTGCGTGGTTTGTGTTTGGTTGTGCCCTTCCACATGACACCAAGACTCAGCCATTTCCAAGCTCTATATGTCCCCCCTCCCCATTCTAAAAAGCTGAAATGCCTCTCCTAAGGCTCAAATACTAGAGCTCCCAATTTGTATTTTAGGCTACACTCTTTTTGCCTTTGGACCTGCCCACCACTGGAACGTGATCCCCTAAGAAGGTCTCCAAAATCATCTTGCGATCTTTTGCAGCGAGAGGGCTAGGACAAACATTTTGCAAGCTGATCCCTCATTGACATTTTTTTTATTTTTATGTTCCCACTGGGCATTTCAAAAAAATATTCAGGATTCCCTCCCAAAAAAAAATACCTTAGAGGCAGCTAGTTCTTGGGTGAGCTCTTGGATCTTCTGCTGTTGCTGAAGGAGAAGTTCTTGGACAGAGGCTAAGGTTGTCTGAAGCTGAGTCACTGTGTAAGAGGGGTGACAAGGGGACAGAAAGAGAAGAACAGAAGGTTTGTTACAAAGCAGAAGAGGTACGCATGTCAGCCCAGGCACACAAATACAAAAAAAGTGTTCTACAAGATTCCTCCGTTTCTCCAACTGTCTGATTTATCTGCAGCTTTCTGCTTACTCTCACCACTCCTAATTTATCTGCTCTATGGGCAATCCACCTGCACTGCATCTAACCTCCCCTATTTCTACTTTATCTTCCCTTTGTATAGATGTCTATAGCCCACAGTATATCCGTCTGAAACCTCTCCCTTCTAATTATATCGGTTTTATGATTTGCACGGTCTCTCTGAACTCATACAGCCTGGGTATCGTTTATCTATCTCCCCACTGCGCACAGAAAGACCTGGGCATGCAAAGTCTGCATCTGGAGGGGAGACAGATGAGTCTCTGGGAAGAAGCGGCAAGGGCAAAAATAAAGGGAATGACCCTGCCCCGTAATGTTTTGGGGGTTCCCAGAAGGGGTTCCCCTGAGTACATGGCATGCAGAGGTAAGGCTGTGTCCATAACAAAACAAACAAAGTGATATTGACACTTTCCCCACATCTCCGCAGTGGGTGGGAAATGGACTTCTTATTCAGTCTTATTTAATTTATATCTCGCTTTTCTAGTGGACTCAATCCATTTTCGAATGGACCCAAGCCAGCTTACAACATGTTAAAATAAAGCATAGCTACAATCATATTGTACAAAAGTTAATAAAAAAGCTATTAAGCAAACAACTGTGTTGAAAGTTTAAAGAAACTTTAAAATGCAATAATAAAAAGATAAAGGCACAGCACTCCCCCCATTCAAAGACCTTTCTATTACATGAGTTTAAGATCCAAAGTCCTGCCTAAATAAAAAACATCTTTGCCAGAAGGAGGACAATGTTTTAGAGTGTTATCTGTACTACACAATTTACAGCAGTTTCATCTCACTTTAACGTGAGTCCATCCCATGACATCATGGAATCTGTAGTTTGGAAAGGTCCTTAGCAATCTCAGCACTGAAGGTGGAAAGGGGACAGAGAAGTGGCCCACTTAATCTCCAGTGGCAGGCAGTTCCACAGTCTGAGAGCAATAAGTGAGGCTGCAGCCACACTGCAGAAATAATCCAGCTTGACATCACTTTAACTGCCATGGCTCCATGCTATGGAAGGTGGTCCTTTGCCATGAGGCAAGGTAGAGAAACCTCAACAGGAAACCAAGGCTGCTGCCACATTGCAGAATACAGTGACACCGCTTTAACTGCCATGGCTCCATCCTTTGCAATCCTGGGAGCTGTAGTTTGTTGTGGCACCAGAGCTCTCTGAACTGTCATTCATGGGAGTGGACTGGAGCTCTCTCACACAGTATAATGGTTTAAACAATTGTTTTATGCCAGTATTGTATATCAGAATAGTCGGCCCTCTGTATCCATGGATTCTGCATCCATGGCTTGAAAATATTTTTTTTAAAAAATCTGGTTTTCCATTCAGTCTCAAACCACAGTTTGTTAATCTGGACTAAATACCAAACCAGAGTTAGTGGTTAAGACGTTGGCCCAAAGATTGCATGTGGTCCATAGACGACCCTTTTGAACCTCTGTCCTAAATAATAACTGGGGAAGGGGTGATCTGACAACTTCAGAGATTTCCTGGTGGCAGAGTTGGAGGTCCAAAGGTTGTACAGTATATGGCCCACGGACCACCCAACTTAAACCCCTGGGATTTATGGGCCACATACAACCTTTGGATCTCCAACCCTCCCACTAGGAAATCCCTGAAGCTGTCAGATCTCATCCCATCCCCAATTATTATTTTCTTGGAAGAGGTTCCTCATCCCCAAACAGTTCAAAACAGGTTTTAAATAGCGCAAAATACACTGCTTGGCGGTTGCTTCGGTGCGTCTAGTTGGGACTAGCAATTGGGTTTGGTTTACGACTGAAGTAACTATTCACCCAGATACCGTCACACGTTCCTCCTCTGTCTGAGAAAATCTTTTCTTAGCAAGAAAACTGACAAGCGAAAGACTGGAATTGCTTTATTAATACTCCAGGGGGGGAAAAATTATAATTCAGAGCTTCTATTCAGTAAACAGGTTCATAAAAAGGGGGAAAAAATCCAGCGGTGTGACAGGTAACAGCTAATCTAGGTCATCCATTGGAGCACCGGGTAATGAAAAGGTGCCCTATGGAGTCAATAAGAGAGAAGGTTGTAGAGGTCTGGGGAACACTCCGTAATTACAGACTCTCTTGACCCTGCCTTGAATACTCAGAAGGAAAACATGGTGGTAGCGGAGGGAGAAGAACCCCCCCCTGCAAAGGAAAGAAAAAACCAACCCCAAAGAAAACCCTCAGAGAAGCAGAAATTAAAAATGAACTTTACAGCCCCTTCGAAAAGGCTGTCATTTTATTCCCCTTATTAATATTCTGAGGTTGGGAGCCTTTCCGTAAAAACATAATTAATTGAGGCCGCGCCGACAGTAAACAAGCAATTTCAAATTAAACCGAAATGACGGCGGCTTCATTTGCAAATGTGAACAGATTTCTCAGAGCAGATAAATGAAGTCACCACGTAAAGTGGAGATGGAGGAGAAGGTTGGGGGGAAAGGAAGGGAAGGGAAAGGAAGGGAAGGGGGGGCGAGACGAGAAGAAAAGGGCTTGGAGGGGCAGGAATTGATGGAATCATTAATCTTCACCTGTCTGCGTCACGCTGCCACTCATTTCGGAGATGTTCGTTTCGATCCTCTGGAGTTGTTTTCTGTCTTCTTTGCCTCCCATGATCAGAGGGAGCAGGTATTTCTGCATAAAAGAACAAAAAGCCAGGAGGGGGAGAAAAAAACGTGGGGTCACTTGGACTCTAGGCTTAACACAAGTAAGCTGTGGTCTGCACTAACCGTCAAAGCTATGTCAGAGACACTTGTTCTATGCAGATACCACATAAAGCCTTGGCTTGCACTAACCATGGCTTACACTTCCAAGTGCAACAGGTCAAACCCATGTCTTAGAGGCATTTGTTCAATGCAGATACCACAGAAAGCCTTGGCTTGCACTAATCGCGAATTACAATCCCAAGAGCAACAGGTGAAACCCATGTCTTAGAGGCAGTTATTCAATGCAGATACCACATAAAGCCTTGGTTTGCACTAACTATGGCTTACAAATCCAAGTGCAACAGATCAAACCCATGTCTTAGAGGGACTTGTTCAATGCAGACACCACATAAAGCCTTGGCTTGCACTAACTGTAGCTTACATCTCCAAATACAACAGGTCAAAACTATGTCTTAGAGGCACTTGTTCAATGCAGATATCACTCACTGTGGCTTAAATATCCAAGTGTAAGATGTGCGAACCATGGGCCCATTCCACACTACACAATAATAGTGCAATGTTTGCACTTTGACTCCCATGGCAACATCCGATGGCATCGTGGGATCTGCAGTTTAGGGAAGGGCATTTATAATTCTCAGCCAGAGGGCTCTAATGCTTCCCCAAACTACAAAATTCAGGATTTATTAGAATGCAGCCAGGGCAGTTAAGGGGGAAATCACAGTGCTACAACAGTTTTGTGTTAAGGGCTCACAGATCTTAGAAGAGCTTGTTCAACAGAGATATCTTACCAAGCCACTGTTTGCATGAATCAAGGGAATCACTGCCCTAGACATTTGGAGGACTTCCAGAGTGACTCTATGGTCAACCTCCAGCAGATATTGACCACAGAGTCATGTTTGAATACCTCTCTAGGCATATGGAGATTCTCCAGTGTAACTCTATGGTCAACTTCTGCTGCAAATACAGCATTCGCTGTTAACCACGCTTTCACTTCTCCATGGTAACCATGGGAATGGATCCCCTGTGGATATGGGGGGGTCATACTGTACAGCAATGTTTCTTCAATTTGCATCCATACGTTAAAATTTGCAGAAGTCAATCCGGTGCAAGACTCTGTCTACTCTACTCCCTTTATCTAGCATTGAATTGTCTTGGTTTCGGCACGATACAAGCAGCTATGCGAAATCCTCTTGGGAAGTGAAAACTCTTTTTGAACTTATTGGCAGCATGGGGTTGGGAGACTTAGCACCTAGGACAGCTCCTTTAAGTTTCAGACTAAAACATGATGTGAATTCACTGTTCCAGAGATATATATATATAAAAAAATCTGTGGAAGAATTGTACAGCAGGTCAGTGGCAGCAGTGGCTTTGACATCAGTGAGTAGGATAATATGGTGTATACCAGGAGTAGGCAACCTTTCCCCTTTAAGGGCCGAGGGACTTCAGCTCCCAGAAGCCTCAGCCATGTTGGCCAATAGTCCCATGTTGGCCAATAGCTCCTGGGATTCTGGGAGCTGAAGTCCCTCGGCCCTTAAAGGGGAAAGGTGGCCTACCCCTGGTGTATACATATTGTAATCTGAACTTTAAAAAGCAGCTGTCCAAGGTACTGAACCTATCTGGGGGTGCTGAACAGGAGAGTTCCTTTACATTTTAGATGGAAATCTGCTGTGTATTTGCTGCCCTACTGACATGGAAGCCATGCGCTGCCAAGGCAACAAGCAAGGTACAGCTTGTTTTGTTTTCAAGCAGTGTGTACGGCTGTGGAGCAGCGTTTGTGTGTGTGTGTGTGTGTGTGTGTTTGTAAACAGTACAGGTCCTGATCCTCACCATGAAGATAAGGATGACCCTGTTTTCATTCAAGGAAATGTTTGGGAGCATGAAAACAGATACACAAGGCTGACGCCAGACATCTGTAACATTAATGTTGTAGATCAAGTGGAGAATATATTCCCCAGCCGCAGGCACTTCATTTTTTCTTAGAGAAAACCCCCCCCATACCTTTTAACGTCTCTTTGTAGATCCGTACCTCCCCCACCGCCTTTCTTTAAAGCAAGAATTAGAGGCAGATGCTAACCCAACTCTCTCTTCCTAATGTGCACCATTAAGACATATTCACATATTTCCCCATCATGTTGGTAGATGAATATGTACAGCATGAGGAGAGGTTCCTTGGGGCAAGGGTCTTAGCCAAGAACGATCATCTCCCACTATAGCTTTAATACTGGCTTCCATATTGTGTGGAATCCTTAACCCTAGTTTCTGGCTTGGACATAATGGGAAATCAGGATTAAATGCAACTTTGGGGATTGTCTCATTACTCCTGTGAAAGGAGGACTGAAGCAGCAGCAAAGTTGCAGGGCGGTGGAATTGAAGGCGATAAAATAAAAGTACAAAAAATGAAAATATCTGATGTTGAAAGTTTGCCAGAATAAGATTTTCAGCTAGAATGGTAACTGAGAAGAAGCCAAAATGGATCTTTTGAGGCATTCCAAAGTTAGGACCAGCGATGTAGTGGAGACTGGGTTTGCAGGGTCAAAGACCCTGGATTTTTTTCATTAACAGGGACAATGGCTGCATCCACACTGAAGATATAATGCTTTACCTCTCATGACTCAATTTTATGGAATTATGGGATTTGTAATTTTGTGAGATATTTAGCCTTCTCTGTCAGAGAGTTCTGGTGCCACAACAAACTAGAGCTGGACAAGGAACCTGAGATCTTCTGTATGCAACTCACGCCCTCTGCTACTGAGCTATGGACAGAGTTTGGAAAAGTTACTTTTTAAAAATGAGAGCTCCCAGAATTTCCCAGCCAGCTGGCCACTGACTGTTTGGCGTATTCTGGGTGTCACAATCCCCCAAATTCTAGCTACTGATTCTCCCCAACTGGTGGTCTTCCTAGAGACATTTGGTCAGCCATGTGGAAAACAGGAAGAGGGGCTCAACAGACTTTTGGTTTGATCCAGCATGCCTCTTCTTATGTTCCTAAGACACACCTGAGGTTTCATGGCACCCAGTGCGTACTCAGCTCTCCCAGTATCTGGGGTCAAGGTGGTTGCAATTCCACAATCCTGGCCAGGTTGGGAGGCATCCCCTTACCTTGTAGAGCTGATGGAAGCCAAAAGCTATGCCAGCCATGATGATTGCTAGAGCTCCATAATCCCGCCATCTGGAACTTGGGGGGCCTGGAAGACAAAGCCAAGAGGCAAAGTGAGAAGCAAAGTGTAGAGAGTTCAATCCTGTCTGGAACCTAGGAGGGTCAGCCCTGGTTGTACCTAGATGGAAGACTGCCAATGAATACAAATAAGGTGCTGTAGGTTATATTTTGGAGGAAGAAACTTGCAAGGCAAAAACTTTTCAAAATCACCTGAGTGTTCCTTGCCTAAGAAAGCATAATTGAAAGTAAAAAAAGAAAAAAGAAAAAACAACAGAAGACAAAATCCACAAGCCAACCGGCCTGACACAAGCCCCCATCACTGAACCTCAAAACAGGATGAATGGACAAAATGGTGCCAAAATGGGATGGAAGCTGGTTCCAGTTATGCTTCCAAATTGAGAGTATTCGACAGCTGGGAGGCCACAGCAAAGAAGACCATATTCTGTGTCTCTGTGGAATGGTGGGACACATAGGAGGGTTATCTTAATTTATATTCTGAGCAATGCTTTGTACATCCATACAGCATGGACAAAAGGGAGGGACAGACCCTCGTGTGAATCCAACTTTCCATGTTAGCACCCAGCTGTGTAAAAAAAAACAATTGATGCTACTATTTCTCCTCTCTCAAAAGAGGCAGGAAAGACCATGAGACTGAGGGCACACATAAAATGCCAAGCTGATGACTGAGGATATCAAGGTAATGGAGGAGTGAAGCTCAAAGTGTTTGTAGTGACCTAAAAATATGCCAATTGAAGAACAACAGTTCCAGGGAATATGCATCCTGTCCTTTCCAGAGCAAGGGCAAGTAGGATTTGCCTTTCTCCAAACTGGCCTCATGAAGCCATTGTGACCAGTGTGCTCCCTGATGGGTTAGCTGACACAACCGGCATGAAAAAGGAACCCATTAAATCCAGAGCGGAGAACATGTGGCTCTCCAGATGTTGTGGGATCACAACTCCCATCAGCCCTAGTCTGCATAACCAATGACAAGAGAGGATGAGGTTGCAGTTCAACAGCACTTGGAGGGCCTCGTGCCTCTCATACTTGCTTTTTAAAGAAGTGTTTCAAAGCAGCTGCGAAGATGGACAACAAACAAGCAAAATAATAGGTCCTGGAACCAAACCCCAGCAGATGTTAAGGACCCAACCCCGAATCTACGGTAAATGCAATCTATATATCAAGGCACACTTTTCACCTTGCATAAGATCCCTACTCATATGATGAGAAATCTCAGATTGTTTCCTCCAAACTATACTAATACAGCCAAGCCCTTCCTGCCCAAGCTCCCAAAGCTCTGTTTCCTATTACTTTGACCTCTAGGCAAAATCCGAACACACCTGTGGGTTCTCCCTCCCCTTTCCTAACTTTGCCCCCCATCAATCCCATCATCTGTGGCCTATCACCTCCTCCATCTCTCTCCCCGGTTCTGCATTGCTTACACTAAGAACATTTTATTGCCCCCTGGTTTTCATTATTAATGAAAAAGGACCGGGATGATCTTTCGGAAAGTTCAGAGAGTCTATAAAGACAAAGAGCCGAAATGCCATTTTACTCGTTTTAGGGATGTGTGAAACAATTCTGTCTTGTGGCAAAAAATAAAGAACACCAAGGAGAGGGAGAAGAACTAACGGGAAGCAGGCTGTGTGCATGTGAACAAATGAGCTTATAGTTGTAAACCGCTTAGACACTGCATAGCGCGATATGAAGCGGTATATAAATAAAGCTGCTTTTGCTTTTGAACCCCAGCAAGGTTTCTATACCTGCTTCTCTGATGTGGCACAGAAAGGGAAATCCACTGACCAGGATCCAAGCATGAAGACTAGCAACATTTGCAAACTCGGGTCTCTTCTGGCAAGTCTATCCAGTTGATTTTAAAATTTTGAATTTTAAACTGGTATATTTTTATGTTTGGATGATTTTAATGCGTCCTATAATTATGTGTTTTGACCTATGTGATTAAACAGTTTTATGTATTTTAATCTATGTTATACCCCATCTCAAGCTTTGGGAAGAGGTGCGTAAGAAATAAAATTTTGTTGTTGCTGTTGTTGTTGCAGAGATGCTTCAGAATCTTGCCCATCTAAGGAAAAAGGATTAATCATCTGCAAGGTCACACACTCTCAGCTTCAGAGGAAGGCCATGGCAAACCTCTGAACAAACCTTGCCAAGAAAACCCCATGGTAGTTTTGCCTTAGGATGGCCGTAAGTCGGAAACTACTCGAAGGTACACAACACACACACACAATGATACAGGGCATAGTGGGCATGTGAAGCTTGAGACTTCTGAGAGATCTTCTGGAATTTTAATTTTAGACTGCTTTAACTAGGTTGGGTTTTTTAAAAAATTGTTTTTAATGTGTTTTATCTTGTGAGCCGCCTTGGGTCCCTTTTTGAGAGAAAGGCGGCATAAAAATGAAATAAATAATAATAATAAATTAATAAATAAAGTAGCACTAAACTCACCGCAGGTGACCCACTAAGTAGCTGTTTGCAGTACTCCATTAGTGTTTTAATGTGGCAGAAGAGAAGGAACCAAGCCAGCCTTTGTTGCAAAGGCAGCTGAGCCTTAAAAAGCTTTAAAGCCCGGGTGCGAATCCATGAATTAAGTACCTGAGCAAGGCCAAGGAAAAGCAAGCACTCCTTACACACCTTAGCTCAGGGCCTCCCTGGAATTTGCATGTAATGAAAGGGGTTAGGGGAAGAGGGGGAAATGTATATAAACCCCATCAATCATTTAAACACTTACAGTCAGATTTGTCCTCACTCCTGGCTCAAAGTATTTCATAAACGCCAGCAGCAGACAGTTCTAACACACTTTCTGCCTCCTCTCGGTTTCCCCACCTCCTTTTCCTTCTTCACTCCTCCAAGTTGGGGGGTTCAGTTTCGGAGCCTGTTTAAACTAGTCAGATTGAGTGATGCTTCCAGCGACTAATCGCATGTCAAATAAAAGATATTTTATGTAATAAATTACCGCTACAAGTAATTCAGATGTCATTTATCAGTTTTATTATCAGTCAACCCAAGTCTTGTTTCTCTATATTAATCAAAATCAAGGAGTTGGAGGGTTGTAGTTGGTGATAGTGCGTTGTTGTTTTTTTAAAGGAACAATTTTGACATCTTTTGGCAAAGATACTGACAGAAAGCAGAAATATCCACCCAGAGATATATTTGCATGCAATGGGGCATACAAGGAATAAGACAAAGCCAATTGGTTCTGTCCTCCAGATTAAAACTTAAAAGACAAATTCAGAATCAACTTCTGAGAAATCTGAGGAGAGAAATCAGCCAATGGCGAGGTGCATCTACACTGTAGAAATAATGGAGTTTGACTCCACTTTAAGCCCTGTAGCTTCATCCTATGGAATTGTGAGATTTGTAGTTTATTAAGGTCTTTAGCCTTCTCTTCCAAAGAGTGTGGGTGCCTCACAAAACTACAAATCCAGGATTCTGTAGGATGGAGCCATGAGAGTTAAAAGTGGTGTCAAACTGCATTATTCCTGCAGTGTGGGTGCACCCTTGGAGAAGAGAGAGGTGGGACCTCAACCAGAGCTGGGACTTCAACAACATAGTGGGGAAAAGAAGCAATTTCTTTCCAAGAATTTGGAAAGCCAAAGCTTCTCTGCAATTTCATCCAAGCCTTTTCCCTAACATGCTATCAATCTGAATCTTCTGTCTGTGTGTGTGCGTGCCTGTTTTCTTTTGCATTTGAAGGATATCACTATGATCTCTACTTGGTTTTTTTTTTTCCTTTTTAAAAAAAGGCTCTTGGCATCTTAAAAGAAAGAACAAGTAGCATTCAAACATGTGACTGTACCTCTGGTGGCATGTTCTGGAAACAAGTGTGCCAGGTCTGCACATCTGAATCAGATGTGCAATAATTCACTCGCTGTTGGGCTCTCCCCATTTCAAGATAACCTCTGCAGCCAGCCGGACAGCAGCATCAGTATTGCATCTTGATTCGAAGGGCTGGGGTTTAATGGCACCTTGCGAGTTGTTGCCTGTGATTAATTAATTTGCTTGTCATTTTCATGAGCCAAGATGGAAGCCAAACTCCAGGGAGCGGGAGGGAAAGTTGCTGTTCACTCCGCAATATCTTTATTAGGACTACTAGGTGCTGGAGAGATTCCTCATGTTAAATCTTTTATTAGAGGCTCAGGTTGTATCAAGCTGGCATGAGGAAGTCAGCAGCGATTCCAACTATTAAAGCAAGCAAGAAAAGGAGCGGCTGACACAGAAAGCAGACGTTGCTGAAATGGAGGCAATGAGGGTTAGGCATCCATGAAGACATGAATCTAGACTCCCGGCATCCGGGATGGAAGAAGAATGAACGCAAGAATGCAAGGCTTGGAAGTACTATTACCCAAGTTCACATATTAATAGTTTCTGGTCTTTTTTTAAAAAAAGCTTATTGTGCAGCTTGTTACTAATGAGTCCTATCTGAATAAAATGCAGTGAGTAATCCTTTGAAATAATGAATAAGTGTAGTGAGCTGGGCCTCTGGCAGATGGGTTTTAGAGTCCTATGGTGCAAACACACGGACAGGATACAACGGACCAACCCCATCAGATCTTGCCCACAAATCTGGCCCGTTCCCTCCCTGCATTTACCTGGTCTGGTGCAGCAACAGGTGGGTCCTCACATGGCCACCCATCACTCCGCTTTGGAGCTGTTGTTGCTGCCAACTTACCTGTCAATGCTGCACTCTTCTCCTTGCAAGTGCCTCCCCCCATGGCCTGTAAGGGCAGAATCTGGCTTCACCGCATGGCCAGGCACCCCTCTCCTGACATCATAGACTGCGAGTCTGACAACATTTTAGCATCTATGTTTTGCACAATATATTATTTAAATGAGGCTGGAGCTGCTATTTCACCAAAAACAAAAAGATTTGAAATCCACAAATTTACTGGGACATTTCCCTCATTGTTACCTTATCCCCTTGAGACTAACTGAAAGAAAGAGGTTGGCAGCATGAGCTTTCGCAGACTAAAGTCTACCCCTGAGATACATTTGCTGCCAACTTCTTTCTTTCAGTTAGTCTCAGAGGTGCTACAAGATCTCTCTACTTACTGATTCTACAGATTTACATGGCTATATCTTTGAACTGTCCCCTTGAGTACCACTGTTTAGCCATTCCATGATCAAGTATTTCCACACCCATGAGGACTAGGGCTTTAGAAAAACAAAGTAAAACCAACAATAGGAGAAAAGTGCATGCTTTCCCACCCCTGAGGAAGAAGATGAAAAGGTGCTCTACCCACCACAAAAAACTGACTTGGGGTGACTTACTGTGTGGGACAAGATGAGAGGGCTGAGGCAGCACTGGCTGCGTAGAAAGGCTGAGCGATTGGGGTTCCTCTTTGGCTGTGCCCGACTGCTGGAACGCCAGATCTATTTCTTCATCCGTCAGTCCTGTTGGGAGAAGAGAAGATACATGAGTACTTCCCGATGTCCTACATGACTAAGGAGGCATTGCAACATCCCAGGTTATTTGAAGGACCATGTTCTCCTGTTCAAACCTGCTTGAGGTTTGAGATCTTCTGGAGAGGGCTTTCTGTCCACTTCCACAACTATATTTGGTGAGAACATGGGAGACAGGGCCTTCTTAGGGCAGGTCTACACTGGCCAGAATACTATGGGCTCTCCTGTGGTGTATTCTGGCCTGTAAACTGGCCCAAATTCCTCCCATTTTCTGTGCATTCTGGAGTGATACTGGGCAGCTGTCTATACAGCTATGCCGCTTCCACAAGTTGCTCCCTCTGAGGTCAAAAACAAGGACCCCAGCATTGAACACATTGCTGGGCACCTTCCTGAACCCTCAGAAGAACGACTTGCACTGGCAGCAGCGGTGCCAAGCATCATCGCTCTGAAGTGGTCTGGATTTTCTGGGAAGATCTGAAGCAAAAGTGGATTAAAAAGTGGATTAAGGAAGAATGGCCCAGATTCGCTGTGGGACTGGCATTTCCCATGTGTAGGCACTCCAAAGTCACAATGAGGCTTAGGTACTGCCCCATGCGGACAGGGCGACATGAGGGAAAACTGCTGCAAATGGCCTGTGTAGACATGTCCTCAGGACTGGCACCCTTCTGACTTTATTTCTGCAATCAGATAAAACTATTTTTATTCCAGGAGGCATTTGAGAATTTATATATTAGGGGAAACAGGCCTTGTATAAGTGCATGGTGTAGTGGTTTGAGCATTGGGCTGCGACTCTGGAGATCAGGATTTGATTCTCTGTTCAGCCATGAAAACCCAATGGGTGACCTTTAGCAAGTCACACACTCTCAGCCCCCAAAAAGCCCTGCGATAGGTTCATCGTAAGTTGGGAATAACCTGAAGGCACACAACAACAACAACAACAACAACAACAACAATGTGGTAGACTTTTTAAGAAACGTAATGGCTTGGGTTTTTAACAATAACACTTAAAGCACTACACCACACTGGCTCTCCTATCACCGAATTACAGCTCTGTTACTGCAAGAAAATAATTAGAAATAACTCATCATTTTTAGTAAGTTACGTCCAAGTTTTCACGTCTCCCACTGGTTTTTCTGTCTTTCTTTTTTGTTTCTGCCACAAAGAAAAAGAATTAAGGGGGAAAGTTTTGAATAGCTACCCAGGGTCTTTGGTAGTACTAATGACTCTTTATCACTAGAAGTCATTAGTCTTACCAAAGACACTGACAGCCTGGAGAGAAGAAAAGGAAATGGAGATACGGGACCCT
Organism: Phrynosoma blainvillii; assembly: GCA_026167975.1. Taxonomy (NCBI): domain Eukaryota; kingdom Metazoa; phylum Chordata; class Lepidosauria; order Squamata; family Phrynosomatidae; genus Phrynosoma; species Phrynosoma blainvillii. Next base: position 9,693,820 of record JANUYF010000015.1, read on the forward strand.
TCCAGACTACACACTTCTAGTGCTTTGATCTCACTTTAACTCTAGGTATATATTCTTTTTCATGGTAGAACTGCAACACTTTTAGTTACTTTGACAGTTATGGGGGTACTTGGATGCATTTTGTCCACAACATCCTAATGCCCATTTCATTAAAATGCAACTATTTCATTTCTTCTGAAGAACGAAAATAACAGAAAGAAAAGTGGCACTTTTTCTCAACGACAATGGTAACCAACTACTTTTGAATCACAGGACTGAAATTACAGCGAGTTACCTCATTAAAAATGGCAATGACAACAAGCCACTTTTGTTCCATGAATTACAACTAGCTACTTCTGAAAGTAATAGCAACCAAGTATTTTTGGACCACAGAACTGGGACGGTAACTTTTTAACTTCTGCAAGTAATAGCAATGGCCCTGCAGTACTTTTGGGTCACAGAAATGGAATTATAACTAGTTACTTCTAAAACGAATTATTTCCCAAGCTTTAGGGGAAAGCGAGGCAGGCGTTTAGAAGCAGAAGTCAACAATTGTGTCCCCTGTAAAGTTTCGTGAATGGGGTAAAAGCATGCAAAATCATCTGAAAATACCGGTTAAAGACAAGAATTCCTGAGACAAAGGTTTCTGAAAGCCACCAAGGGGGGCGAGGGGACATTTTGGCAAACAAACATTGTCTCTGAAGAATTTTGGATTCATCGGGGTGGGTAGAAATGTTATCTCCCCCTGCTGCAATTTAACCTTAAGCGACGGGGAGTATTAGCCTTCACTGCCACTTTCCAAATGTGGCTCATTCAATTTCCTTAATTTATCTTTTGAGTTTATTGCCGCTTTTGAAGTAGCTTTTCTATTGCAATTCCTCCCATTCTTCCCCTGAAACGAAAGGGAGGCGGGTGGGGGAAAAAACAGGGGAAAAAACATATACCATCAACTGCAAATGTGGCTCATTTTAATCTGTAATGGTGTTTAAAAAAAAAAATCAGCAACAACAACTCAAGAGAGGGGAGAAAACTAACAATAATGTAGAAAAACAGACAGGGAAACAAAAAGCTAATTATTGGGTTAGACGACTAATTAGTCTAGATCGTTTCTGAAGATGGGAATAATTTGCTTTATTTTATGACAAATGCGGAAATAAAAAAGCGGGGGAGAAGGAGGAGGAGGAGGAGGAGGAGGAGGGGAGGAATCAGGTCTGACTGTGATTAGCATGAATGGGACGCCGAACATCGGGAGGAAATAAAACTAAAAGAAAACAGATCAGAGGAAGGCCACGCCAAAACTTTGGAGAATATAAAGTTGACGTTTCCAAACCCCCTCCAACCGCCACGGTTTTTAGAAAGGCTGCCGCTTGGCTCAATGGGTTGGATCCGGCGCTCCACGCGGCCTTCCCTACGTGACGGTGGGAAAACGCGGAGACCTCCCGTCTGCGGCGGCCACAACATCTGGAAAAGATTTGGCCAACAAGAGAGAGAGAGAGAGAGAGAGAGAAGAAAGAAAAGGAACCAGCTGCTGACCAGCATCTGGAAAGGAAACGGCACAGCTGGTTTGCTTTTTCTGAGCGGCAGAAAGCGCTCGCTTCCAGGGCAAGGAAGGAAGAAGAGCGAGAAAGTGTTAGCCGAACGTGGATGGCAACGCAAGGCCCAGAGGAGGCAGGCTACAGAAAAAGATAGAAAGGAAAATGGTCTGTTCCTTCCATGTCGTTTCTGCAAATCTAAGTTAGTGAACGAAGCAAAAACAAAACTGGAGATGAGTTCAAATGCTCTGTAAGGACCCAGGTTCAATCCCAGAAAGAGACAGAAAGGGAAATGGTGTGTTCCTTCCATGTCATTTTTGCAAATCTAAGTTAGCGAACGAAGCAAAAATAAAACTGGAGATGAGTTCAGATGCTCTGTAAGGACCCAGGTTCAATCCCAGAAAGAGACAGAAAGGCAAATGGTGTGTTCCTTCCATGTCATTTCTGCAAATCTAAGTTAGCGAACGAAGCAAAAACAAAACTGGAGATGAGTTCAAATGCTCTGTAAGGACCCAGGTTTAATCCCAGAAAGAGACAGAAAGGAAAATGGTGTGTTCCTTCCATGTCATTTTTGCAAATCTAAGTTAGCGAACGAAGCAAAAACAAAACTGGAGATGAGTTCAAATGCTCTGTAAGGACCCAGGTTTAATCCCAGAAAGAGACAGAAAGGAAAATGGTGTGTTCCTTCCATGTCATTTCTGCAAATCTAAGTTAGTGAACGAAGCAAAAACAAAACTGGAGATGAGTTCAGATGCTCTGTAAGGACCCAGGTTCAATCCCAGATTGCAGACTGGTAGCAGGTAGGGATGTAATTCTTTGCAAGTTTCATTTATGAATATTTAATTCATCCTCGGAAATTGAAAATGTCAATTTCATTCCTGAAAATTTCATTCTTTCATTTCAAATTTCATTCTTTCGTTCATTTCGTTCTCAATGAGTCATTTTAGCGCTCTCCTTGCCCTTGAGAGAAATTCTTCCAACAGGTTGACGCCACTTTAACTGCCATGACTCTATCCTACAGAATCCTGGGATTTGTAGTTTGGGGAGGTATTCAGCCCAGTCTCTGAGAGAGCTTTGGTGCCTCACTAAACTACAAATCCCAAATGATAGAGCGATGGCCATTAAAGTGGTATCAAACTGCTTTAATTCTGCAGTGTGGCTACACCTCTACAGGAAAGCATTTCCCAGGGACTCAAAGAAAATCAGTTTTCAGGGATCCAGGGGGGAAAAAACCTTGCTTCCCAGGGATCTAGAGAAAATCACTTAATAGGGATACAAAGGGAGAGGCGGGAAAATATTATTATTATTATTATTATTATTATTATTATTATTATTATTTAATTAAAGGCTATCACTTCCCAGGGTTCCTGAATGCTGTACCACATGAACTCAGATCTCCTTTGTGCAAACTGTAATTCCCATGCTTCTTGATACCCGAAATGTTGTTTTTGGAGCTTCTCAAGTGTCTTGGAGGGACAGAGGCATTTGTTCCGATTGCTGCCACAGAAATAGGAAAGCAAGGGAAGGGAAACTAAAGAGTCGTTTTTTGGGGGGGAAAGTCTTGAGGCCCCAGCAATGTGGTGAGCGATGCAACTGGGTGCTTGGCAGGTCTACAGTTCAGAACTGAACCAAATGCTTGGAACCCAGTTCGAATCAAGATGAAGAGAGTTTGCCTTCTTCTTGGGAGGCCCCTCGCTGTGAAGTGGTCCAGCCAGGGAAGGAAGAGATGCATGGGTCCCCATCCCATCAGATTGCCCACCGCCCCCGTCCTTTCAACATCACCCAAATCCATTCAAAGAGAGCCATGTGCGATAAATATTATCGCTAAAGATTGCACAGCAAACCACAGAGAGGCCCTTTGTTCTCGAGGTCTCCAATCTGGAAAGCACAGGAAATAACAGTCATTGTTAAACCTACCCTCCTCCCAGCTCAATTCGCATCCTGTTCGGGTGGGATAAAATAGATAAAAATTTGTTTCTTGCATTAATCTGGTCATATTAACCCTCGACAATAGGATTAGGCAGAGCGCTGCTGTTTTCATTAGGCATTTTCCTAAGATGAGGATAAGGAGAAGGCTCTAGAGATACAGGCAACATACCTCTAAACGCCAGATATGGAGGTGAAGAGAGAGACCATAATCCTCCTGTTCCTTCCAAGGCTATGCAGTGATGGAAAACCGGACGCTAGTCTAAGGGTGCATCTGCACTGCAGAAATAGTGCAGTTTGACACCAGTTTAAGTGCTGTACCTCCATCTTACGGACTCCTGGGATTTCTAGTTTTACAAGGTCTTTAGCCTTCTCTGCCAAAGAGATCTGGTGCCTAAACCCCAGGATTGTGTAGGATGGATGGAGCCATGGGCACCCTAAGATGGACCTCCTCATTTCCGACTCTACAGGGTTCATCTTCAATTTTGATACAGCGTTATTTTCCGACCTGGGGTCTCCCAGATGTTGGGACTACAACTCCTATCGCTCCCCACTTATACAGCCAAGGGTCAAGGTGGTGGGAGATGTAGTCTGCCAGCACCTGGAGACCTATGGTTGAGAATCATAACACCCCTCAGCACTTGAGAGAACCGCAGGACAGAGGGCCATACCTCTGACCCAAGTTATTGGTTCCTTGCACACTTTCATGGTTCGGATAAAACTAGCCATGTCCCAGTTACATGATAGCACTTAAATCTGATCATTATAGGAACCATATCTTGTTAAGAACCTCTGCCTGAGCTTCTGAGTTTTGCTCTTCTTTTGAGCTTCTGAGTTTTGCTCTTCTTTCCCCACTTTCTTTTCCTTTTGTGCCATGTATCTTCTTTTCTTTTTAAAGACTATAAACCTGCATGAGGGACTGTCTTGTGAGGTTTTTAATTCAGTGCAAGACACTCTGAAAAGCCAGCATGGAGTATTGGTTTGAGCACTGGACTACAAGTCGGGGCCTGGGTTTGAATCCCCCGTTCAGCCACGGAAACCCTTTGGGTGGCTTTGAACAAGTCGCAAATCCTCACAATCTCAAAGGAAGGCAAGGGCAAACTTCCTCTAACAACAACCTTGCCAAGAAAACCCCATGACAGGGTTACCATAAGCTGGAAATGTCTTCAAGTCACACAACATCAACAAGAGCAACAAGAAAGAGATGGAAGGACCCCATAAAGTCCACCTTCTGCCATACAAAAATACACTGAAAGAGGGCCATCCAATCTCCATTTAAAAGCCTCCCGAAAAAGGAGACTCCACCAGCCTGTTCCACTTCCGACCAGTTTCCCATCCAAACCTGAAGAGCCAGAACACTTTCCATTACTCTGTCATCTGCACTTCCAAAATGAATGTCTTCTTCTACCTCTTTTAAGGCTTTCTGCGATTCCCGGGATGGAGAGGAGACTGGTCAAAAGTGGCCACAAACTTCCCGAAAGTGGAAAACGTTGTGTATACCCCATGTTGCATTATGCAAAGTGGAACGCAGCATTGCACATACACCTCCCCTGACCTCTACAGAGAGGAATATTTCACAGTGTTATGAAAACAAGGGCTAATTCGTCCTGCGTTGGCATCTTGGATGGAGGAAGATGGATGGACGGAGAGATGGAGGGGGGGGGGCGGCAGCGGCGGCGGCGGTGCTGGGTCACGTACTGTTTCCCCTCGCATCCTTGTCTCCGGCTCAGTCCTTGCGTCTTACCCTCTGCGGTTATATTATTCCTTGCAGATAGCAATCAACTAGAAGGAAGTGTGTGTCTAATTTGCATGAGATTATTTAAAACAAAAAACAAAAAAATAGAGAGAGAGAGAGAGAGAGAAAGAAAGGGGGGGGGGGTTAGAAAGAGAGCGCTCCGCATTAGTCAGGGTGATGGTAAACAACCCAGAGAGATGCCTTTTTATAATATAGACCCAGCTCAGCTTTCAAGGCCAAATATAATTCACTTACAATCGGCAGCCTCCTTTCTTGTTCCTTTTAACCTTTTGGGTTCTGCCTGGTCTTGATCTCCTCCAGGAGATCAGAAACATTTGCTGCTCAAAACTGGGTTTGCAGGGGCGATCGGAGGAAGGGAGGGAGGCCAAAAACATCCTGGGCGATGGCTTGCATTTGCTGTGCAGGAAAAGATGTGGCATGCGCTGGGGGATTTGGAGCAAAATAAAAAAGCTAGTTCAAATTCCCAGGCTGGAAGGGTATGGGGAAATAAATGATAGCAAGCCTTTCGGTTACGTAGGACTCTTCTTCTTCTTCAGGCCTCCAACTCTTCTACCAAGGTGAAAGGAGGCAGAAGGCTTGCGACAGCTCAGGTCTGAAGCACTTTTGCTAGAGGACGCTCATCACTGGGAGACAGTGGGGTATAGTGGTTTGAACACTGGACGACGACTCTGGAGGCCAGAGTTCAAGTCCCAGCTTGGTCATGGAAACCCCATGGGTGACCTCGGGCAAGTCCCACTCTCTCAGCCTCAGAGGATGGCAATGGCAAACCCCCTCTGAAGAAACTTGCCAAGAAAACCCCAGGATAGGGTCGCCTTAGGGTTGCCCTAAGTCGGAAATGGCTTGAAGGCACACAACGACAACAACAACAAGCTCATCCTATCTCCAACCCCAAACAGATGCCAATGATGAAATCAAACCCCACTATTTAGAGCCGAAACCTATGCCAAATCCGACACAGGCAGAATGTCACTTTTTTCCCCCTATATGGGACAAATAGAAGGGAGAAGATGACTATTCCTCAACACCAGCCTTGGTGTGTAGGTACATGCCTGTCCCATGAGCATCTCCAGATCGGGACCACTCTCCTCCTCACCCAGTTTCTTCTCAATGAGCCATATTCTGGCACAGCATCAGGAGTCATTGAGAATTGATGTTTGATTGTGTATTGTGTCATTGTGCGTTTTGAGACCCGGCGACGGGACATCTTGGAAAGAGGTTACCACTCCAATCCTGAAGAAGCATCCAACTTGCTAAACCAAACACCATGATATTTTTTTCTGAAGGAGGAAAATTGGGCATTGATCCAGACAAATATTTCAAGGCCTATTGTTGAATGATTCTCAGCCACTGCCAGCCCTACTATTAGGCAGAGGAGGCAAGCATGCCAGTCCCACCAAGCCCCTCTCTCTCAGCCATTCCTCTCTTGGAGGGCCCTGTCCTGCACCCCACAAATTGTCCTCAAATGGATAAATACAATTTTAGTTCTAACTACACTAGACAAGAGAGCTAGTGTGGGGTAACAGTTTTGAGTGTGGGACTAGAAACCCAGGAGACCAGGGTTCAAATCCCTGCTTGGCCATGGAAACCCACTGGGTGACCCTGGGAATGCTGCACTCTCTCAACCTCAGAGGAAGATTGTGGCAACCACCCATTGAACAAATCTTGGCCACGATAAATTCGCCTTAAGTCTTGCCATAAGGTGGAAGCAATTTGGAGGCACACAACACACACATATTGAGGACGGAGCAAGCTTGTGTTCTGCTGCTCCAGAGATCAGAACAGGGAGCAATGGATTCAAACTCCAGGAAAAGAGATTCCACTTCAACTTTGGGAAGAAATTCTTGATGGTAAGAGCGGTTTGAAAGTGGAACACTCTCCCGCGGAGACTGGTGGAGTCTCCTTCTTTGGAGGTTTTTAAAAGGAGTCTGGGTGGGAGTGCTTTGATTATGTCTTCCTGCATAGCAGAATGGGGTTAGATTGGATGACCCTTGGGTACTTCATCCCTGCAAGGTCTAGTTCCAATTCGATGCTGAGAGGCAGGCCTTAGGTTCCCAGGATCCACCAGAAGCTCACAGTCCAGCAAACAGAACCAGGCCCCAAATAATGGCTAAGGGTGGACCTATCCATGCTAGAGTCAAGGAACAAGAGTGCATCTGAGCGCAAACCCCAATCTCCCTTCTGGCCATCCCGAAACTATGCCATCTGTACAGATGTACCTGTGACCCCTGCCCTGCTCAAAATGCGGAGGGGTAATCCTATCTTTCCCCCCTTTTGAAGAAAGGAAGGTGTCATCCAGTGGAGTTTAAAATACATTTCAGCAGGGTCAAAGGTGCAGCCCCTCTGATCCTTCTCCCACACAAAGCCTTGTTAGAAGAGACCTTGTCAGGTCAATTTCATCTTTTAAGGTTCCATTAAAACCAAACAAAACAAAAGAACCGAAGGTCAACAGAAATGTCCCTGTCCATTTTTCTCCCCTCTTCATTTACATGGAGACAGTTTATTTGGACTGGACTTTTTTCCCTTCTTTGCTGCTGCAGGTGCAACAGGGGTCCTTGGTCACGCTAGCAGAGAAGAAGACCGAAAGTTTGGAAACGAAAGATCCTTTGGGGGAAAGGGGACATCCGCAACCCTCGCACAAATTAAGAAAACAATCCGGCAAGAATGAAAGAGGTTTCAAGATCGCTCAAGATTATATCCTGCTGAGTTCTGTACCAGTAGCTCTGAAACAAAACATTGTGAACATACTTACTTGCAGAAAGCTCGCCTATGGTGACTCTCCCCAAGAGAGCAGCAAACTTTTAACTACTGTAATTGGTTACCTGCCTCCCTTTCTTTGAGGCCATAAGTGTTTGACATTATATCTATGCAAAGAGGCTGGACTTTAAAAACCATTTGTTCGCATTCATGCACACGTGTGTATGTGAACTAGTACAATTGGCCCTCCGTATCCACAGATATCAATTCTGCAGCGTGAAAATATTATATATATATATATATATATATATTCCAAAAAGCAAAAACCTTGATTTTGCCATTTTATCTAAGGGACACCATTTTACAGTGCCATTGTATTTAACGCGATTGCGCATCCATGGATTTCGGTATCTGGGGATCTTGGAACCAAACCCCAGCGGATACCAAGGGCCCACTATAACTTCTATTAGGCTTATTTGTAGCACTACGATTCAACTTTACTTCCATGGTTCCCTCCTTTGCCATCTTGAGATCTGTAGTTTAGGGAGGGGGCTTCAGCCAAAGAGCTGTAGTGCCTCACCAAACTAAAGATCCCAGGATGTAGCCAAGCACTTTAAAATTGGCATGAACTAGAAGCAGCTCTCCAGGATTTCACAGTGCTCTCTGGACAAGTCTGGACGTCACAATGCAGACTGGGGGTGATGGGAGTTGTAGTCCAACACGTTTGGAGGGCAGTGAATTGGAAGAGGATGGGTTAGGCCTTTTAAAGGTTGTTTCCGTCACCTTGAATGTGGTTCAGAAACAAACCAGCAACCAGTTTGGTTATGTGAGTACAAATGTGGCATGACTGTATTACGATAGGCAGAGTATTGGAATTATAACCTGTTATCCTATGAGCATATGAAACCCTATGAGAATCCCAAATTTTGATATTTTTTTCCTTTTAAAGAAAATCTGTCTTTATTCCTATGACCCTCTAGAGAAGGAGAGAGGGGGTAAAGACAAAAATGTATGGGATGCATTTTAAAATGTGGTGTTAATTTTGCCTGGGAAAGAAAAGCTGAATATAAAGGGATTGGTTTGTTTGGTGTAAAATTCCTGGCAGAGCTTTCGGAGTCGGTAATAAAACGAAGCACAAATGGAGCCAAGGAAGCCAATGTCAAAGAGTAAGAGTTTGAGGGAGTTTATTACCGATCTCCCTCTTGTCAGCCCTGTTTTCGGAGCTTATAGGTCTTGAGTGATTGACGGAGGGAACAAAGCTGACACCGAACATAAATGGCCACCTGCCGTTCGACAACCGCGCACCTGGGAAAAGACAACAAACTTTCAGAAAGTGGCGGTGGAAGGATGAAATTAAAACGGGGGAGACAATCCTTTCCACCCACCCCGAAAAAGGGGCAATGGAAAGAAAAAGGGAGGTAACATTTGGGAGCTTAAATCATCTGCATTTGATAAAAGCAGTTTTTAATTTATTTATTTTTATTCATTAGTATTTTTGTGTGGCCGGAGCAGACTGAGCACAACAAGGTTTTCTCTTTTCTCTTTCTATCGCCTCCCCCTGAATCGCCCGCAACCCCAACCCCGCAGCCGTTAAAAGTCGCCGGGTGACCTGGAGACCCCTATTTCCCAGAGCCTTGTATAAAATTGAATTTTTTAAACATAAATTACACGTAATGACGACACTGTAAAAACTAACAGTAATGGAAAGCTATGCTGTATTTCATTAGCCTGTATTATTCCATGCCACCTGATCCAGGCTGGGCCTTGTTTATGAGTTAGTGTGTTAGCAGGATGCCGATGGAAGCATTTGCTTCGACCTTGCACTTCTCATTGGGGCATGAAATTACGACGGCGGCACCTTGATATTACGGCCATAAATACAGTAAACTGCAAATTTAAGCCAACGGCTCCTATTGTCTCCGAACATAAAGCTGATCGGTATTTATTTAAAAGGAGAATGAAAAAAATATTATAGATCACCTTGTTTATGGGTTTAGGTTTCCCCCCTTCTTTTCTTTTCCTATCCACCCCTTCTTCCAATCAACCTTATTCCACAATCACACACACACACACACACACACACACCTAATTTGTTTATTTTCAGGTCCAAACTAAAGCTAAAATGACAACTTTCTAAACACAAAAAAGTGTACTTTTTTAAACTTAAAAGTAGGAGAGTAATGAGATAAACTCTAAGCAAACATGTGCGTGTATATGTGCTTCTAAGTTGCTTGTCGACTTATGGGATCCCATGAATTCCATAGAGTTTTCTTAGGCAAGGAAGGGGAGTTGTCAGTTCCTTCCTCTGAAATATTGCCTACAGCTCCCAGTATTTGTTGGCAGTCTCCCACCTAAGTACTATCCAGGGCTGACCCTGCTTAGCTTCCAAGATCAGACAGGATCTGGTACTATTAGAGTACCCTTCACCAAGACGTCATGGGCACTTTGTGGCACGATCTAAAATAGGACATGTTTTGTCACAAACAACGTCTGTCCTAACAATCCCTTCATAATTAAATCCACATCTCCATGAAAATAACCTAACTTAAAAATAAATAGGATTTGCACATGCACAGCTAAAAAAACAAGGGCTGAGATCCTATATCAGAATCTATGGCGCAAAACACACTGCAGAAATAATCCAGTTTGAGATCCCTTTAACTGCCCTGGCTCAGTGCTAAGGAAATCCTGGGAATTGTAGTTTATTGTGGCACCAGAGCTCTCTGACAGAGGAGGCTAAACCTTGCACAAAACTACAGTTCCCAGAATTCCCTAGCACTGAGACAGGGCAGTTAAAGCGGTCTCAAACTGGATTATTTCTGCACTGTGTTTTGGGCCTATGTTTTGTAACTTTACGGATCAAGAGCTACAGTGTGAAAATGAAAAGAAATCCTGTTAGTGAATTCCAAAGATATGCATCTGGGCCTTGGCAAGAGTGCTCCAATGTGGATTGCACACTTCTGATGGTAACAATGAGCATGCGGATGTGTTAGTGCAGGGGTCCCCAAACTACAGCTCGCGGGCCAGACCCGGCCTATCAAGGCCTTCTTACCGGCCTCGGCCGGTCCTGCGGCTGCCACCGCCGCTCGCGCACGGCGCCGAACACCATTTTGTCTTCCAAAATGGCATCTGGAGTTGTGTGTATGCGCCCAGCATCGCCTCCAGCCCCCCGGAGATCTGGGGGCCAGCAAACTGGCCCCCAGATCAAAAACTTTGGGGACCCCTGTGTTAGTACATCCACGTGCATGCACTGCCACGGAATAATATAGTCTGTGGCAGATCCACAGGTGGCCAAATCCATGGATTGCTAGGCCATTGATAGAAAGGGTTGGCTGTATTCAGTTCAATATTGTGCACAAAAAGATGTAAGTCCCAAGCAGAATGTCAGCCAAACTTTTCCTCAGTCCAAAGTTCCGACCTTTTCTTTTTTGAAAATTATAAAATCACAGAATTGTAGAGCTGGAAGATACCTCCGGGGGTCAGTTAATCCAATCTTCGCCAGCCTAAGTAACCACAGATAAAACATCCTTGGCATGCAGATATCCAAACTCTGGTTTTAAAAACTCTATCAAAGTAGATGCTACCACTTTCCAAGGTAGACTGTTCCCCTGTTGAGGAGCTCTTATGCTCAGAAAGTTCTTCCAAGTGTCTGGATTTCCTTTCTTGTATTCCTTAAGGATACAAACCTGTTTAATTGGCAGGTTTTAAAAATGGGTTGGATGGCCTTATGGCAGGATAGTTTTAGCTGTGGGTTCCAGCACTGGAAAGGGTTTGGTCTAAATGACCCTTGGAGAGAACGCCTTCCACCTTTACAATTCTAGGATTAGCTCAGGTTTTGGAGACGGAGGGCAGCATGCAGATTTTTGCAGCCCTGCCAAACACAAAACAAATAACAGTTAAAAGCACTTACCAAGTCATAAACACAAACATATAAAAGTTATTATTAAAACGCAATTAAATTAGCCACAGAATTAAAGCCATTCAAAACAAATCAACTATGTATGTTTACAAAACAGAAAATAATTCCAGATTATTTACATTCTGAAAGCGCCATGCAGACACTGCAACCATGATAATTCGGGGTGAGGCGCTACTGAGCTTTGTAACCAAGACTCTGTTGTTGTTGTTGTTGTTGTGGTTGCTGCTGTGTGCTTTCAAGTCGTTTCCAACTTATGGCAACCTTAAGGCAACCCTGTCATGGGATTTTCTTGGCAAGATTTGTTCAGAGGAGATTTACCATTGCCTTCCCCTGAGGCTGAGAGCATGTGACCTGCCCAAGGTCAGCCAGTGGGTTTCATGGCTGAGTTGGGAATTGAATCCTTGTCTCCAGCGTAGTAGTCCAGCATTCAAACCAACAAGACTGGCTCTCGAGCAAGACATCTTTCAGGAATGCTTTAGTTGCATTTTGCTGCATGGCAGGAGGTTGGACTAGATGGCCCTTGAATGACCCTTCCAGCTCTAAGCTTCTATGATTCTATTTAAACAAGTCTTTGGCCTTTATCTGCACAACGGAGGTGCATGTTGCTTTTCAAATATGTGCTTCATTTGTCGTTTTTATTTGTTGTAAATTTATGCTTTAGTTGGATTGATGGTTTATTATTTTGCAAACCTCTCTACCATCTACCATTTTAGTCAGTTTGTTTTCACTTATATTGTTAAGCCACTTGAGTCACATTCTGAGAAAATAGAAGGATATAAATCAAATAAATAATATAACTGTACACTAATTCATCTGAGAGTAAACTGTACTGCAATGGGGCTTATTTCAGGGAAGGCACAGAGATGGCCTGGAACGCGTAGACTCTCCTGGGTCCTCTTTCCCCAAGGATTGAAGCTAGGAACTTCTTGCATGCAAGTTGTATGTTTTGTCTGATCTATGCCCCCCCCTTGTCTCTGCATCCCTCTCCCAAAAATGAATAAGAATCCATTCTATCATGCATCAGATTCCAGGACAGAAATGTGTGTCCAGTAGCTTCCAAGTCTAGATCTTTGATAGCTTGGGAGGAGCTGTCCAAGGTGCTGAACCGCTGGCCCCCGAATGGATTCAGCACCCGGATACTTCCTTTACAGCAGTGGTTTCCAAACCTCAGTCCTCCAGATATTTTGGACTTCAGTGCCCAGAATTCTTGGCCATTGGCCAAACTAGCTGGGGCTTCTGGGAGTTGAAGTCCAAAACACCTGGCGGACCTATGTTTGGGAATCACTGCTTTAAAGCTATAGTCGGCCCTCCGCGTTTGCAACTTTGACTCTTGCAGATTTGATTAATATGTTCTCTCTAGGAATCTCTAGGTCCTCCAGAATGACTCTTCTGGAAGCTGACCATAGAGTTATGCTGGAAGTCCTAGAGATTCCTAGAGAAGAGACTTCTCTAGGCATTTGTAGATCCTCCAGCATGATTCTATGATCAACCTCTGGAAGATGTTGTTGACTGTAGAGTTGCACTGGAGGACCTAGAGATTCCTAGAGAGGTGTCCTCTCAGGTAAAACAAAACAAAACCAACCGTATTTTTTTATTTGTGGCTTTCCCACTTTAACAGGGTCCTGTGCCCAGTGAACGTGGAGGCGCAGGACATTCGAAAACTGCAGTGAATGCACCGCTCCACTGGCATGGAAACCACCAGCCGCTGCTGCTTCAGCATTCCTCTGTACAGATGCAAAATAAAACTTGCTACCCCAGGAAGGCATTGCGTTGGAATATATGTGCACATCAATGCGCGGGGTGACTCCCTTCAGTTATTTTATTATATATCCAAATAACTTACTGACTCTTGCTGTTTCCAAAACAGCAAAACAGTACAAAAGAAGATGACGCCGACGCCGAGAGAATTATAGGGGGACGTAAGAAGTGGAGGGAGGGCAGGGAAAGCAGGTGTTGGAGTATGCCGTCCCTCTGAGCAGGCAGTCTTGGATCATACGCTTACTTCTGTGTCCCGAGAGCAGACTCACCTCTATTACATTACATGTAGCAGAAGGCGTTGGAGGGCAGGAGAGCGCGAAAGCGGGGGGGGGGGAGGGGAAGAAACCTCGATGCAAAGGCAAAAGGACACTGGGATATCGCAAACCGTATCATGGCATAAATCACAACATTACAAGCCAGTGCAAAATATATTTCATCGGTGCTTTAGAAAGGCAAAGGAGACATAGCAGCGCTTGTCAGAAGAGAGGTCAGGTTTCTTCCTCCCGCGCCCCCCCCCCCGCCCTTGCCTTCCCTTCATTGGAGGCAAAAAGAGACCTCTGTTTGAAGGATGCTATTTCGTGGCCTATTCGGAAAAGTGAAGAGCGGAGTAGCTGACTCTGATCTCGGTTGTCAGAACAGAAGGCTGCATGGACTGTGAATAGCCAGGGAATATCCCGAGGGTCCCTGGGAGGACCAGCCCTACCATTAGGCAAAGGGAAACAAACACATCAGATTGGTAGAATTCAAGGATATAACCATGTAGAATCAATAGAGAGAGAGAGAGAGAGAGAGATCTTGTAGCACCTCTGAGACTAATTGAAAGGAAGAAGTTGGCAGCATGAACCTTCCTAGACTAAAGTCAACTTCCGGCAAATGCATCTGAGGAAGTAGACTTTAGCCTATGAAAGCTCATGTTGCCAACTTCTTTCTTTCAATTAGTCCCAAAGGTTAATCTATCAGGGGTCTTTGATTGTGAGTTCCTGCATGGCAGAATGGGGTTAGACTGTATGGCCCTTGGGGTCTCTTCCAACTAACTCTATGATTCTATGATTTTTGACCACCTCTTATTGCTATTTTGAAACCTCTGGCCACACTAGCCAAAAGTGATGTGGACTGGTCCGTGGAGGAGAGGAACTGGCCCTTGCCCCCTTGTGTGCTCTAACCACTATGCCATGGTGGCCCATTCTCTACCTATGCACATAAAAGGGGAGCAAGTATTGTCTCTTTTTCTTTTTCAGGTAAGAGCATCTGAGGAGACCAGATAATTTGGGCTGATGCCTATGGCTCTCCCTGTCATAACACAAGAAGCGACAAGTGTTTAAAAGAGAATTAAAACAACAATGAGGGAAAGCAATGCTTTAAGCCATCGCCCGCATTGAGTGGCAATGGATGGGCAAAAGTTTCATCATTGCTCCTTTGGGACCCCCAGGGAACCTACTAGATGTCACTCTTATTCTCTAGGGCCGAGATTGTCACAACAACCCTGCCTCTAAGGAGATCAATTATTAGTGTTTTTTCCCCTCCCACCCCCAAAAAACAAAAATAAAGTGGAAAACAAAGTTGGGAGTGGAGAGAGGAAGGAAAACTTTGGGGGATTTAGATATATCGCAGCTTTGGTTGTGTGCTTTTTAGTAACACAGTAAAACCTCCTCTGTTGCATTGGGAGTTTTACATCTACTTTCGCGAGCCACATTTTATTTCAATGGATTTCTACCTGCTCTTTGCTACCCCATACCATCCCAAACTGGACTGAAAGTATCCGGAATGAGATCAAAGTCTCGCAGCTCAAAAGACATGTCAGAAAAAGAAATAGAAATAAAAAGAAAGAGAGTGAGAAGAGGGGGGGAAAGGAAACTCAGGCACTCATTTTGAAATTTAGATTTGGTACATCGGAGCAGCACCGAGGGATAAAATAACAGTTTTATGGCCTCCAAATGCCCCTCTCACTCTGTCCACTGAGGTTGATGGTAGATACCATGAACTTGACCTTATTTATTACATTTTTATTGCTATACCTCCTACCAAGAAGTTGAGGATGAGCTCCAACACTCTTGCCTTCCACAACAACCTTGTGAGTTGTTTTGTCTTCACAACAACCCTGCAGGATAAGGATCAAGTGTTTGTCTCAACTTCAGACTGTTGGCTTTAAGATTAAATGGGGGCCTGGACCTAGCTCTTCCTCCTCAAAGTCACTCTAACCACTACACTACACCGTCTCAGCCTTCTAGCCCTGAACAGAATGGTCCCGTCTCCAAGCCCAAACCTTGAGATCCAATGTAAATATTTATTTCCTTGTGTTTTAATCTTCTTTTAAAAGAAATCTTGTAAGCCACGTTCTTTGTGTATGAACACAAAAAAAGGTGTTGTTTTTTTTAAATCATAAATCATAAATCAAGTCAAATCAAGAGAATGTGAATCACAAGGGCTTTGCTTCTGGCACAATGTGTATCTTCAATCTCCGTGGGATGCAGACGCCTATGCTACTTGGATTTGAATGATTCGCCGAAGTTTAGGAATCTTTTGAAAAGGCTGCCACAAATTCATCCCTTCCACGACCAAAGGTTTATGTTCAACAGGGGTCAGCTTCAGCTTCCCTGCATCGACTATTTTAAACCACCAGAACTGGACATTTAAGATTTAGACAACATGAGATACTAAAGGATTAAATAAATGAATGAATGAATGAATAAATGGGGGGATATTGTACAGGAAGGCACCGCGTTCCTTCTTCAATGCTGGGGTCAGCATTCCACAGCCAGGGAAAACACGCTCCGATGATCCTGGTCACTCCACATAAATCTTGGACGCCTGCATCCATCTTGTGAGCAGAGGAACTATGCTGGGCCGAGGAGGAGCGCTCCGCAATTGCAGTTCGACAGGATATTTATTTCAAATGCAGAGGTAGAGCAAAACTGAAAAAGAGAGAAGGAGAGAAAGAACCCTTCTGGGTGGTTTTAGCTCCACTCCCTTGGGGACAGCGAACCCTGTTCTCAAGAGCCTCCAATCCAATGACCGGATGGAACAATTTTACCCTTTACAAGACACTGAGGAAAGGACCATGGTTCTCAATACTCTTCTCTTTTGGGAACCTCTTTCCACTTCAACTCATCTGCTAAGCAAGTGAGTTGAAAAGTCATTTGAAAAGTCAGAAGGGAAACAAAGTCCCTTCTCCGGGGCTGGCAGAATGAGGTGGCGGATAAGTATGTAAGTATTTGAAGGGATGTCATACTGAGGAGGGAGCAAGCTTGTTTTCTGCTGCTTCACAGAATAGGGAAAGGAGCAATGGATGCAAGCTCCAGGAAAAGAGATTCCACCTCAACATTAGGAAGAACCTAAGGGCTGTTTGACAGTGGAAGGCACTCTCTTGGAGTATGGTAGGAGTCTCCTTCCTTGGAGGTCTTTAAACAGAGGCTGGATGGGCATCTGTCGGGGCTGCTTTGATTGTGAGTTCCTGCATGGCAGGGGGGGTTGGACTGGATGGCCCTTGTGGTCTCTTCCAACTCTATGATTCTATAAAGCTCAGGTGACATAATAGATCCATGAGACAATATGCTGCCTGAGGCAAGCAGCAAGATCAAAGACATACATCCCTTCCTGTTTCATGTATAAAAGGCAGGTGAATCTTTCTTTCTTAGCAACAGGGATGGAATAGCATCCTTTCTCACGCCTGACAGCTGCTTAGCCGGTGCAGGGCAGGCCTCTCACAGCATTTTCCTCCAAGACTTTGCTCCTGTTTTCCAGCATCTCCTGCCCAAGATGACTGCGGCACTGCGCCTAATGGTAGGGTTGGCCCTGGACAGACTGTATCCAATGAGACCGAAGTCTGTATCTTATACCCCTCTCTTTAGAAATGCTCTCAGACCAGCTTACAAAATGGTTCATTAGACAGTATGGGGCGGGAAGGGCCAGGATGCAAACATCAAACAACCTCTTGCCTTTCTGATGCAACATTTGGACACTGTGAAGAATAGGCGAGCCATCGACTGCTCCGACGCCAAAGAGAAGCAATGGGTGCCAGGTTTACGGATACAGGTGCTAGGAAGAAGAACGAAGCTCCGGGGGATTCTCAGTATAAAACCCATTGCCCTCCCCATCCATCCATCCATCTATCCATCCATCCATCCACACACACACACACACACACACACACAGTCCTTCTCCAGTGCCACAACCCCTCTCCGTTGTTGCACAGGCGCTCCACAGAACTCGCACCTCTCGCAAACAAATTATTTAACTGCTCTTCCCTCCCGTGGGGATTCACAGCCATCATCTCAAAACGGCAGCTCGTCTCTCGCATCCATGCACCAGCCTTGATAGGTTAAATGCCGCCATTTAATTACAGTAATGGAAGCTGCTATTTTTTGGTTCTCATAAACACAGCTTCGCTCCTCTTTTCTTTCCTTTTTTTTGCTTTTCTCTCTCCCCACCCCACTTTTAAATCAAAACCGCATACTCGGAGCAAATCTTTTAAAGACGTCTCGTTTTGTATTTCTGAGTTTCGGTGGTCGCTGTGAGCGCTACGGACGGGGCGATGGCTATTCCAAGAGTGCCAAGCGCAAGGATGGAACTTCTCCTCTAACATCTCATAGAGAAAAAGACAAGAGACAAATAAAAACCTCTACTTTTTTTAAAATGCCAAGTGAATGGCCAAGGAAAGAGGTTGTGGGCATTGCGGCAACGGAAGGCGAAATGCCAAACAACCTCAAGAGCCTGCCCTTTTTATCTAGTGAGATTATTCTGTTTCAAAAAACGGCAGGGAGAGCGCTCGCTGTAAATGAAACAAGAGGGCTATTTAAAAAAGAGGGGAGAGGCAGCAAGGATGAAAGACAGCTCTGCTGCATTCTGCAGGTCTGGATCCTATTTCTTGCAATAAGGCTTTTTTTGGAGGGGGGTGCAGGAGGAGAGCCATGAAAACAGTGCTCTTCATACATTTAACTGAAAGGTCTGTCTGCTGGCAGCAAATGCGGAAGTCCCATCCCCGCAAGCGCTGGCACAAGGGGATTCTCCAGCCACAGGGGCTGCAAACTTCCGAAAATTGGATGGCAGGGTCGAAGAATAGGAACATGCTGCTTTGGGGCTTCTGAGAGTCATCTGGATGGCTGGTATCAAAAACAACAGCACCAGGTTTAAGCAGCCCTTAATCTCAACCACCTGATGTTGCAGGGCCAGCCCTACTGTTAGACAGGGTAAGTGGTCACTTCAAAATGTTGGGACTATCAGCAAGTGTTGGAGAAGAGTGCCCTGGGTTACATGGCCTGTCTTGCATCCCCTCTGCTAGCCTAAACCCTGCTCCCTTCAAGTGTGGTAGTGGGCATTTTATCATCGCACTCAGTGTGGTATAGTGGTTCAGACTAAGACTTGAGAGATCTGGGTTCAAGTCCGCACTGAGCCATGAAATGCACTGGGTAATCTTATCATCCCGACATACCTCAAAGGAGAGTTGCAAGGATACGAAAGGGAGAAGGAGAGTGATCTATGCTACACATACATTGGAGGAGGGAAGAGCAGCCAGGCATGGCTCCATCATGCCTTGACGCAGCGGCTATTGAGAGTGCTCCCTTCCATCGTCCAAGTGCCACTACTGTGGCCTATGAGGGAAAGAAGAGCAGCCCGGCACAGCTCCATCATGCCTTGATGCAGCAGCTGGTGAGTGCTTCCCTTCATGTTCCAAATGCCACTGCTATGGCCTACGAGGGAGAGAAGAGCAGCCCGGCACAGCTCCATCATGCCTTGGTCCCACCTGCTGGTGAGAGTCCCTCTTTCCATTTCAACAGCCTTTGCTCTGGCCTTTGAGGCAGAGAAGAGCAGCCAGGCACTTCTCCATCATGCCTCGGCCGAGCGGCTGGTGAGAGGCCCTCCCTCCCTGTTCCCTCTTCCTTTGCTCTGCCTTCTAAGGGAGAGAAGAGCAGCCAGGCACACCTCTATCGTGCCTTGAACCAGGGCTATTGGGAGTGCTCCCTTCCATGCTCCAAGTGCCACTGCTGTGGCCTACGAGGGAGAGAAGAGCAGCTCCGTCGTGCCTTGATGCAGCAGCTGGTGAGAGTGCTTCCCTCCATGTTCCCACCACAACTCCTGTGGCTTCCGAGGGAGAGAAGAGCAACTAGGCACAGCTCCATCATGCCTGGGCCCCAGAGGCCGAAGAGATCCCTCTCCTTCTACTGTAACTGCCATCATTGGGGCCTCTGAGGGTAAGGTGAGCAACCAGGAGCTGTTGAACCTTTTCCACCCCACCGTCCTCTTTTCCTTGCGTGTTGTGTCTTATTTAAATGGTTAAGCCTGAGGAAAAGGAACTGTCACGCTAAGTAACTGTAAGATGTTCTGAGTACCTTTGTAGTTGAAAGGCAGGGTATAAATAGTCTAATTAATATGCATACATACATGCGGCCTTGGGCTCATTGAAGAAAAAGTGGGATATAAATACAACTGGTATATAAATAAACAAGAGCCAGTGTGGTTTGAGTGTTGGACTACAACACTGGAGGCCAAGGTTTGATTCCTCATTCCACCATGAAACCCACTTGGGCAAGTTACATGCTCTCAGCCTCAATGGAAGGCAATGACAAACCTTCTCAGAACAAATCTTGCCAAGAAAAGCCCATGACAGGGTCGCCTTAGGGTTGCCATAAGTCTGAAATGACTTGAAGACACACAACAATAACAAATATAAATATACAGAAGCTGTGCTTTGCCACCAGAAATTGAGCTCATAGCTCTCAATTTCCAAGATTTGGGATTCTCAGCAAGCCTAACAGGAACATCCAAGCTACCAAACAGACCAATAGTTGGAAAACTGAGGTCTTCCCGATGCTGTGGGATTTCTACTCCATCACACCTCACCTGGGTGACTAGAGCCAATGGTAATTGTAATTCAACATTGGGAAAGTGATTTGGGTAGGCTACACACTCAACAGCCCTAATACAGAGAATTGTTGGTCTGTTGGTTGTCAATCTTCTACAATGGCTCAAAAATTATTATTCTCTTAGTACCTTAACAGGTCTCCTAATATATCTCTTGGGTGGAGGGAGCAAGTCTCCCATTAAAAGGCTAGATATTGCTAATAGGCAGGTGAGAGACAAAAAGATTTCAATATTTCATTTGCTCAGCGGTCCTTGCACACCAGTGTCCCTTGATAGCAAAATGATCCACCACTGGCGCCTCTCGTCTCATGCTGCAAAGACGCAACCTTAAAGGTGAGGGAGGTCAGCGGTCGACAGAGACAAATTTAATTTTGTTTATCACCATAAAAAGGGGGCATTTCCACGTGGACAGCAAGGACATGAATACTGCGAGTGGGGTGGCAGTCTGGCGGCAGTAGCAGCGGGGGCCGGCGCAAGAGAATTACGAGCGCATTTGGGGTGAAATTCAATAAAGCTGATTCCAATGCATAAGGTCAGCAATGCGCTTCACGAACAACAACAACGAAAAATCTGATATGATTGCAATTTTTAATATAACCCATGTATTTGCTGAAAGATACTCTAGAAAACGGTGTAATGCAATCGCCCTGACCTCCCACCTTCTCCCTCTGTCTCCCTCGGTGGGATCAGAGAGCACTCTGTTTCCCTTTTTTGGTGAACTCGCAGAAAGTGATATGCAACAAAGTCAGTGTGTGTGTGTGTGTGTGTCTGTTTTAAAAAATCAGGGTGCCATTAGTTTCACAAGGAATAAAGCCTCTTTGTTCAGGAAGGGGGTGGTGGTGATGGAAGACTTCTCTTGTCTGGCCAAAAAGAAGAAGAAAGAAGATCAGTCAAAGATAAATGCATGCAGCTGCCATGACCTATGCTTACTGTATGTACTTTTCCAAAAGGCCAAGCCCCATGCTGACTTCTGCAGCCCACCATAGTGAAGACTAACCAAGATCGTTGGTAAATCAGCATTCTTGCAAAGCTTTAAACCCTGGATCAGAAAGGAGTCCAGCTGGACTGCACCGCACAGCCAAAGGGAATATTCATAATCCGGTAGCAAACCCTCAATTTTCTTAAACAACCTTGATTGTGTGGACCAACTTTGATTTAACAGCAGAAGCAGAACGGCAAACCAGTTCAACACTGTTACATGGCACCCGAAAACAAGTGCCGGGCCCCTGGCATGGTCAAACTCTGATGATCCCAGCTCTGCCCCCATTTCTTTAAAAATTGTTCAGCCCAGGACATGCTCAGAGCCAGATATCTGGGCCTGGGAACAGCCATTTTGGCTTCCCAGAATGCCCCCAACTTAGTCTTGCTCTGAATCAAAATCAAGAAATCAAAATGGCAGTGCTGCTTCTTTTAGCTTTTGTTAGGTAAATTCAACACAGCCCACTGACACCGGAATGGGCTCCCATAAAGGTAGTTTGCCAAAGGTCTTCCCAATGGTCATGGGATTCAGAAACAATCCAACTACAATTCTGAGTGTAACTCTCCCAGCCATATCTGCCTAGAGATTATAAACCTTTGAGGCAAAACAATTTTTATAAGCTTTTGAGACAAAACAATTTTTTTTTTTTGCAAAAATTCATTTTGAACCCCAGGGGACTTCCAAATGTAGTGGCAATGCCTGCCACAGAAGTCATTTTGGGTCATCTTTGCAGCAAAAAACCCAAACAAACCCATGACCCCTAAGGCCATGTGCAACCTGTGTCCCATACTTTGCCCATCCTTGTTATAAATGTTATCTCATTAGATCAATACTAGTCCAAAGAAAGGGTTTGGGACCAGTATTGGCCTCTGAGCCATTGGCTACTGGAATGTTTCCATGAAAGAGAGAAACTTTTGAACCCAATGGGCACAAATTTATTACTGTTCCCTGGCACACTGGAAAAGGACAACCTGCCAGTCCCCAAATCGGGCATCCTAAGAAGCACTGCTAGAGACTGCAACTGACACAATTTTCCCAACCCTAAACAAAATGGCTCAGTATCTACCTTTACTAAGCCCATAAACTCACAACAGTTACTTAGAAGGGCAACCATGACTTCATAGCGTTGAGGATGTAAAAAAGAAAATTGTAAATGTTCTCATCCTTGTTGGAAAAGGGCATCTTGAGGCGACGAGACACTCTGCTGGAAAAAGGGATAACTACTGTGATTTTTCCCATTTTGGGTCTCTCTCTCTCTCTCTGGAAAAAGTTTGCAAAGGACGTTAAAAACACTTTTGTAGAAAAAAAATATTTCTGTGCAAAAATGCTGGGTTTTGCACAGAAGTATCTCTGCATAAAACCTCCTTTTGCCAAAAAAAAAAAAAAGAGTTTGTAAAAGTTTAAAATATAATGGAGAACATACCAAAGCTCTTTTAACAGTCTCATCCAAAAGGGACAGGATGTTTGAGGTTTTTAATTCTTGCATGCAAGGGCAAAATAAACCAAGACTTACATCTCTACTCGTCTTTCCTAACTTCACTGAAGTCAAGACAGAAAAGGGACCCCAGGAAAAAAGAGGGGCAGAGTCTACGTATGGAGAGGCAGAATAGTGTTTTGAGTGCTGGACCGAGTCTGGAGACCAGGGTTCGATTCCCCACTCTGCCATGAAACTCACTGGGTGACCTTGCTCAAGTCACATGCTCTCAGCCTCAGGGGAAGGCAATGGCAGATGCCCTTTGAAGAAGCCTTGCTAAGGAAACCTCATGATAGGTTCACTTAGGTTCGCTATAAGCTGGAAACGACTTGAAAGCACACGACAACAATAAGTCCTTATATATAGTTGAACCCCCAAATCTAGATTGAGAAGAATGGGTCCCAATCCATATCTCAGGACATTATCTATTTATCTCAACTTCTTTTTATACTGATGGATTTTGGAGCAAGCTCAAGAAAGATAACAACGCTGGGTAAAGTTGAAAGCAATAGGAAAAGAGGGAGACCATGCTGCAGGTGGATTGATCCAGTCGAGGAAACCACAATTGCCTGGAGTTTGCAAGACCTGAGCAGGTCGGTGGATGACCGGGGGATCTTGGAGGTCTATCATTCAGAGAGTCACTGCAAGTCAAAGTTGACTTGACATCAAATAACAACAAATGAAGCTCAACCTGTTGACATATGGCCTGTCTCAATCTCCCCCCGTCCAACCAAACCAACCTTCCAGGAGAAAGGTAAGAGGAATCCCATCTATAAAGGCCACCATCAGTTCTGTGAAGGAAGGGTTGGATATAAATACCTTAATACAAAGTTTCTTAAGCTATCTGATATGGAGGACAGAGACTGGCACCATATTTGTGCTCATTGGCTCCAACTCTCTTTCTTTCTTTGCTGGAATCTCTCCTGGGACTGGCAACTGGTAGCTCAGGGACTGGTACCAATCCGCAAACCAATACCCTGAGCAGTCCAGCTTTAATAATCCTTAACAAGAATAATATTCTCCTTCCCACCGTCTCCCACATATGAATGCTTGCCCACTCATGCACACACATAAAGCGCAGGGGACGGGGGGGGGGGGGGGGAAGGAGGAGCAGCAAGCAAGACTGTAAATTCTAGATCACCTGTTAAAAAAAATATTTCCATCTTTCCAAAAAAGAATAAGAGGGAGGAAAGTATGTGAGTATCAGTGGAGTTCTCTGTTCGGCTAAGGGTGAAGCTTGTTCCAAAAGGTCAGAGCTCCAGGGCTGGAATAGGATGGCACGCAACCTGCCACAACGGTAGCTGTCTGACATTCAGAGGCTTGTAGGCCATCCAACTCTTCCTCCCTCCCCACCATTCCCCGATCTGCACCCTACGGACGGACGCCAACCAAAAGAAGTCCGCTCAATTCCCTTTCTTTCTCTCTCTCTCTCCCTCTTTCAATGAAAGTACAACATTTTCTCCTGCTGACAAGTAACCACAGAAACCACAAACCGGCAGGAATCGTAAACCGGCCAAGAGGAGTGCGGTTACGGGTCTCGAGCCAGCCCTTCTCTCTCTCTTTGCAACAGATCATGGGGATTTTGGCAAGGTTGTCTGTTGGTTGTTTCTTCCTTCCCTCTTGCTTGTCCTTGTCAGGGAAGGAAGGAGCATCCGTCACACGACAACGACAGAAAAGATAGAGAAGGGTTCAAGGAGGGCAAACAGAAACTCACAGCTTCAATCCTTGTAATGGAAAGGGTCTGTTCAAAGCAACCTGTGGCAAGGGGTTGTGCATTTTGAGCTACCAAAGAATCTTCTGCTTTTTCTTTTCAAGGAAAGATTCTGTTTTTCACAGCAGATTTTATATATATATATATATATATATATATATATATATATATATATATTGATGGACAAAAAAAGTGTTTGAAAGTTTAGGCAATGATGCTTGCCAGCAAGATGGATGAGAAATGAAAGAGAGCTGTTGTTGTTCTTGCTGCTGCTGGTGCTGCTGTTGTAAACTAATACAGTGAACGAACTAACATGACACTTGAGAGAAGCAAACATCAATTTCAACAGGCAGGAAAATCAAAACTGCACTCTCTTGAAAAGGCTAACATTCGTTTCTGAGAAAGCAGAAATGTATTTGATGGTAACAAGAGGTCCACGTTGGCCCTCCCAGGTGGGGCTTTCCAAGGACAAGGTGCCACCCTTGCCAAGTCTCTTTCTTGAGATGCTGCTGGCTTTACTTCAGAGTCGAAAGAGATCTGGGGGTCACGAAAACAAGTGATCTACAATGGCAAGGAAGTGAATTTGAACTTGGGTCTCTCCAATCTTTAGGGAGCCCAGGTGGCACAGTGGTTAAATGCCAGTTTTGCAGCCACAAGGTTGTGAGTTGGATCCCAGGCAGGGCTCCAAGGTCCACTCAGCTTTCCATCCTTTCATAGGTTGGTAAAATGAGTACCAGCTTGCTGGGGGCAACTGGCTTACACACATTGCAAACTGTTTAGGGACTTCTAGTTCACTGATAAGCAGTATAGAAATGTCTTTGCTATTGCTGTTATTATCTTTGTCCAATCTATCACTAACTCAGCCTTCCCCAACTTCGCACCCTCCAAAGATATGCTGGTTCCTGCATCTCATTATCCTCCACTTGGGGCCACACTTGATGGGGATGATGGGAGCTGTTGTCCAACAGCCTGCAGAATGCCACTCTGGTGGAGAGATTCCCTCAATTGATAAACAAAAAAAGCTTCTACTTGGTGTTGAACTGCAACTGCCTGAGTCCATGCAGAATTTCAATTTCATTATTATTTTTTAATTTTGGAAGGAAAAGTAAAACGCAGGGCTGGCTCGGTTTGGCAAGAAGGAGGAAGAGTTGATACCAGAAATCAAAGGAGAAAGGCCAAAGCATGAGCAGAATAGGGAAGTCCTAGTTCATCATTTGCAAAAGCCACTGTTTTGGGAAATGAAGCGGAGGTGGGCGCGAGATGAAACCTACAGGAGGATCAGACAGACCCTGCACCGCAGAAATGGTCCGTATGTTTGGGAGGTAACAGACCCAGATTAATGGGAGAAACTCCCCTTCTCTATTCGTGTCATAAAAACAGGGTAGTCCTCCCGCAGAGCAAATTGCACCTATAAATGGTTGAGGGAAGGAGGGAGGGATGGTGTTGTGGGGCAAGGCCGAAGCAGAGAACGATGCTATTATGGTTAATGTGACTCGGACCCTCTGCGATGGAAGAAATAAATGTACATTTAGAGGTTGTCAGCTCAGTGCATATCTCCCACTCAACGGATTTCTTCGCAAGATCATTAAAACAGCAGAAGGCTGCCTCTTGTGGTCTTCTTTCCGGACCCACAGAGAGCGAGACGGGGAGAAAGCAGAACGAAAGGAAAGCTGAGATTTGAATCTTTTTTGACAGGAAGTTGTGGAGAGCACTTACCAAACCCCATTGGAAAACATTACTTAAAAGAACACACTAAGTTTGCTCTGCCTTTTCCTTTCTTTTTTAATTCATCTATCGTTTCTTCCGGAACAAGTGCAGCAAAGACTTCAAAACAGCAGTCTGGCGATCAGAAAACTCTCTCTCTCTCTTTCTTACACACACACACACACACACACACACCTACATATTAATAGTAGTCACTATGCACCCTTTAACTATTGAAATGATCTATGTTTTATATATCATAAGCAAGGTATTTATTTTTATATGTTGCCAGCAAAGGGAGTTTGCACGATACTAACTTAGCCATCTTGAAGAAGGCTTAGGGCCTTAGGCTTACTGCCACACTGCAGAATTAACGCAGTTTGACACCTCTTTAACTGGCATAGTGCCCTTCTATTGAATCCTGGGATTTGTAGTTTGTTGTCACAGCTCTGACAGAGAAGGCTAAATATCTCACAAAAAGGAACACTGGTTCTTACCTGTGAGATGTTCATTTTCATTGATGGAGGTGGAAATATCGTACCATGGGTTGATTCCTTCTCATTGCTCCAGTAGGCTGAATATCTCCCAAAACTACAAATTCCAGAACTCCATAGCATTGATCTAGCAAGTGATCTCTGGAGTTGCAAAATGTTTTTCTTTATTTATGCAAAGATTACTTCACTGGGCTGTCTTGTTTTACACATATATGTTGTTATGTTCTGAATACAAACTTTTGCAGAAACACGTTGATCTGTTCACCTTCTTTGTACTGTAGGAGGCTATCCTTATTCTTTCTGGGTTATTTCTGTCTCTGGTACCAAATTTTCTATTAAAGTAGTAATGTTCATGGGCACATCTACTTCGTTCACTAAGGCAGAACTGTATCAGGAACCCAGGTTCACATTGTGAAGGAGAATGGTGAGAGATTCGGGACTGATAAAAGAATGGACTCTTTCACGCAATATATTGTCAAAGTGTAGAATTTGCTACCATAAGATGTATTGATGGTGAAACGGAAGAAGTATGTTGAGACGTTGGAGCAATCAAAATGGTGAAAGGCCTGGAAACCATGAAGCCCTATGAGGAGAGACCTAGGGAGCTGGGTATGTTTAGCCTGGAAAAGAGAAGGTTAAGAGGTGACATGATAGCCATGTTTGAACATCTGAAGATATGTCATATTGAGGATAGAGCAAGCTTCTGTTGCATCAAAGACTAGGAAATGGAGCAATGGAGTCCAACTACAGGAAAAGAGATCCCACCTAAACTTTAGGAGGAACTTCCTGATGGTAGGAGAAGTTTGAGAGTGGAAGATGCTACCTTGGAGTATGGTGGTGTCTCCTTCTTTGGAGGCTTTTAAACAGAGGCTGGATGGCAATCTGTTGGAAGTGCTTTGTGGCAGAATGGGGTTGAATTGGATGGCTCTTGGGATCTCTTCCAACTCTATGATTCGATGCTGGACTTTGTTCTTGTTCTCATCCAGAAGGGCTACTCTTTTTGTCTTATTTAGAAGTTAGACATCCTTCCCTGAAGGAATAGTTACTGGCCAGTATTCCCCTTTCCCATCTGAATGCAGTTGAATCACCTATAGTGCCACAGTAGGAAATATGCTCCTGGTTCCAAGTCATTAATAACAATATTTTCCCCCCAAAAACCAACTGAAGATTCGGTGGGCAGGTTCCATGCATCATGTAAGGATTGATAGGAGGAAAGAGACGGCATGATGAATAGACCCAGGCACAAAAATGTCAAGTGGCGGATATGTAGATGCATGACTGTCAAGATGGGAAGATGGCCTTTCATAACAGATGGATGAGGATCCTCGATCAATTTCAGAAAGAAAGAAAAAAGGAATAAGTAATCCAATGGCCTCAGTATAAGCACTGTATCTCGATTTATACTGGGAAGCCGTAGGTAGCTGGCAGCTTTCCTCAGCATGGCCAGAAAAAGGTTATGTTGACTTAGGATTTTGGTCTTCCACAAATACAGATTGCATCAGATTGGTCTGAAATGGTTACAGATTGGTACCCACACAGGTGAAAGGATGTTCGCTTGTCAGAAAGGCTTATTAGCAGAGAGTGTGTTATCCTAGGACTTGGCATGTTGTTCCGACCCATTTGCAAAATTAGCTGTACCATACATTCATGGAACTGGATGTTAAGCCTAAGACTGAGGATCCTGACTACTAAGGAAAAATAAATTCTATAAAAAGTGGGTATATAGGGCTGGCCCTGTTGTATGTTTGATGGAGAGAGAGAAAAACCTGCATCTACACTGCAGTTTGACTGCCAGGACTCAAGCCACCTTGAGATCTTTGGATACAGGGCCGGATACAAATATTTTCATAACTGAAATAAACGACAGGGTTTCTCTCATCCGCCTGTCTTTTGTGAACAAGATATCACGCACAGGAATGAACCTCAGGATAGGGAATACAGTGCTTCTTGTCCTTTGCTTTGCAAAAAGCAGGAGAAATAGAAGTTGCTTGAGCCTCGCTGCGACACTGCTGAAAAATTAATTGCCAAGCTGAAGAGGAAAATTAATTTTAGAAATGCAGGAGGCTGACTTTCCCCCTTCTTTCTTCCTCTTCCTTCTCCTCTCACTCGCCCACTCTCTCCTCCATGGAAGCTAGGGAGGAAACCTCCTTGTTTTCAGCCGCAATCCGGGAGCCGTCCAGTCGATAACCTGGCCATCAGAACAAGGTCTGTAATTAAAAGGTCACTGACCTGGAAAGCTTGGGCCTTACTCTCAGGGCTTCTCAGTAATGATGGAGCTATTAAATTAAGGCGGTTATGAAATCAATGCTAAAAAAGCTTTCACGGTAACGAGCTTCCATTCAAGGACATGCAAACGGCCTCGTGAAATGGAGTTAAATTATGAAAAAGAAAAAAGTAATAAAGAGAGAGAGAGAGAGAGAGAAAGACCGAGACTGGAATTAGCTCCTTTTCGGAAGCTGCTCCACCTGCAAATTGTTACTTCTGTGCTCCTTGGATAGATTATTGGTACGATCCATTTTGGGTCCATTCCTTCATGCCCCTCACATCCGAAGCCACGGGAAGAAAAGGAAAAGCTATTGGAAAAATCTAAGCTAGCCAGCAATCTTTAAGTGCAAAATGTCAATAGCTACCCTGAGCAAATATAACAGCAATGGGAAACTGAGAAAGTGTAGGACATGTAGATTTTCTACTTACCCAGAACTCTTGATAGCAAAGTGCTCATCATATTGTGTATGCTGGTAGGTTTTAACTGGCAAATTTACTATAATACTACTTAGCATCTCTCCTTTCACACAGGAAGCGTTCATATTTTCTGGAATAAGACCATGGATCTAACTAACCCGGGGCAAGAACCAGATCCTTCAGATGCTGCTGGACTACAATTCCCAGCAGTCTTAGTCAGCATGGGCAGTGGTGAAGAATGCTGGGAGCTGAAGTCCAACAACATCTGAAAGGCCACATGATTCACAACCCAATGTCCCATACATGTATTCCTGAAAGGCAGAGGCTGGTTTAGGTGGCCCTTGAGGTTGCTTCCAACTCTATGATGCCAATTCTATGATCCTAGGATTTAGTATTGTCAACTACGCATGGTTGTCTGTCATCTTGGAAACTATTAGCAAAGTTTACATCCTAGTACTTAACATGATGGTGTGATATAGTGGCTTGAGTGTTGGTCTAGCACTTTGGGAGACCAGGGTTGGATTCCTTGCTCAGCCATGGAAACCCACTGAGTGACCCTGGGCAGGTCACATTTCTGACTTATTTTGACCCTAAAGCAAACCTATTGTGCCATTTTCATGGCAGAATTTGTATAGAGGGGGTTTGCCCTTGCCTTCCTCTGAGGGGGAGAAAATGTGAGCCTAAGGTCATCCAGCAGGCCTCTATGGCAAAGCAGGGATTTGAACCCTAGTCAGAGGAAGGCCATGGCAAACCTCCTCTGAACAAACCTTGCCAAGAAAACCCCATGACAGGCTTGCCTTAGGGTTGCCGCAAGTCAGAAATGACTTGGAAGGCACTCAACAACAACTCCCAGTGTCCAGCTCTTAAACCGCAATGCCGTGCTGGCTGCGCCTGGGTTGATGGAGGAAGAAAATTTAATTATGAACTCGTAGTTTATAAAGGATCTCGTCACTTACGTCCTCTCCTGCGTCGTCTCTCCTTGTCAAGCCGCTCTTTCTGAAGGCTT
Source organism: Phrynosoma blainvillii (assembly GCA_026167975.1). Classification (NCBI taxonomy): domain Eukaryota; kingdom Metazoa; phylum Chordata; class Lepidosauria; order Squamata; family Phrynosomatidae; genus Phrynosoma; species Phrynosoma blainvillii. The sequence continues at coordinate 9,724,292 of JANUYF010000015.1, forward strand.
CCCCTAGCCGTCATCACTTTGTGTCGCTGAATGGCCCTGACACCAGACACCGGAGACCATGGGCAACCAACAACTTCTGCCCTGCATCCCTTTCCCCAGACTTTGCATCCTCCCTCTCAAGTTTAGGCAATGAAGCAGATTGATGAAGGCAACACACAGGAGGGCACGGTTTCCCTTGGCCTCCTACTCATCTCTCCCAATAAGAGCCTCTCACTCCCGCTGGGAGCAGTTTCTTTGCTCTATTACAGGCCCCGGGTGAGTTCGGGTCGGCCTTGACAACTGGGCTCCCTTTTGCAGTTGTGCGGCTTTATTTATTAAATTTATTAGACTGTCCAACTGGCAAATGCCCTTGGGGGCAGTTCACAGCCACCAGAGTCTAAAACCCTCAATAGGTTAACAACAACAACAACACACACACACACATTTAGGCAGGCGTTGATTTAAATCCTAGGGCAGAATGTTGTTTAAAATGGCATGCTCTGTCTTTTGTATTTCAGATACAATGCATTTTTGTATTTTGCATTTTAAACAATGTGGGGGTTTTTTAACAGAACTGACATTCAATTCCTGTTGGGGTTTTTTTTTTTAAAACCTCTGCATGAAAAAGAAACTGTCATTTCTGCCTCTGGTACCAAATTTTCTATTAAAGTTTTGAAATGCTGTACGCCGCCCCGATTGCCTAGCAGAGGGGCGGGATATAAATAAAAATTATTATTATTATTATTATTATTATTATTATTATTATTATGAACTAATGAAGAAGAATACACTCATTTTGTTAAGCTGAGGTATGCCTATATATTGTTCCATGGTCAAGGAGAGTCAGCATGGTGTAGCTGTATGAGCATTGGACTGCGATGCTGGAGAACAAGGCTCAAATCCTCACTAAGCCACAGAAACCCACTGGGTGACCTTAGGCAAGTCACACTCTCTCAGCTTCAGGCAAAGGCAGACCCCCCCTCTGAACACAAATCTTGCCAAGAAAGCCCCATGATAGCAGCAGATGTCTTCTATCCTCCAGATAAAAAGGAAGTCCACCCACTTCAACCCCGATAGCCCTTGCTTCACCAAACACATCAGTTTGATCCACTGGCTTTCCTTGGATCTCCTCTTCCTAGTGACCCTGCATTTCCACTTCCAAGTGAGCTGTCTCCACGAAAGCCTGAGAAGATCAGATGCAACATCCACTCACTGGCGAAACCGTCTTCCGGCAGTAGTCAATCGAATGCCGCCAGGAATTGCACAAGCAGGACGTGAAAGCAATAGACTCCCTTGGAGTTGATCTGCAGTTAATAAAAACTAGAAGCCGCAGATTTATCCTCTTCCATAAAATGGTCTAAATCTATCTAACGCTGCGCCCCAGATATCTTACGGCAGGCGTTTCCTCCTTTTAGATCCCTTCAAGACTGGGAGACATTCCTTCTTCAAGACCGCAGTCCTCCCTGCTTCCTCCAGATGGTTCTCTGGCACCTTCTTGAAGTACAAGTGGATCTCAATGGACTCGGGATCTGCCAGAGATTACTAGGGATTATGCAAGACATCACAATTAGGGGGACGGGGGACTTTTTTTGAGCCGCCAATACAGTCGGCCCTCCTTACCCACGGACCTTTCATCCACGGATTCCAGCATCCACGGCTTGAAAATATATTTTAAAAATATAAATTCTAAATAGCAAACCTTGATTGTCCATTTTATTTAAGGGTCATCATTTTGCTATTTTTCTATGGCACTCAATTAGTATTTCTGTGCCTACTCTGCATTTCTTCCAGATTTTGTGTGTGTCTTAGAACCAAACCCCAGTGGATACCAAGGACCCACTATACAATAAATTTAATGCAGAGGCTACCTGGAACCTGAACATTATTTTGAGGGTTAAAAAAGGTTGATAAAGGCTGGGTTAGAGTGTTAAACTCAATTATTTTGAGATTTTCTTCCAGGTCTGCCTGGAGCCATGAAAGTCACTGGGCAACCTCAGTCCAACAGTTGTTTCTCAGCCTGACTTACCACAAAATAAGGTTGTTGTGAGGACAAAAGTGAGGAGCAGGAATACAGCCATGTATTCCATCTTGGAGGAAAGGCAGGGTAGGCACAGAAATACTAATTGAGTGCCATTACTTAATTTATTAATTGAGAAGCTGTCTGTATTTTGAGATCTGCGGAGGAGGCTCTTCTCTCTGTCCTGTATGGGAGACAGGGCCTTCTCAGTGGTTGCCCCCAAGCTTCCTTTGCTAGAAAGAGTAGACTGGCACCCGCCCTACTTTCTTTGAGTAAACATGTCATAGAATCATAGAGCTGGAAGAGACCCCCAAGGGTCATCCAGTCCAACCCCATTCTGCTATGCAGGAACTCCCAATCAAAGCATCCCCGTCAGATGGCCATCCAGCCTCTGTTTAAAGACCTCCAAAGAAGGAGGCTCCACTGCTCTCCGAAGGAGTGTCTTGCGAAGAAGACCTTCCACAGACAACTGACTGTCTAGGTAGGATGGTTCTTGCACAATGTGCTGGATCTTCTGCTTGTTATTTTTGTTCTGCTGTTGTGTTTTCTTCATGATTTATTTGTTAACAGGTTTTAAATATTTTTTGATACTTGAGTCATTTAAAAAACGTTTGTGTACTGTGCATCTGCCACTGTTCTTTTAATCTATTGTACACCGCCTTGAGTATCGAACTGGGAAAAAGGCGGGATGGTAACAACAACAACAACAACAACAACAACAACAACAACAAGGCATTTCTGCCACCCAGAACTTTTGCCATGCAACAACTAAAACCATTTTTCCAGGTGAGCTTAAGTTTTTCCTCCTTCCTTCATGTTCTCTGCTTCTTCTTGCCATAGTCACAACAGTTGTTTGCTGCAACAACATATATATATATATATATATATATATATATATATATATATAAACAAAAATGCAGCGGCATGTGTTCCTTTCTCCCAGAAGATATATTCAGAAGGGCAACCTCTGCTCTTGTCCTTCCCGCAGAAAGAAATTTGCAAAAAGAAAGAAGGAAACTCATAAATTCCACAAAAGGCCAGCGCAAGGCTTTAAAAAGGGAAGTGGGAGAGGAGATAAATGATTCTAATAACTAGAAATTTCTCATTAGTGTCTCCTTTTTACTCAGGAGTTAAAGGAGTGTGTGTCCGAGGCCCAGGAGTCCTATGCAAATCTTCAAGGACCTTGCAAAACTAAGATGCTTCTCTCCCCTCTCTGGCGTCTGAACATCTCTATGTGGGGGTGCCTTCAAGTCGCCTTTGGCATATGGTGGTGACACCATGAATTTTAGGGAGTTTTCTTAGGCAAGGAGTCCTCAGAGTTGTTTTTGCCCAACTCCTTCCTCTGAAATACAGCCGACCGCACCTTCCGTTCATTGGCGGTCTCCCATTCAAGTCCTAATCAGGGCTGATCCTGCTTAGCCGCCAAGATCACCCTGGATCTGGTGCCTTTAAGGTACCTAGGCCACCTCAACATATATCCAACCTCTTAATACCAAGATCAGCCTAAAATATTCCCCAAGGTGTCACTTTTCTCTCTGCAAAAGGAAACCCAAAGCTGGCCTGACATTCATAAAGTGCCCTTTGTTTCCCTCCTGAACTACCTGGCACTCAGAGGACCTGGATTTCTATATTGAATAATAGGTTTTTTTCCAGAAACACAAAACTGGACGGGTATATTGTTTTTAGAAGTGAGAGGGTTCGAAAGAAATCTTTATTAAAGAGAAGAAGAAGGGGAGTCAGAGCCTAAGCTAGTACTAACCTGGCGCTCTTTCACAATATTGAATTATAGCCGGTTGGTTCTGCTTTACCAGCCATAGCCGTATCTTATAGATTCCTGGAAATGGTAGGCTGGTGAAGCACTAGAACTCTCTGGCTGCAAATCCTAAAATACCCCTCCCTAAACTACAAATCCCACAATCCCACAGGACAGAACCATGGCAGGTGAGGTGGAATAACAACCGTATTAATTGTGGAGCGTGAAAGGGCCCTTGCACAAGTCTGGATGAGACATAAACACAAGCAAAAGAGAGTTTTAACTTTTGCACTTGTTCTAGCTGCAAGAGGCTGAGATGGACTCTTTGACAGAAAAAAATGCAGCTCTAAACCAGACTTTGCGGGGGGAAATATTTCGGACAACTTCCAGTAGGCATCTTGGCGGAAGGAATCTGAGAGCTGGGGTCCAAAGAACAAAACCTTTCCACTTTTCCAAACTTGGAATGATTGGCTATTTTACTTTATTTTATTCTATTTTTATTTATTTTATTCTATTATATTCTATGCTCTTATAATTTACTACTGTTGTTTGATTTCACTATTTTATTGTTTGTATCTTGCATAATGTATTCATTTAATTGTGTAATCCCGCCTCGATCCGTAGCGAGAGGCGGGAAATATAAATTAAAAATTATTATTATTATTATTATTATTATTATTATTAGAACACTTAAAGCATATTTAAAACACAATTTCAATAAAAGATTGTGAAAAGATTAAAGCATCACATCCACTTCACACACTGCAACTCCCTGGCTAAAATTCAAAACCCTGCCTAAATCAAAACATTTTTTGGAAGGAGAAGAAAAAAAGTTCAAAATCCTCGGAGAGTAGTGGAGTCTCCTTCCTTGGAGGTCTTTAAGCAGAGGCTGGATGGCCATCTGTTTGGGGATGCTTTGATTGGGAGTTCCTGCATGGCAGGGGGGTTGGACTGGATGGCCCTTGGGGTCTCTTCCAACTCTAGGATTCTATGATTCTATGATTCCTGCCTAAATAAAAATCTGTTGGGGGAAAGAGAGCAAGTAGGAGGCCAAGCAGACCTCCCATGGAAGGGAATGGGAGCAGCCACAGAGAAGGCCCTCTCCATACCTGCCAAGGTGGTGGGACTGTATCTCCACCTGTATAGATTTAGGTGGTTTTGTATAATAATAATAATAATAATAATAATTATTATTATTATTATTATTATTATTATTATTATTATTATTATTATTTATACCCCCCTCTGAGAACAATCGGGGCGGCTAACAATATTAAAAATACAAAATACAATCATTTCCAGCCAGACAGGCACTTCTTTGCAAACGTCCGCTATTATTAGGGGACATGTTGCAAACAATTAATGCAAGGGATAGTCAAATAGAAATGGGGAGGGGAGGTTTGTGGGCAGCAAAGAGGGTTGGTTTGTGTGGGTTTTTCTCCCCCTCCTCACTTTGGTCATCATTAGCCAAGTAATTCATTAGGAGCTTTAATCGGGTCAGCGTCTCTTCTGGCCTCCTCCTCCTCCTCCTCCTCCTCTGCCAGCGTCCCCTGTTGACGTTGCCCCCTCCCTTCCAAATCTTTGCTCCTTCCCGGTCAGGGATTTATTAAAATTAAACAGATTAGATGCAGCGCCAGATATTTATAACAACAGGGGGGGGGGGGGGGGGGATGCCGTAAAGCTGGCAATTGGGGAGCACGGCACCAAAGCACCCCAGACGTTTGTCTCTAATTGCTTCTAAATACCTTTCACAAATGAAATCTTAACCCGACGGTGCTGAAAGAGAAGAGAGGAACTGGGAGGGGAGAGGAACATGAAGAATAACTGGCCATTCTAGTACAATGCACCCGCCGTTATAATACAGTACGATATTCTGGGGTATTTTGCTTGAATTGTAGGGGTTTTTTTGGGGGGGGGGGAAGAAAAGGAGTCGCGAAAGGATCTATCTCGGCAACGATAGATTTCATCTCAGGTTACCGACGGGTAATCAGTGCAGCTTTTAGGCTCAGCTTTCCTTTGCTTCATTGCTTTGATGATAGAGTTGAAATCCCAAAGCTTTTATGATTAATTACTCCCCGTAGGTCCGCATATTTCAAGGGGGAAAATATGAGAGAGAAGGAAGAAGAGGGAAACCAACACAGAGAGGAGAGACCCGCCGCGTGGCAAGATAGCAGTCCTGGAAGCAAAAAGTTTCCAAAGCCGGTAGGAACGTCTGGAGGCGTCAAAAGCTTGCTGCGTCCAGAGGGTCGGTAATTCAGCGCCTAATCAAATAAAGATGCATTTTCTTGCAATACGAAGGGCAGACATCGCAAGTCTTTGCAAGTATCTCTACAATCTGGCCACCATCTAACACTGAATCAGGGGTCTTTAGGCCCAATGAAACCAGTAATATTGGAGGCGATTTTTCATTTCAAGTTTTGTTAGAAATTTAACAAACTGGCTAATTTCAGGTGTGAAAGGACTTTAAATCCAAACAGCTGCGGATAATGTGAAGGACAGACTTGTCCACCCTGGGTCCAGCTTTACATACCCTTTAAAAACCTGGATTTTGGGCTTATCTACACCATTAAAATACTCCTCATTCCAGTCGAACAGAATGCGATCTGGTCACGCAGGATTCACAGGACTTTTGAGCTTTTTTTACTCCCCCCCCCCAAAAAAACCCCTTCTGTTACTCAGCAGAAAAAGGCTTTGCGACTTTTATTGGAGAATCCACAAATCCACATCAATATGTATGATACAATTATGTGTAGAATAGCCCTTTGAATCCCTATGATATCCAGTCATATTAGTGCTGAATTCGGGTTTCCACCTCTTGTACAGGATTACTGAACAAACACAGGCTTACCGTTCCAAATAAGACCTAGCCCCTAAAATGCTGGATAATGTTCTCTATGCATTATGAGAACTTGGAATTTTGTGAAGGAACACAGAAAAAAATATGGATAGATGGTTCTGTATAGGTCAGAAAATGCAGATCAAAAAACTTTGTGCCAACAGAATATCTGATGTTCTTAAATTTTCAGGGTTTTTTGTTTTGTTTTGTTAAATATGGCAGCCGGTTTTTGAGACTTCCTTTTTACAATCATATGGGCTAGAGACTTGCCTTTCCTTTTTAAGTAAAAAAATGGAAGGTCAGAGATGCAAACATGAGGTCCATTGTTGCTTAAATTCAAATAAAACCTGAACCCAAAATACCCCTCTATCGCTCTCTGTTCTTGCTCTGACATCTTTAAAACTTTAGATCATCACTTTTTTGTTTTTGTTTTTTGTATTAAGGTGCTTTCCTTGAAGATATTTATGGTAGAAGGGCCAGAGACAGAGCAGCTTCCATCTGTTGAAAATGATGCTGAATTTATCGAGACACGGTTCCTCTTTGCTTCTGAAAGGGCTCGGCAGTCAATTGCTTGCCCTTTTAGACTGTGAAAGGCAGGCTGACCCCAAATTTAACCTTAACCCGACCTCGCTTCACAGACCATGGCTGTGCCCTTCATTGCAAGTCCTGGCTATCTTCTGAAGCCATTGACCGTTTCACCTGCAGATCGCCAACCCTGCAGCAAATGCCATTAAGGAGTCAGAAATGGCTAAACTGAGAACCTGTAATGCTAAATGCTTCTTTCTTTTGAGAGGGTATCAGTTTAAAAGTCTGCAACCCAAGCTGCTCTTGCCCTGTGTCACATTTCACCAGCAAGTTGTGTCCCTTCACAGTTGCAAAGCGCAAGCGATTCAAGTATATCGGTTTCGAGAAGCGGCATCCCTAGAGTTGGTGTCACCCGATGCAGAAACTCATGGTGTCACCCTTTGCGTTGACCTCCTCCCATACCACGCCATACAGAATCCTTGACCAAGTTTTTGGCATTCATGTTACTCGTAAACTGTAATTCCCCTTTACCACTGAATGGAAAGGCAATAGTTGTGACATAAACAACTAGCAACATTAAAATTATACCTAGTTTTTTGTGGGTTTTTCAGGCTCTGTGGCCATGTTCTAGAAGAAAGAAACTCTTCTAGAACATGGCCACACAGCCCGAAAAACCCACAAAAAACTATGGATGCCGGCCATGAAAGCCTTTGACTTCACATTAAAATTATACCTTTTAATTACAGTGTCACATGCTCAGCCTAAATGTATTTACATTTACCTAGTTTTGTGTGGTTAAAGTGAACATTTGGTAAGAGGTGATGTTTTTAAAGTACAACTTAAATAAGTAATTAAAAAAAAAACTTGAGGACTCTCCTTTCTCTATCCATTGAGCCTTGCCCCAATTCCGCCTTCTCTTCCATTGAGCTTCATTGTTTTAAAGGGAGGCAGGCGAACACTACAATTCATTTCTGCCGAAAGAAAGACATTTGGACACCTTAGCTTAAGGTGTCATATAGTGTGCCCTGAATCCCCTGCATCCCCCTACGGATGTCCCAGGTTTCAAGTATATTGGTCACCACAACACCTTTTTTAATAAAGGCTTACTTAAACCAAATAGTTGCTGGAGGTGTAATACTGTAATGCTTCTCTAACCCATATGTTTTGGAAATGCTCCAAAGCTGCCCCAGTTTTGGGTGGAAGTAGTTACACGAATGAACCTGGTACTGGAAAATTCTCTCATATTTAGTGATTCACATATTCCGTAAACTACTTACTTGTGCCTCGGAAGTTAATACATGGTCAGTGGAAGTGGATCATTCATGACCTCTTGACTGCTAAAAGAGTGATACTCCAGTATCAGAAAGATAACACATCCCCGCCAATGACAGAAGATTTAAAAACGCTTCCAACATTTGAAAGATATAGCAACGCAACCTACAAATGGACTTATATTTAGATATGTGGTCTGCTTCTATTAATATTTATGAGCAATATTTATCTTTTTTGTCTCCTTATTGCTATGTTAGAACATCACAATAAGTAACTGAGAGCCCAAGAAACTGTATTTTCACTTTGCATGGTACTTTCAATAAAAATTTCAAAAATGTACAGCTGCAAAACACAAAACCTGGTCCTTAAGATTTGTGGGTTTGGACACATGAGAATGCTTCCAGAGTTCAAGAGGATATAGGGTTAGGGAGACATCAAGATAACAAATCACACCAAGGGGGGAAAAAGGCTAAAGAAACTGGAAAAGCATATTAGCAAGAGAAAAAAGATTGTAAAGGACAGGTTGAGATCTAAGGCATGAACGGTTATGATCTGGTACCTTTTTTCTTGAGAAACAATCTTCTAGTTGCAAGCGGACTTTGGCGGACTCGGGCGTTTTGTAGAAACTTCACTGCTGTTGCAATCTGTGTGGAAAAAGGAAAAGGAAGATGTTTAAAGTAGGTGATACTCCGAATCCAGTTTGCAACACACACACACAAAGCATTAAACAAGGCAGCCCAGACGTCAAAATCCAACATAATAGAAAACAATTTAACTGCGCTGAAATACTGCAGATCAAACATCAACAATCTGTCAAAAGATCGCCGGAAGACAAAATCTAGTACAAGCAAAACACATACATATCCCTTCGGACAAATTTTGCCTCTTCTGTGATACATACGCCCATTTCAGAGTAAGATCGCAACTTTTTAAACACCATTTTATTTTATTTTTAATTTTTTAAATTATCTTTTTATTATTAAAAAAAATAGTAACCAAACATTGACAACACAAAAACAAAGCAATGACAATACAAAAATACAAATCTACAAAGACCAAACACAAAAAAGGACATAAACATACAAAAGACAAGACCAAAACTTCCTGAGCGTTGAGCAGATCTCTTCCCCCGCTGTAAAATATCTCTGCGCAAATAACTATTATAAGAAAAGCTTAATTCAAAAAGAACTTCTAGATTGTCCTGTATAGGTACAACAAGACCCAATTCTCCATTTAACAAAGTAAGTCTTTTTACCAGCTCTTTGTAGTCATTAACCTCTAAAAATTTAACTCAGGGCTCCCAAATTTTTCTTTATACAATCTACCAGTTTATATAACCACTCGCTTATAGTCGGTAAACTATTACTTTCCATTTAGCTGCAAAGACAATCCTTGCAGCCGTTGTTTCAACACCATTTTAGATGACGCACCTTGAAAAACACAAAGCAGAACAATTCCAGAAAATGGGGAAATGAGGAGAAACGAATAGCAGTCTATCTCATCTTTGCTGGCAGGGATATTGTGAAACTGGGCCTTCATAATAAAGATGTTATTGTAGCAAAGATGTCTAAACGTCAGCAAATTTTGGGATGAGATGCTGGCTTGGTTAGCAAATATAAAGGACTTGGACAATTCAACACAAAGAGCAGCATACTGTTGCTGTTAAACTTTTGATGGAGAAGGTAAATTTTAAACACGAATGTCTCATGGGAGCATTGCTGGGTGCAGCTAGAAGAGAGATTGCTCAAAAATCATCATAATGTCTCTTTCCAAAAATTGTTACGCAAAGAGTAGTCTGTGTATATAATATAAAATATAAAAAGCCATGTAGCACTGGCTGAGAAGCTAAATCCGTGGAATGAAATTAGCTAGTGGAGAAGATGCATTTGCAACAAAGTGGTTACTATTTCTTCTTTATTTTGCAGGCTTTAATTCCATGCAAGGTCCTCCAGAACCATCTGAATTTTGGAAAAAACTGATTCTGATACAATGTAGTGCATTATGCTGTACATCACACCAAAACAGATACTGTTTAACAAGAAATATTTTGTATTTTGCAATCAAGACAAAAAAAAGTTGAGTAGTTTACAATCAAATAAGCAACGTATAATAATTCTGGGAGCAGGAGAAAAGAATTCTCATTATGGATGGTATGCTGTTATGTATGCTTCTTAATCAAAATCAATCAAAATCTATCAATAATGACAGTTCTCTGCCCCAAAGGGCTTACATATTAGAAACATTATAGTCCCTAGTCAAACTGGATATCAGCAAGAGGGAACGTGTCCAGAGAAGGTTGACCAAGATGATTAAAAACCTAGAAACCAAACTTTACGAGTAATGATTTGGGGGCTGTCCGCACTGCAATAATAATCCAGTTTGACACCATTTTAACTGCCCTGGCTCAATGCTAGGGAATTTTGGGAATTGTAGTTTTGTGAGACATTTAGCCTTCCCTGTCTGAGAGCTTTAGTGCCTCAACAAACTGCAATTCCCAGAATTCCACAGCATTGAGCCATGGCAGTTAAAGCGGTGTCAAACTGGATTATTTCTGCAGTGCGGACGCAGCCGTAGAGAAATAGGTATGTTTAACTTGGAGAAGAAGAGAAGACTGAGAGGCGACATGATCGCCATCTTTAAGTATCTGAAGGGATTTCAGAGGGACAATAATAGAACAAATTTGTTTTCTGTTGCTCCAGAGAGCAGAGAACAAACTACTGGATTCAGGTTACAAGAAAAGAAATTCCCTTTAAACATTGGGAAGAAGTTCCTGACAATAAGAGCTGGCCAAGATTCAGATAGACTCCCTTGGAGAATGGTGGAGTTTCCTTCTTTGGAAATCTTTCAGATAGACGTCTTTCAGGAGAGCTTGAGTTATGGTAGGAGAAGTTGGCTTCGACGGCCCTTGAGGTCCCTTCCAACTCTTATGATCCTATGATTCCCATCATCCATGAAACTCACTGGGATAACTTTGGGGTCCCTCATCGTCTCCCCAGTGGAGGTTGAGCTGAAGATAAAATAGGGAGGAAGTGAACCATGTTATACTACATTCAGGCACTGGAGAGAAAGGTGGGATGTAAATGTAATAGATAGCTAAGGCAGAATTCAAAGATATAGCCGTGTTAGTCTCTAGAATCAGTCTGTAGAGAGATCTTGTAGCACCTTTGAGACTCACTGAAAGAAAGAAGTTGGCAGCAGGAGCTTTCCTAGACTTCAGTCTACTTCCTCAGATGCAATAGTATGTAGAGAGATGTTGTATAACCTTTGAGACTCACTGAAAGAAGTTGGCAGCAAAAGCCTTTGTAGAGTTAAGTCTACTTCCTCAGATGCAATAGTATATAGAGAGATCTTGTAGCATGAGACTAACAGAAAGAAAGAAATTGGCAACATGAGCTTTCCTAGGCTTCAGTCTACTTCCTCAGATGCATATGGATCCATATGTATCTGGGGAAGTAGACTTAAACCTATGAAAGCTCATGATGACAACTTTTCTCTTTCAGTTAGGACCTGAACAGATTGCCAGAAATAATCCAGCTTGAGTCCACTTTAACTGCCCTGTCTCAGTGCTAGGGAATCATGGGAACTGTAGTTTATTGTGGCACCAGAGCTCTCTGACAGAGAAGGCTCAATGCCTCAGAAAAAAACTACAATTCCCATGATTCTGTAGCACTGAGCCAGGACAGTTCAAGTGGTCTCAAGCTGCATTATTTCTGGCAGGCAGTCTGTTCAGGCCCTTAGTCTCAAAGATGCTACAAGATCTCTCTGCAGACAAGACAGATAGATGGGAAGTCTAATAGATCTCCGTGTATCCGTAACAGACACAAAAGTTCCCTTCCAAAATTGTAGCCCAGGGGTAGGCAACCTTTCCCCTTTAAGGGCCAAGGAGGGACTTCAGCTCCCAGAAGCCTCAGCCATGTTGGCCTATAATAGTCCCATGTTGGCCAATAGCTCCTGGGATTCTGGGAGCTGAAGTTGCATTTACTTTCTCACCGCAGGAACCGTCCACTATCTTATCAAAGAGTTGCTTCCGTTGACGCAGCCTCCCGCCATGTTGCGTCCTCTTGGTTAGCCATTGAGTTTGAGAAGAACCTGGGCTTAGAAAAGGAAAGGAAAGGAAGGTGGTCTGATGGGCGCTGTGATCCTTTGAACCACGGCGTCTTCAAGGAAAACAGGGACGACTTGATGCCACAGGCTTGGAGGACTGACAGAGCAGGTCCTTGTCTCTTCTTTTCGAGGAGGGAAACAACCCAACCCAAACCTCTTGCCATAACTCAAGCAAATGCCTGTCATCACCTGGTTTTCAAATATGCATCTCGGGTCAAAGAGCAGAGTTTTGATGGGTTTTAATGGCCCTTTTGATGTAGTCCTTGGTGCATTCCATCAATGTTGTATGTGTGCATGTGTTTTTTCCCCCCTTTTTAAATTGCATCTCTTATTTCTTTAAATACATTAATCAGATGAGTGTAGGCAAAACGGATCCATCGGACAATGCAATAAACATGAATTATCATCTATCCAACATGCGTAATGGCTTAAAAAAACATAATAGGAGGTGTAGTTTAAATGATTAGTTATTACACCTGCGGTGGGTCTGATTCAATTGGGGGAAATCATCTTTAATAGGTTAAAAGGTTTAGATCACCCGGCTTCCCCCTTAAAGTGGCTGCAGAGAGGTATGATGGAGTATGCTGTCATTACTAATTCATTTAAGAAAAGCATGGGGGGATACAGCAAAGAACAGCATAAATGAGCCAATCCAATTTAGACATCAGGTAAAGCAGAAAAAAACACCTTTTTAAAAAGCATGATAAATGAATTTGGGAGGAAGATGAAATTCCTATTTTTATTTTAACGGGAAATTTGACCAAGTCCCAGACTACTTGAAGGAAAGGTGGGGTGAAATGGCAGGAGCCTGTACGGCAGGGGAAGGAAACCCTCTTTTTAAAGTTTAGCACTCCATCATTTCAGGTCGTAAAATAATATGGAACCCAACCCACCTCTCCGCAACACATAAAGTGGCACTTTGGTCTTGTTTATGCCCCTCTCGAACCGTCTCGCTGGAAATGCCGGCGACAGGGAAATTGCACATTTAAACGGCGTGGGTCTCGGTGCGCCAGATGCAAAAGGATAAACGGCACAAATTAATAACTGCGGGGGGGGGGAAATGTGCTGAATAAGAAGGATGTCCGAATAACCAGAGGCAGAGACGTGCCAACATATCAAAAGCTACTTTGCTTTTATATGAACGACTTGTTCCTTTTGCAACTCTTGGATGGCCTTCCGCTCGCTGTCAGGGGGGAACGCGATGCCCAAAACCCTTGCCAAGGCCCACTGGTAGGCAACTCTCAAAACCTTTTAGATCGGGCTGTTCAACGGCCTCGAACTTAAGGTCTCAATGAGGGGATTTGGAAAGGCTGGTGTATGACAGATGATCAGGGATGAGAAGGTAGTCAGTAAGGATTAGGAATTGGTTGGTGAGGTTGAGGCGTTTGAGTGGTCAAGAGAGTCAGGGTCCGAAACCGAGGAGAGTAAGAGTCCGAGTCCGAGTCCGAGTTATTTAGGATATGAATGAGTCAGAGACAGGATAAGTAACCTGTAGAATTATGTTCAAATTCTGCTTAATAAAATTCTTATGTTTGCATTATGCACTTTTGCCTCCAAGAATGCTATACAAGGGACATTGGGAAGCTTAAGTTCAGCCACATGGCATTTAAAAGAGTAAAGCCATACGTCTTGGAGCATTTCCAAAACATATGGGTTTACTCTTTTACTCTTGGGTGGTGGCAGCAGATAACCAAGAGTGGTGTTGTTGTCCAGTGGGGATATAAGAGGAATAAAGACTCGCAGAGGATCCATGAGGGCATCTAGGAGGTCCTCACAGTTGGTGGCCAAGTGGTAGAAAAGGAGGTATGTTGTTGTTGTTTGTTGTTGTTGTTGTTGTCATCCTTTATGTCCTTCCTCCCTCCCAACAACCGGACTCAAGGCGGCCAGCAACATATTTAAAACAATACAGATTAAAACTATGCAAAAAATTTTTTGGATAAAAGTACAAATACAAAGTTATCTTAAAAGCAATTAAAACAACTGATCCAGTTAAAACATTAAACATTAAAAAATGTTAAAAGATTATGCGGACCATAAAACATAAACAGTGTTCAGAGTTGACGGTCCAATCACTTCTGTTTGATTTACGAAGAAATTTGGAAAAAAAATATCTCAAGTTCTTATGAAAAACAAACCATACATTCACTGGCCAAAGTAAGTGAATGCGGTATGATACAGAGTAGATCATGTTGTACCTGCCTGCTATGGATCCGCTGTGTACCACTACTAGCAGATCTCCAGATGATAAGCAGTAGATGGGCAAGTATTTCTGATCCCCAGCTGCTTACCAAGAGTAGTGGAGACTTTTAGTTATTTAAAGCAAAATTAGGCAAACTTTCTTCTAGTTAAGGCTGAATTCTGGGGTTTGCATGTAATCTGGAGGGGGGTGCCACACTTACAACCCTCAAAACCACTACATCATGTTGTATCAAAGGAAGTTTGCCCCTTTCTGGTTGAGAGGGTGTGACTTGCCCAAGCTCACCTAGTGGGTTTCTGTGGCTGAGTAGGGATTCGAACTCTGGACTCCTAGGGTGCTAATCCAACACTCAGGCCACTGCACATGTTGGATCTCAAATCTCAGGCAAAAAGATCCTTGGCTATTGATAATGTTGTCTCAGGTTTATGGGACATAGAGTCCAAAATGTTAGGAAGGAAGGCAGCAGGTTGTTTGTCCTGGCGGTCCAGATTCTTACTAGAGAAATTCTGCTCAGCTCCTTCCCCAGCTAATACTGAATTTCCAGGTTTGTAGAAAAAGACCCGACACTCTGCTGACTTTGCCAAACAAAAACCTCACCCCTCTGCCTGCAAAGAAGTATTTTCCTACTACCTTTAATGTATGAAACTGACATGGACTTTAGCTTTCCGATCACCGCATTGGCAACGCACACACAACTATATATATATATATATATTTTTTTAAAGGTGGATGGACGACAAAGCAGGAAGACGACGCTGAGCAAAAATCTACTTTTCAATAAAGCCATTCTATCAAAAAAATGAAATCGCTCCATTAACAAGAGCTAAATTATTTAAAGGGCCTCCTCCATCATCTGTCTCATCTTTTTGCTAAAGGTCTATTGATTGAAAATGACATTACAAAATTATAGCTTAGAAAGGAAGATTCCCTCTCTCCCCGCCTTTCTCTCTTACAAATAGACATACAAGTTGGCAGAGGAATCTGCAACTAGCATTGTGGGGGAAATATTTCCAATTCCTAGGCAGGCTTGTCGAGTTTCTAGGCCTCCCGAAAATTAGATTATTTGGATCTATCTATCCACCTCGGTTAACTAAGAAGATGTGTTCTTGGGCATGACTTCTTGAACAGAAGAGAGCATGAAAGGAGAGGGATAGGTTACTCCATCTGTTCAACATCAGAGCAGTTCAACATGTTTTGGCAAACAACGATTGCAGTAATTTAATTCTGTTTTAATGTACTGTTTTTGTATGCTTTTTTTAAAAAAAGATTTTATTTATTAAAAACAGAAACATACATTAAAAAAAACATACAACATACATAAACAACATATATAACATAAACATACAACATACAACAACAATATACATATCATAAGCATACTCAGTTTACTAGTATACTTCGCTATAATTTACATTTATCTATTTTTGTATGCTTTTAATTGTACTTTTTTTTAATACTGTAAACCGCCCTGAGTGGGATATAAATATCATCATCATCATCATCATCATCATCATCATCATCACCAAAACTAATGAGGAATGAAACAAGCAAGTCAGGTAAGCCCTGTTTAAGTGAACAAAAATGAATTCCCATGACTTCTCAGATTGAATCTTCTAACCATCTTCCTCTCTTTCTGCCGCCTTCTACCTTTCCTAGCATTATTGTCTTTTCCAGTGAGTTTTTCCTTCTCACGATGTGGCCAAAGACCAATTGGTCATCTTGGCTTCCAGGGAGACTTCAGGCTTGAAAGTAATAAAGCTTTTACATAATGTAATATTATGTATTTACATGCTGTCCTTTTACGATTTTATTCAGCCCCCAAAGAAGGCCTTAAGGACACGCGCAGGTCGAAACACGTTGGGTTTTTCTCCTAATAAAAACCACCACCTTCTGAGCATCTTCAGACTTGTCTCTTCTTCCTTCTGT